>JAJTTV010000017.1:3913-402104 GCA_036971225.1 Arthrobotrys sinensis | reverse complement strand
AATTACCCTATCCGATGGGCTCCTTTAGATGACATATTCCAAATCACAATTAGCTGGCTCTGGAAAGACAATTTTAAGGTAAGAAGATTCCATACGTTCGAATTATTTGATAGGAGCTAACCCGAATCTGTTTGGCGTTCTAACTTAGTGGCTGGGTATACGAAAACCAAGTGCAAATGATAGCGAGCACCAAAAAATCCGTCGTACTGTCCTATCTCTGCGACTTCAAGGAGGATAGTTCTCTGTCATCGGTAGCTATTATTGAAGGGTTTATAAAGCAAATCATTCTTTCTTTAGGCCAGACCAGAACACCGGATGGCCTTCTTGAAGAGCTTGAATTAGCCCTCCAAAGTAGCAACTCTCTCGACTTCGATAGAGCATCGGAGCTATTCTTTGTATTTGCGCGCACCTATAGCAAAATACAGATAATCCTTGACGGTATCGACGAATGTGATAACCATTCCAGGGAAGATATCTTTCAATGGATCACCCGAGCTCGCCTATTCCCTGATACAAAGATTTCGATATACATTTCGAGCCGCCACGATTTCGAGATAAAGCACTGGTTGCAACGCTACCCGAGCATTTCGCTGAAAGATTTACAGTCCGTTAATGATCTTCGAAGATATATCGTTGAAATAGTAAACGCTCTGAAAACAAAGGGGGATTTAAAATTGAGTTCACCCAAGCTCTATGAAAAGGTTATAGAGAAACTGATAGCGAAAGCAGATGGGATGTATGAGTTCCTTACCATAGCACGGTCTGGCTGAATTCTTACAATTGTTTTCATTGCTGATATGGGTACTTTCGAATTATTTTACCAGGTTTCTTTGGGTTTCCTTACAATTAAAGGTAGGCTTTCCCGTATCTGTTGCTTCAATTAGTATGAGTAAACCACGTTTGGGCTAAAAAGAAACCAGGATATTTGCGATTGCGCCACGGATTCAGAAGTTGAGGAAGCTCTTAATCATCTACCGACTGGACTCTACGAAACCTACGAACGAAGTCTTTGTCGAGTCTTTATTGATTGTAAAGATCACCGAGCTCGAGAAACGTCTAATAGAGTCTACAACTGGATCTATCATGCAAAAAGACCGCTTACGATATCTGAGATTATGGAGGCTATTTCCGTCAGTATTGGGGACAAACATCTTAATAGAAGCAAAATCGCAGGTGTTGAGCTTAGGTGGAAGATTGTAAAACGATGCGGTAACCTCCTTGAATACAATGAGGCCGACGAAACAGTTACTTTTTTTCACTATACCCTCAAACAGTATATTACTGAGCTAGCACAAGACCGCCATAAGGAAAAATCATTTTCGGAGACAAAACTGGCTGATATTATAAGCTCCATCTGCTCATCTGCAACAACGATTGGAGGGATTTGCGTTACTTATCTCTCTTTCTCGGATTTCGAAACTGCAGTTATACCTTTCCAAAAGTCCACGATCGACGAAAATATGCAAATAATTCAACAATATACTCCAAATTTTATTGTAACAGATTTATCGAACAATGCAATGGGGAAAGGACTTCAGTCAATAATGCGAGGATTTCGGCTAATGGATGGGTTCTTTAACGATCGGGAAGTAACTTCATCGAAAATCGATTTCTCGAGATATATATACCTCCCGCGGCCACCAGTAGAGTCTATGCTCGTCCAATATAAGCTACTAGAGTATGCTCGAGTATATTGGCTTCAACACTGTGGCGCACTAGGCGGCGCAATACATTTTGATGAAGGGCCACTGTCCCAGCAATTTATCAAGCTGTGTTTCGAACGGGAGCCCTTGTTCGACATCCGCCCTTGGGGCAAACGGTACTCGCAGGGTCCTTACCCATACACTGACGCTTTCGTCTGGGCTATCGAGAATGACCACCACATCCTATTAAAGCTAATAAAAGCGAGAAGCAACTTAACACAGCAGGCACATTATCGGAATCTCAAACTCCAAGACGGTGCCACGTTGGCCCATATCGCAGCCGCTCACCCCACAGCCGACACCTTAGAGAGCCTTTGTGGAAATTCAACTATAGAGTACGACCATAGTTACCTCCAACAAATAGATTCTTTGGGACGAAACTTATTGCATATCGCTGTAATAAACCGCTCGATTGGAGTCGCAGGGTTTCTCCTGTCATCTGCCGTGGACGCAGTGTGGTGGAATCGTCAAGACATCTACGGAAACACGCCTTTTGATTATACTATCGAACTACGCGATATCAGCATCCTTAGCTTGTTAGTGGACAAAAAATATAATCCCTCGGACTCAGAATCTCTTGCCCCTCCGGGATGGCCAACGAATGGCGGAGCCGCCCCCAAGCTAGAGAAGCTATTTCCTTTAGTTTGTTCCGCCAATTTGGATTTATGGTGCCAGTTTGAGGGTTTATTTGTGAGTTGGATCGAAAATTCGACCATCGACAACGTGTACATCATAGAGGGCTTGAAAAATGCTTTAGAAACCCAAAATATCGCCCTTTTGGCGTCGGTCTTCGCATCACTACCACCACCACAGCATGCTCTGGGGTCGGAATCGAGGCGCTTAATTATGCAAAGCATACTACTTGCGCTGCAAATGGGGGACGACAATACAGCCCAACGTCTGTTCGAGCGATATCCGGAGCTATCATTCAGAGCCATTTTTGACGAATATTATTCCAGGACCCCGATAAACCATGAAGAAATTGAGCTTATTGCTACACTCGGCCCATTTCCTAAGGCCGCACCACTTCTGCTGGGCCACTACCTCAATGATAGTCTACCAAATTCCGACGAATTCGAGTTTGTACTGCCGAAACGGATTAACTTTGGGGAAGTTGATGCCAAATCCTTCCTGACAGCATTAGTTACGTTGGACGTTCTGTCATTCAAGGCCATCGTTCAAAAATTTTCGCGACAACACCAACGCATCCCAGCGCAAGTGAGACGGCTGTCAGCGTACTTTTGGCAAAATCTTTCCATATTGCTGCACATACATTATGTACGTCCTTACGTCTTGCGGGGCCCAGACTCGTCTGAAAACTACTGGATACCGGCAGGGGGTACTTTGAGCAGAATAGTTAATGTTATTGTTCCATTACCTTTGTTTCGGGCGACGCTCCAACCTCAGTCTGGGCTTGAAAGAACACATATCAGAGGAATATTTGCGACTCTCCTGCACATTATTATCAACGATATCGGGCCCCAATTTCTAACATGGGCGCAATTATGGCAGCTTGGCATCACTTTTGCAAGCCTTGAAGAACTTAGGCAAGAACAGATGGTCTCACTGTCACTTATAGGTGGGATTATACATTTTTTGACACCACAAGACCTAGGCCGCGTTCTAGTGGAAAATGGGGTAGAAACAAGACCGATCCTGCAGCTACCGGATCATATACGACAGATAGCTGAAAAAAATGGTATCAGAATACCAGATGGCTATCTTGCACGCACTTTTTGCCGGGCCAATCGTATACCGGGGCCGCATGGCGTCAACCTTACTGCTAACCTGGGGGACCTAGGCTTATTTCTCAAGACTATGTGCGACATATACTGGCGTATGTTCACCTTGAAGCTGCCAGAAGCCGAAATTCTCGGAGTGGTTGAAATTGATAAATTCCTCGAATATATCGAACTCGTGGATGCCACCTTCTATCAAATTTTTCAGAAAGCCGACTTTGATAACGAAATAAGGAATGACAAGATTCTTGAATATTGCTCATCTCTTATACAACACTGTTGCCCGCTGATGCCTCAAGTCCTCTCCGCAATCTTCGAAGTATGGCAGAATAGGATAAATTTCGAACTTCCGCTCATCCGAAAGCCAAATAGAGGTATCGACACCGATATCCTCCAAGGGTTGATGGGGCGCACAATCGAATGGATAATTCGCAGATATTCCAGCATGACAGTGTATTTAAATTGTTATCACTGCCTACTAATTTTGCGAAATGCCGGAGCGGATCCCATGGTCAAGCTACCTTTACACGGCCATTCTGAATCCGCTTTCGACATAATACAAAGATCTTCCGACATCCCCCAAGCTGTAAAATCGAGGATTCTAGTCTTGTTTGGCAAGCGAAAGGGCCAACCGTTATACTCATACAATGAATCAGCGTCCAAGGTTCCAGAACGCTCACAAGATCTCGAGAAGGTTCTTGTTGAAGGTATGAGAAGTATAGAGAGTCAGTTCAGTCGATCGAGCTCGGCAGACCCACGAACTTCCCGTTATTCAATCCGCCAGGAAAACCCAACTATACTTAGATATCCCGTAGGGCAAGCTTCAAATAACTAGTTGTTCGTCCAGAAACCCGTCAGCGGAACGAATTTGCTAAAGGAATGTATGTTAATTTAAACTGGGGTTAATTGTCAGCCGGTTGCTCAGTCTAGCTTGCGAGACCAGCTAAGCACTTCCAAATATAGTTTAAGACAGCTTAGCAGAGCTCGGGCAACGAAACCTAATGTCAACCTAACTGTGGAATCTTTGCTGATGTTTTATCCGTTAAATTTTGTTCGGTTCAATGTAGAGAGCATCCTATTAAATTCAGATATGGAGCTTTTCGGGCTAGTATTAAATTTTGCCCAAATAACTTCCGAATTGTAAATGTAGCATTGACAACCAGCCATACTTAAAAGAAATAGGTACGATCCTAACTTTAGTATCGTGCGCACCGGCATTCGACAATCAGCTCCTTACTTCTATTACGTATTAGGATATATAGTTCAAAGCCGCCCCTGACTATACAGTCACCCTAGCGGAAGGCCGTAAAGGCCTAACATTCAAGAATCTATCGTCAAAGAACACCCGGTTCCGCCGATACAGCCCCCTCCTTATCTCTCTTAGTTCGTCTGGCAGGTTTTGAACCGACTCGTAAACTTCAGCGCACTCGTCCCGCTTTATTCGCCACATAATAAGTGCTTCCGCTTGTTGTTCTAATTCTCTCTTCATCACACTATCAGTTTCACTCGAACATCTCCGATTAATAGTTTCGTAAATAGCATTTAGCATCCCGAAAAACGTTGGAACTCTGATATTAGCTAAAATACCACGAAGTCCGAACTCAGGGGGTGGGTTCCCAATTTGAGGGGGGATTTCAGGTGAATGCGCCGCGTTTGCGTCGAAGTTGAAGATATGATCGGGTATCAGTATTATCTGCCATGGCTGAAAGCGCAAAAGCGTCCTCGTGGCTTGTAGATACTTGCACTTCCTAAGATTTCGTCGCACCAATGTACTGACTTCTCTAGGGAATATGTAGTCGTCAACGTAATCGAACCTTGCAATCCGATGATAAAATGGAAACCTGTCATTCTCTATTACCATAGCAGCCTGTTCTAAATATTTTTTAGGAACTAGGACTTCAAGCGGGTCGCGAAGGTAAGTTGGAACGGAATTGCAGGCAAGTGCCTCCAGTCCCCAGACTACGAATGGGATCTTAGCTGATATAAGGCAATGCAGCATATGCAAGCGGCCGATCGCCTCTACCCGGGTCATTGTGGGCACCGTTGACTGAATGTTCCAAGGCGATACCATGGTGGCGATTTCAAACTCAGGTAAAATAGCAGGTTGTCTCCGCTCAGAAGTGCCGTCGTCCGAATTACGGTGCTGATGAGAGATATTTTGGATAACAGATGTTATTGTTCTAGGAACTTTAGCGATGAAGCGACTGATTCGTCCTAGATTAATAATAGAGATAGGCTGCAACCTTGACTTCGTGATGCGCTGGCCACTCGCAGGCCCGGTTTGCCCTAACCATCGATTAAGCCTCATATTAATCTCCTATGTATCGATGCCTTGACCTGGATCGTGAAAGGATTCGAGATTTACTCTGCTGTTATAGAGTAAAAGAATTTCTTCTTATGTCCACAGATATGTTTCAGGCGACTCTTAACACCACTCTGCTCTGAAATATATATAGTTTCATGCTTTTGAAGTGCAGGGTGTGGTGCGGTCATTTTGGCTATATCATGTTTCAGAATATTCGAATCGAATCCAGTAACAACAATGAAGCCATGAAGTACGCATCAAAGGCCCAGATACGGATGCTCTTTGCATATTTCCCTATCTTTGTTTCTTTAGATAAAATGAAATAAACGTATCAGATCTAAGCTAGAAAGCCGCAAAGGCTCCGGGCGGACAAGAAACAAACAATATTGATGCCATGGCTAGCAAGATGAAACATCATGAACAGATAACATCAACTTAAGCATTCAATCAATCTACAACTTCATCAAACCATCCGAAAGCACTTTGCAGAAAGGATTTGAAGGTTATCTTCTCATCTCATTTTCCCAGCAGCTCACCTACTACCCTCCTTTACAAATTTGTGGTGTATTAATTATTATTACTATAGACTCTGAAACCTCTCTGCTTTCCCGCGAATCGAAACAATACCGTGTCCCTCGAAGCAGCTCCATCTAGAAAGATCCCGTCAATATGGACCACCACCGTGTCGATCAATTCCTTTGGTCCTTGTTGGCCTCCATCACCGTCACCTTTGGCTTCGCTAAAGCGGTCCAATGTACCGTTGGTCGTGACCAATTGAGCGACCTCTCCAAGCAATTTCTTGCAAATAACACGTTG
The DNA here is from genome assembly GCA_036971225.1 of Arthrobotrys sinensis. Lineage (NCBI taxonomy): Eukaryota > Fungi > Ascomycota > Orbiliomycetes > Orbiliales > Orbiliaceae > Arthrobotrys > Arthrobotrys sinensis. The sequence goes on along the minus strand of JAJTTV010000017.1, from coordinate 395,541 downwards.
TTCACTACAATTCTTGGATTGCTAAACATCCCGTTTCCGAGACTCGGACCCCTTCAGCTCCTCCCTATGGCCCTCTTAGTTACGATCGTTCAGCTTTGGGCCGCGCCTTTGGATATTGGGAAAGGTGTTCTCAACCCATGGGGATAGTCCGGATTCAGTGAAGATTCACGGCTGTATTTTGGAAGGATCAAGTCATTAGCCAACATAATTTACAAAATCCTACTCCAAGAGCTAGATTACCTCATCTGTTAACTCCATCTCACCGGTTTGCTTTAGCTGTGGAGCCCTGTCGCCACAACGAAACCACGCGGAGCCGCCCTCCTCAATACACAACTACGAATCCTTTTCTTTTGACCCTTTCCCTTTGTTTGAAAAGATTTCAAACAAGGCGAATACAGGGCTAGGTTATCTGAGTTCCGATCGTCTATCGCAATTTTCAATCATCATGTTCACCTATGGACATTCGATAACTTCACAAATTGACACTAATTTTACATACGCTTGTTAAGATAATGATTCATAACTCATCAATTCGTAGCTCATGATTCTATAATCTGTCTAAGTACAAAGTTGAAGCTCCAGTAGCTTCTGACATATATATATCTAGCATCGCTCATCTCGCCCCGTCGTACACTGTAAAGGATTTTATCCCACCCAGTGTTCAGATCACAACAGAGAGTTTAACGTTAGCGATTAGTTCGCTAGGTCGCTGTCGATTTGGGCCTCAGCGACAGCAGCGCGTCTGGCCTTCCTCCCGAAAGCAGCTCTCTTCTTCATCTTTCTCTCCTCCTTCTTCTTCTTCCTCCTAGCGACCTCCTTTGCAATCTTCAACTTCTTTCCCTCTTTCATAATGTGGTCGTGGGCCTTGCCAATTTTTCCAGAGTGTGCTTTCTCTTCCTGCTTTACGCTGTTCATAGCACGATCAATATCAGCTCCATCGAGGACAGGTACCGATTTCCTCTCCTGTTCCTCTCCCGTTTTGGTAGTAATGTTGCGCTTTTCAAGCATCTCTCCTGTAATCTCACTAGGGCTACGCTTATAGTAGGCACTATTACCGTAGTTGACGGTTGGAGGTGGTGCGTAATTGCACTTCTCGACCGGCTTGTCGATGACGTAGACGTGCGGTGGCGGTGCTGGCTTTTCTGGTTCGCCTGGTGGTGGTGCCGGGGGGGTGTCCGGAGCCTGGTCCGTGATATGGATTGGGAGACACCCGCCGAATGGACCATTCCTAGTAACCCATTCAGCACATTGTTGCATAACAAACAGTGAAAATTTAACTTACTTTGCTGTGTTCTCAATTCGTATAATGCAAATATTCTTCATATTGCCGGACTGGCCGTAACACTTCAGCGACTTTGGTACCCTCCACTTAATGGTATGAAGTTTGCCGACTGTATCCCAACGAACAGATTCAGGCCCGTCAAAGCCCATTTCGTCAAACTCGCTGTTCCATCTCCAGCCCCAGGGATAGTTTCCGTCACCGTTAGGGTCAATGTTGACCCTAAACGGACCGGCGCCATCGGCGTTGACCTGGAGGATCCAAATGGTGAGGTACCCATCTTGGGTATTGCCCTGAAGCGAGACCCGGGCTATGGCCCCAGAGTCGACTTGCTTTTTAGTCTCCCACCATGTTTGAACATAGGCACGACGCTCTGCTTGCGTTCCGATAGGCGTTTTCCTAGCCCACCAGTCTCCTGGGACCTTGCCGTGGAGATCTCTCCAGTATAGATCGATGGTTTGCAAAGTGACACCGCAGTGCTGTCCGTAATAGCTACGCGCTGCAGGCCAATTGGGGATTGGCGGGTCGCTGAAAATAGTGCACTGGTTCTCGCTCTGCCAGTTGGTGATGTCGTTACCTTGGCCGTCAGAGTTCCAGAGGGAGAGGAGCCCACGACCGTCACCGCCAGCATTACCGATAGCACGAATGATTCTGCAATGAGCGGACGCCCCTTGAATGGAGGCGAGAATCGCAACCGCGGCGGCTGCAGAAATCTTGAAATGCATTTTTGAAAGAATGTAATGGATGTTAGATACTATCCGGGCTAAAAAAGGAATGGAAGGAACGAATCAAAAAAAGATTTGTTCCGAGGGAAGAGAGCGACCAAGGCGATACCGCTGCAAGTTGGTTGAAGAAGATCAGGAAAGAAGGGATATGACAACGCCTTATATAGACAAACATCTCCCGACCATGATAGTATTCCAGACATGAAGCCACAAATTTTTCAATTTCCTTTTTGATTCATACGGTCATGAGCTCATGAACAGGAAGCCCGTGCCATCTCGAGATCCATAGACCCGAGCTTGAACTCTAAATTTTCTAAAAGAAGTTATGATACCATCATCAAAGGACTAGGCGCATGACAGATTACTACCCCCCTATCCACTGAAGTACTTGCACGGATTGGTTTAGATTACTATCGTGTATCGATATATTGATTACCTCGCATTCGAGACTCCGCAGCCTCTGATATCGCAATATTGAACTTAAGCTAAGAACCTGGCTTTGAGAACGCCAAGATTATGCGTAGGGGATATAGCAACCTCTCTTGACGGAATAAATAAAGAAACGTCCGAGCTTTGCTTTGTTGAGCTCATGCTCATGAGGCTGGTTTACGAGACCAGTCCGACCTACTCCTTGTATAATTAGTAATTGCTTTGTATCGAAGGGGCATTGTTGAATTTTAACATTATAGAATCGGTCAATATAGCCTTCGGATACTTGAGTCAAGACAGCCTAAGGAAAGATAACGTTAACTTCACCTGTTCCGGAAACTGGAGTGGCGACTATACCAGTATACCGACAATTTCTTTTTTGATGGAAACAGAACAACATAAAAACAAAGCAGAAGGTGTTGGTGTCTGTTCATTATAAATACGTAAACGCCGATTTTGATGGTATGGTTTGATGCAATGTTTCGAACATATCGCCCAGCCTTTAGTCAAGCGACCTTAATTAGCTTCATTATTTGTATATGCATATTCGCTTATTGACGATGTGGTCAAGGTGTTGTTTCTCGTAATACCACACTAACCTCGCTTGGACGAAGCTAGATTTGGAATTCGAATCGAGTGGATCCATGCAATCTCGAGACGAGGATCCATGTGACAACATACGTGCAATCCGCACAAGCAAAGCCGAGGCCCGGTTAGGCTCCCGACAATCGAAACCGAAAACCCTCTTAACTAGGAGTTATATACCCGATGGGTAACGGGATGGCGTTGACGTTTAGACGGGGTTCCTTGTGGAGTACAGATCACGGTCCCACTGCTAGTATCTGCAGCCTCATAACGTATATAACCTCCTCTTTATGACAGGGCCCGCTTGGGGTAGCCTCGTTCTACCGAACTTGAATATAGCGTGACGGATGAGCCCGCCTAACACTATAATAAAGCAAGCATGCTGCGCATCCAGCTACCAGATAGACCGCATCCGTTTCGATAGCTTTTCCATCCGGTTCTTATGGGAAACATTGTATACATATATCCGAGCTAGTTAGGCTTGAATTTCTAGCTCTGCCCTAATCCCACTCTTAACTAGTTCGCCGAATGCGCCGAACATAACCGACGCCAGATATGAACGTGCCTATGGTGACCGTGGCGGCCAGGTACTAGTATACTGGCCAGGTACCACGGCACGATTTCTCGAATGCAACACAAGTAGAGTCACCCTGACTAACAGTTTGGCGGCCATATTTTTAGCCTAGAATATCTTCCCGTACCTTCCCCATACTGAAGCCGCAGTTTCTTATAATATCATAGAACGTTGATTTATAGGAAGTTGGAGTGAGCCCTCGCATTCCCCTGCTACGAGAAAGAGCTACGCGGTCTAATAGTTGAGCGATATTAAAAATATACTAGAAACCGTTTCATAGGAATCCTGGATTAAAAGTCTGCGTCCTAAGGTGTAAACATGGCTCTCTAAACAATATAAATAGGTCGCTTTCCCTCTAGTGATGCCCAGCTTTTCTCCAAGCTCCACACCTAAGGCTTGTTGCTTTTTACACTCACTAGTATTTGTTATTGTCGAAAAACAAATACGGCTTCACAAAAGAAACCATTTCATTGAGCTCTATTCCCGATTCATAGTCTTCCGTTGAAACTCCTCCAACCAAAATGAAAGGGACATTCCTCTTCATCGCTCTGGCTACCTTGGCTGCTGCTGCACCAGCTGTAAGTCACCCAGGAGAGATATCATTAGAAGCTTATAGTTAGTCTGGAACTCTAAGAATATTGCTAACGTAATGTGTTTCTAAATAAACAGCCCAAAAAATGCAATGGGTCCATTTTCCCACCACTTCTCTGCGACGATGGTTGGAAATGCCAGCTTCCGCCAAACCCTGCCCCGGGCCAAAGTGGCATCTGCGTCCGCATCGAACCAGTCCAGATGAAATGCAACGGATCTATTAACCCACCGCTCCTATGCCCAACTGGTTACAAGTGCAAGCTTCCTGCCAAACCAATGCCTGGTCAGAGCGGAGTTTGCGTCCTCGAGGAACAGAAGAAATGTAACGGCTCAGTCTTCCCACCGATCCTCTGCCCAGCTGGTTACAAGTGCCAGCTTCCTCCAAAGCCAATGCCAGGCCAAAGTGGAGTCTGCGTCCGCAAAGAACCTGTCTGCAATTACTCTGTATTTCCACCGATTGAATGCCCATCCGGCTGGAAGTGCAAGCTTCCTGCAAATGCTCCTCCCGGTGCCAGTGGCACCTGCTCTCAAGTCTAAGCACCCGATCTCGTTAGCATTGAATCTTGGAAGATTTGGAACCCTACCCGGTGGCTAAAATATGTAGGTAAATTCTCTTGAGTGGGCAGAAAGTTGTATATGTATATCATCAGACAATTAGATTTACAAAATCTATAGACTAATTTGCATGTCGTCGGCACACTCGTTTCTGTCGTTCAGTGTTTATCAATGCATCTGAAACCATTAAGTCGAAGCTTATATTGATCGAGCCGTTGATCCAGTTCCCGACGGTACTATAGAGCTAACCCGAATATAATACAGGCCTATAACAGGTCTTGAACGAATAAGAAATCGTGGGGTGCCGGTGTACCGAAAAAGTGAATCTAGCGTTAAGGTTAGCTAGGACCCCAAGCGTTCCGCCATATAGCAAGCCATACATAAGAGCATGCAGTCATTATCCGGAAACTCGAATATTGGCCGCAAACCCTTGATAAGGATAGTATTGCTTTTAAAGTAGATAGATTTTCTCGAAAGGTGGTCCAGAATCCAGCCACGTAACGCCATAGCAGATTAAAGGCGACCGAAACGGAAATCCAACAACAACCCATCTCATTGGGCTGAAAGATACAAAAACGTTTAAAACGAGAATCATAACTACATATGCATACGCGCGGCCCGAGAGTTAGAAATATCCTTTTCATACTATATCTACCATCAAATTCAGGTTTCGTATATAGATAAACTATCATGATTCTACAACCTGCCTTATTCTCACGATACTTGGGAATCAGTCCAGGTGTAATAGAGAAAAACATACGCCCCACTTGGCCTCGTAAATATAAACCAGCTCTCATGACGCCTCAAAATAAATCATACATCTTGAGCGATGGCCATGGGCACAATGCATAAGCCTCTAGGAGCAAATATTGCAGATTAGACCTTCATGACTTACTAAAGGCGTCGAGGTCCAATCCGAACTCAACTTGCGGACGGAAAATCTCCAATACGGGTTTCATACTGGCGCGTTCCTGAAAATTCTTGCGGTCTCGAGGATCCAAATTGCCGCATTAGAACACACGTGCACACCATTCAGACCCTGCAGAAACCTGCAATGACAGTTCAGCATTGGTCAAGTTTTGCCGAACGAAGTTTGGGAACAGACCAATTAAATAAGGTATATAGGGCCAACCCTTGTCTGACAACCCCGGCTAAACTTTCATGAACCTTTCCTTAGGGGACTAAGCAACGACAAAATCAAGATATAAAGGATCCCTTCAACCCCAGGAGTTTGTTGAAAGAGCTAGGCTGAAAGGAGCACAATTTTTCTATAAGATACTATTTGGATCTGGTGGTTATAATACGGTATTCATACCATAATACTGAATTTTTTAACCTCTCCTCGCTTTTGAAGTTTTCCCTGGTGGTTTCTATCCACCCACATCATAGACCCCGCCACAACAAGGCTGAAACTTAAACACGGCTGCTCAAAACATTTTGACATATATTATGGCATACGAGTGGACGCCAGCATTGTGCCCCATAGCCCCAGGTACGCCGAGAACGTCCGTACCGCTAAAGCGAAAACGTGGAGCACTCGAGTGGACGCCGACATTATGTCTCGTTACTACCGATGCACCGAAAACGCCGGCAGTGACTGTATCTTTAAAGCGGAAACGCGCAGCACCGATTCACACCATGGAACAATATAAAGAGGAGATGAAGTTCTACTATCTTGGCCTAAATTATACTGTTAGCGAGGTTAGGGACGTTATGGAGTCACACTATAATTTTGGTGCATCGTTAGTTAAAGGCTAACTCCTAAGGTAGACGTATATCTCTAACACGGGGGCGAAAATGCAGGATTATCCAATACCGTGAACGTCTAAACAAATGGGGTTTCAAAAAACGGGGAACGAAGAAGCAGTGGGAAGCTATTGCAACAGCTGCCGTTGGTCGGAAAAGGGATTCGGAAGCGGTGATAAATGGCGACTTTTTGATAACCCCTAAAAAGCTAAAAAAGGAGATGGCGAGGAAGTTTACACTGAGCGAAATTGGCCTCATGAAGCTGAAAGGTAAGTCCCTATCTAGCTAGTTATCAAGAGTTATCAGAGTTATCAGGTGTTGAACAAGACCTAGCAACAAATGCGGAACCAACATGCCAATCCTCCCTCGCCCTTTCGACTATTGAGGTTCGAAGCCCAATAAGCGACTCCGTCTTCCTATCTGCTGCCATTTTCGCATCATATTCAATACCTATATCGCTCCTAAACTCCCTACAAATCCGAATTACTGACCCGGAAATCATCAAAATATGCCAAAAACCGTTTGCTCTCGGCGAAAGGTCAACCTAGGGGCGGGACTGGTGACGAAGAGCCCATATTTCAAAACCCTGCGAATACTGTTCTATCGACTCTCCAACCGACTATTGGATTATAATATCATCAACGGCCTATTAGACAAACTCACCTCCGAGGGTTACTATAAAGCTGCTCTCAATGAGTTTATACCGCTACAGACTGTATCCGCCAAAGCAGCCTGCAGCAATCTTCTTCTGTTTCTTACTCTCAGACTTGACTCTGCTCTCGTCAAACGAATCTACCGGTACCACCCGAAGATAACCACGACATGGTTCAAGAGCTTAAATAGCATAATGCCCGACTCGCTACGGCCCCAAGGTATATACTTTACCACCAGCAGCTCAAAACATAGTCAGTTTATCCAGGATCTTGAGAATAATAAGACTCCATTGGACGTGGACCCCGAGGCTTTGAAATTCCTACACTATTGTTTCCGGCGCATCAATTCAGTCATACCTATTAAGCGGGAAGTTTGGAATATGAACATCGGTCTCGACGCCTCAATCGATACCGTCGGTGGGCGTGACCTCCTACAGATTACAAAGGCATCCAAACTACGAAATGACCTTAAAGCCGCGTCGCGGGCAATAAATCTAGGATGCAAAGCTGGAGTCAACGTCCTATTCCTGACAACCCTCGTTTTAAGCAACTTGAAATATTCTGGGTTAGACAAATACTTGTTAATACCTTTTCTAGAAAACTACCTCACGGGAAGACACCTCTCTTATCTCCTAGCCGCTCTTGTCTTCGTCGAAAAGGATGATATCCTAGGGTTTCTCCTCTGGTACATCCAAAAACACCGCTCGGACCGTGAAAAGAAAGTCATCGCAGAATTGTTGATTCAGATTCTCCCCGCGCCATCCTGGTTAGAAGGATACCTCCATCTCTATGCTTCTGAACCATCATACCCAACTCTAGACCCAAGGGTAGAAGGCTCAGCTAAGTTATTCTGGCGAGAGGGTGGTAACATCAGGGGCGGAATAGAGCGCCTTGCACAGTTTAAAAACTTCCTCTATTCTGGCATGAGACAGCTGCGCCTGGGATTCGAAACCTCATATTTTGAAGGAGCTATGGCCAATAGGCTGACCAAGTCTTTTGCAAAAGGTATTAAGGCGGTACTATCAATTGACCTAGCTCATAGGGAGCGGGATATTTTAGATACCCTTGGTTCTTTATGTTCGCTACTCAAGAAAGGCTCCAAAATCCGCTTCTCTCACTCAACCACCACAAAGCTGATGATAGAGCTTGATAGAGCACCCATACGTCAAAATTTGCGTTCCCGTTTCAGAAATAATCTCCAAGATCATTTGGGAGAATGGGTCTCTAACGACCGGAAAACTAGTGATGGAGTAATGAGGTGGGATAGTGGTATGGAAATAGATCATTTGTAAGACTGGGGCGGTACCGTAAAGGCGGAAAGTATATCTAGAGCAGGTTCTAACTTTGGGGGTATATTCAAAAGGTTTAACTGGGGGCGAAAATACTCCACTAAAATCAACACATTTCTGGTCGCAAACTTCTGTCACAGCTGCTTTAACGCCCTTGTTAGTATTCTCTGTGAGTAACCACTGAGTCGAACCTCTTTGGGCTGAAGTGGTTCATCAAGTTGATAATCTTCATTATACTGACAACTGTGGCAACCAAATAAGTGCGGGTAGACTGCGAGGTCAAGGTATACTATGTAGTAGAATTCGACATTGATATACCTACCCTCAGCTACACAGCAGAAGTATATAGTTCTACCGCATACTACCTAGCAGAATTGGATATATCCACCTTCCGGTGGCCAGCCATCGTGATCACTATTCAAACCCCAGAAGCGACGAGAATCACCAACTGCAGCGTCCGGTTTCACGGAGAAGCCGACGTAAACGGCAATCCCCTAGGCCTGGATAGCAAACACCTAAAATTTACCCCCCTGAACGACGCAAACCTGATTTCTCAAGACATAGACAACATACGGCCAAATTTCACGCCCCTCGATAGTGCAGTGCTCACCGGCGACCTTGCATCGGCCCGCTCGCTCCTCGAGCAAGGAGCATGCATTGATACCAATGCGATTAACCACGCAATTACATTTGGGAGACTAGACATGGTTTCTTTGCTTGTCCAAGTGGATCCTACGTTCTATAATGCGGCTTTAGAGCTCGCGCGGTTGAGCGGGGAAAGTTCGATTGAGGAATATCTTCTGAAATGGAGTGCGGGACGCGGAGCAAGAAGTTTTCATTCAGAGCATGGCATGAATGAATATTTTAATCGGGTGGAGGATGTGGAATTGTAATTATGGTGTGGTGCCACCTTCGGGTAGCATAATATATTACCAAGTACGCAATACTTATTCAGTCTCAGGATCTCAATAGATCTGGATTCGATTCAGCATATAGACGCCTGTACATATTTCGTTTCTAGTACTAGTAGTGAAAACTGCGGCATACGCTCATTAGTCGACCAAAGAATAGAGGAATATTAAATCCTTTATTCAACTAACTACTGACCAAGAGAGGATATACCGATAACTATTCGGGAATGCTCAAGGACATAAATTTGGTTACTTGCCTTGGAAGCACCAGGCCAATTTGTTGTATTTTGAGCCTCAACGCAGGCTGAAGTCGACTTTGGTCTCCTAGGCACGCAAGAATGCATTGGCCAGGTCCAGCGGATCTGTTGATCGTTGGATCTATCGTGTGTAAAACGGAGCCATAATAGTGTCCACAGGCGAGTTACCTTTGATCATATATTTGAAATACGGTCAGTCGGCATTTACATACCCCACGAGTATTTTCTAACTGTCGGTTCAACTCAAACTTTTACTTCGATCTATAGACTTGGAGTCAAGATATACATATATAACTGTCTGGATCCTGGCCTCAGCTTATCACAGTTGCTACATGTATACATGGATGGAGCGCCGGGTCCCTCTGGGCTTCGCCCCACAGCGCCATCATTCGAGCCAGATAAACTCCCCCTCAACGATACGAATATTGACCTCAACGATATCGACACCGACTTCGAGGATATCGAGGTTGACCCCGAGGAGATCGAGATTGACCTCGACGACTTAAATATAGACGACATCCTATCTGCAATGGGAGGGGATGGATTGAATTTATCAGAAAAACTACCAAACAAAACCGTCGTTCTCGGCAGCACAGCAGATGGTCATCCCTACACATTAGTGTCCACAGAAGACCACCTCGCTGCCGTTATCGACATACTTGCCAAGCTCCCCACAAACCCCCCATCAATCGCCATTGACATAGAAGGCGTAAACCTTTCCCGTTACGGCACAATCTCCATCATAACGATCCACGCCGCACCTAAGGGAGTCACCTTCCTGATCGATGTTTTTACCCTAGGAGGACTGGCTTTCACTACCCCGGGGACATTTCATAAACAGACGAACCTAAAGGTTATCTTTGAAAACCCAAATGTACCAATTATATTATTCGATGTTCGGAATGATAACGACGCCCTTGCAAATCTATTCGGCGTTCAGTTGAAAAACGTTATCGATATCCAATTGATGGAACTCGCCTGCCGCGACCTCGCTAGAACCCACGTCGCATCATTGGTGAAAGCGGTAGAAACCGCGCAAATATTAACCCCAGAGCAGGTACGAAAATGGAATGAAGGCAAAACCACCGGCAAGGCACTATTCGCGAGAGAGAAAGGGGGAAGCACAGAGGTTTTCAACGAAAGACCGTTGAGACCGGAGATTGCGGAATACTGCGTTCAAGATGTGGTTCTTCTAGATAAATTGTGGCTACGTTACAATCAGACTTTGAATTCACCAGGGAGAACCCATTGGAGGATCAAGATTCAGATTGAGATAGTTAACCGGTTGGCCCTTGCCAACGATCCGGGATATGACGGTTTAAGCAATGGCAAAAACAAAACCAGAGCACCACGAGGCTGGCCAGAGTTGGGAAGTTTCTGGTATGGTAATAATCTACCGAGGATGAATCGTCCGGTAGGAAGACGCTTTTGGGCGTTCTGATGTGGAGCTGCGTTATTAATACCATTGTGGGACGTTTCCTAGTTCCCACTACAGAGCTACACTCAGTTTTAATCATAGAAGGAATAGTTATAAAGCGTGGGAGAGTTTTTATTAAGGGAGGTCTCCTGCAAACTACACATGCTATCTTCTATGCGGAAATTCAAATATTATATTCGCCTCACCGCCATATCCTAGTAATACAGATGCAGAGCCGCCTTTTTTGTCTCTTTCCATGAAATGCATATCAATAATAAAGAATAGCCGGAAACTACGTCGTAGAAAGGAGGAACGGGGGGGAAACAATTTTTTGTGACAAAGATAAAGGCCTTTAACCGCAGAGTATTTGTCGGTGTAACAGGCACATATTACGAACCGGTAAAAGGAAAAAGTGTACACCAGAAGAGAAAAGGAAAAACATGATAAGGTAAACCAAGGATAATCGCCTGCATCAAACCATAATGTACAGCTCGTGCCTCTGAAGTTTCTCTTCATCCAGGTTGGGATAGAACGGGACCATGCTGTCGGCTGATTGGACGTATGCGTTATTGTACAATCGCCCTATAAGTAAAATCGTTAGCGTCTACTCGTTAATGAAATATGAAACGAGGAGGGGAAACTTACAATATGGCGTTCTAACCTTCCTCGCCGGATGGAACAACCCTGCCCACACATAATTCATAACCAAGCCAGGCCCAATAGCCATCCTGATCGCATCAATCGCCTCAATGATACGATCAATAACGTGTGGTGATGTCTCGAACAAGTTCGGATACAACAGATTCAACAAGTGCATCATCGCATCCTCACAGCCCAATCCTACCACGCCTAACGCCACGTGCTTGACCACGCTAGCTGCTGTCTGTCGATGCACCTGATCACGGTCGATCAAGGCATCTTCTAGTAGTGGTGTGACAGCATAGACGTAATCCTTCGCCATCTCTCCAATGTACTCAAACAAGAAGCTCAAACTCTTCAGAACACCATTCTGCACATTGAGTTCAGGAACTCTGTACTCGTTCATCAGAGCAGGAAGTACTGTAAACGGTGCGCAAGTTTCGGCGACAATACCAATGGCGACGGCAGTACACACACGTGACTGACGCTCTTGAACCCTCAGGTTGTTGAGCAGTGTCGCGAGGACATCCTGCGGACCAATAGCCTTGGCAATGAAACCGAAGGTGTTATTGGCCGCACGACGGATACCCTTCTTGTGCGCCTTCAACATGTCGAGCAACTCGAAGCAAATACGCATCCACTCTCGAGCAGAGACAAACTCCGGGCCTCTATCTGCAATACGACCGACCAGGTCGATAGTATTCTCCTGCACCTTCTCATGACGATTTCGAAGAATTGGCGTGAGACGTGGAAGGAGGTCTTTGATGGGTGGCTGCATGGAGTTGATACCGACGACCGTAACGATCGAACGTAAAGCGCCGAGGATGGACCCTAAAACCTCAGGGTATTCTTCACCGAGGTATTCGTAGAGCACAATACCAAGCTTGCCCATCAACGCATCCTCGCCGCACTGCTTCATAACCATTGCAATACGACTGATTAAGTCGGCTGACTGCTGTCGTACAGTCGAAGACTTGTTGTTCAGTCTCCACAGAATCGTCGAGACAATTTGTGGGAGGTAAGGCTTGCATCGGGTACCGAGTGCATTGACGACGGTTCCGAACCCGTTCAGCATGACCACGTCCTCCACTGTCTGCTCCTGGAAAGCATAGAGCACGCCATCGATCAGCCGCTCCTCCAATCTCTCAGCAATATCAGCCGCTCCTAGCGCCGCGATGACCTTCTCAATTGTCTCCAGTGTCATCTTTCTGTAAGCTTCGCTTTCATCCTTCAAGTGGTCCACCACCCGTTCGATAATCTCCGACACTCCGACCTTCTGAGAGACATCCACCGTGGTCTCCACCACTTGTCTATAATTTCTCTTATCCAATGCCATTCTCCTCACCCAGAAGCACTTGAAAAACTCTGGTAGAACCTCCTCTTTCAAGTAAGCCGCAGTAACACCGTCAGTCGATGCACATTGCGATACAACTTTCAAGACAACCTTCTTCATCTCCTCATCTGGTGAGTTGAACTCTCTGAGCAAGATCTCCATGACTTGCACGGTATAGTAGTTGGCATACTCCTCGTCCATCAAAGGGATAATGTATCCAACAGCTTTCAAGAATCCTGCAAGACCCTTTCCTCTCTGCTTCCTAGCTCCAGTCCACAGCGGGTTCAAGATAGTGTCGAAACTTTCAATACCGTACGGGTGAGAAGCCTCTGCCAACGCGGCAATAGCAAGAGATGTCACGGTCCGGACTTTTGCCTGTTCGTCCTCTAGATTCGGTCCGATACAATCAACCAAGCCCTTCAAGTGTGGCAAGATAGCGCAACCCATAAGAATGGGTATTTGCTGAACAATCTTGACACCTGTATGCCTAGCCTGCCACGACTTCTTGCTCCTACACACGGCCCTAAGGAAGGGTAGTAACGCCGGAATACCAAGAGCCGAGGCAACAACTGCGAACGCTCTAGCGGTGGTGTTTCGCACATACTCGTCAACATGATCAATATCGGGCCTCATCGTCGAAATCATGTGGGCGAGACCAGCGGCCTTGGACAAATTGCTGATGATTTCTCGACCTTCCACACGGGCATAGTAGTCTTGATCAATGAGAAGAGGTTCGATGACGACGAGAATCTTGTGGACGTAGGGTCGGACGAGGTCGTCGAGTTTATAGAGGATACGGTCGATAACTTTGACGAGCAAATGACGTTCCTGATCTTCGAGGGTACGCTCCATAAGGAGTGGGAGAATTTGGTTGAAAAGGGGTCCAGCACCGAAGGCTCGTGCATTATCCGTTAACTGACGTAGAGCAGTCTTTCTCATGGGAGGGGTTCCGTTCTTGACCTTGAGAAGGAGACGCATAATCTTACGTTCCTTGAGTTCATCCACCGACATTGCATTCTCATCGCCGCCCTCAACTAGTTTTCCAAAATAGGCCATATCCTCAGGTTTGAAGAACTGGAGGTCGCCGACGCCGGGAATGTCGGTAGGAAGCTGCTTTCCTAGAAGTTTAGCATTTTCGGGGTCCTGCATCATGAAGCCACCGATTCCAGAAGCAGAAGCGATGGGGGCTGGGGTAGCCATGAGTTTACGAGCAGGTGTGCGGATAGGCATGTATCCAGCTGGCGGTTCGAGGATCTTGTAGCCTTCCTTTGGTAGCATCGCATCGAGCTCTTCGTCTGAGAGCGGGGCATTACGACCATAATCGACACCGAACGAAACGACCGGGGCAGCTGGGGCCGAAGATGGGTGCATCGGAGTCACAAGGCCCTGATTACCAACCGGGGTAGCTTGAGCAAGAGCGGGTGCTTGATCCCATCTCGACCGCTTCGGAGCATCTCCTGGGGCAACAGGCGCAGGTGTCTCATCCCATCTTGAACGCTTCTTGGGTTCCTCTGCTTTTGTCTCAGTAGCTGTACTCGCAGAATCCGTCGTCGAGACATCCCACCTTCTCTTCCTCCGTCTGCCTTCAGGGGCGTTTTCCTTATCCGCGCTCGCGTCGGCAGAATCTTTGATGGAAAGGGTAGCTTGATGTTCATCGGCGTCGACTCCTTCGCCCTGCCTCTGTTTCTCTTCAATAGCCTTCAAAACCCGAGCTTTTTCGCGTTCAAAGTCGTTTTCGGCCATAATCTCGCGGTAGCTTCGTCCGCCATCCTCCCCGTCTTGTCGGTTATTCGCGAAGGCATCAACACGGGTAGGTGTAAGTGGTCCACGGTTGAATCGTCGTTTCTGGTAATCCGTCTCACGATCCATGATTCTGCTACCCTCCGTCCTTCCAGCCAGCGGATCGTCGTCATCACGGACAAACTCATTCATCATCTCTTTCGTCGCGGTATACTGCCCGACCAACCGTCGTTCCCCATGTGCATCCTCCATCTCCTCATCCTCATCGACAATCTCTCGGCTATACCCTTCATATCGATCGCCATTGGAGTCGCCGTAAAGGTCTTTGTCGAAGTTGTCGGTTAGGGAGGCCTTCGTGGAGAAGTCTTTGCGCTGGGTCGACGAATCTAGGGCGCGTTTTGAACCGAGTTTAGTAGCGTTGCGTTCCTGCTGGAGCCGCTTGACCTGTTCGAAGTCACCTATATTCCACAAATCCTGATTAGCAAGGGTTATGTGGTGATTTGAGATCAAGGGGGCGATGAACTTACTGTCCGACATGGTTGGGAGATTGTGTCGACGCGCGACCAGACGGGTACGGCGCCCCTGAGGGAGAGTATTAGTATTTCAACGATCTTTCTGATCGCACAAGAAGCAAAATGGAAGGGATTGGTGATGTGTACCGACGGCCAAATGGAGGTCGATGGGTCGTGTGATGGTGAGTGAATCTGAAATGTCGTCGCGATGGTGTTTTTGTCTTGCTCACTGCAATTTGCTGAGAAGCCGCACATTACTAATTCAATCACGTGATAGTGCATATTGCAACAGCACAACACGATACGGCTATGCCAAGCCTAACAACACAAAAATATTCTGATTACGAAACCCGCTCGACCCGACAAGACCGTCGAAAACCATCCGCCCTCGACTTCATTACCACCTATCATCACCATCCAGCCGGTTTCACGGTCTGGAACAGCCGTGATCCCAACGTATTCGATGGACTGTGATAGACTCCTCAACGAAACCCGACTTACGAACCACTCAACGCTTTTGCAACCAGGTTCCGACTTTGACCAGAAGCCGCTACCAGTACCGTCTTGCATAACCCCGTTATGCCAAGGAAACGTCCAGAATGAGTACACAAAAGGGCAAAACCAGTAAGAAGAAGGCTTCGGGAAATACCGGCCGCCGTGATGGTTGGATGTGGAAAGGCGTCACAGACCGACGACCAATCGGGAGTATCGACCACGCGACGCTGGAACCATCCAGTAGTCCTGTCTCTAGCACAACCAACTACGAGTTGCTTTGTAGCTATAACTGGCAAAATTCTAAGAAACTAGAGATTCAGATCCCTGGTAGGCTTATACACCTCCCGATGATGGTAGAATATTTTTGTGCAGCGAATAATTAGCTAAGGTTTTTCCTACCAGGACATGCTCCGGTCTGGCAGGATAAACAATTACCTATCGCCCTGTCAAGGGACCTGGGGACTTATTTCGTAGACCAAAACGGTGCTCGTCTGCCAGAATACCCATTTGAACCGCTATTCCGTGCAGCAGTGTCTATGAATCATTCCTTTCACTTCGATGACGTAGACATCGTTGTGAACAGGAATAGTCTCAGAAAACTCCTCGACTTCTGCAAAGGGGTTTCTCAAGAAAACTTCCGCGTCAATCTACTCATAGTCAACAACACCTTGTTCATTGAACGTTGCGAGAGAAGTGCAACAGAGATTATCAGGGGATCTCATCAGACCCCTGGATATGGCAAGAGCTTTGAGCGGGCGTTTACGAAGTTCCCGAATGGGATGGACAGTAGCGCAGCACACCACCGTGTTTTACAATATTCGCTAGGAGAGTTGAATTGTGTGATACAATTTGAGGTAGATGCTTGCTACCAGAATGAGAGCAGAGATGAAGACGAAGAATTACAGGATGGAGGTGTAAGATTGACGATGGAGAATGTTGATCCACTGCTCAAAGATACAGGATCAGAGGAATCCTTAGACAGCAAGATGGAAAACTTGAGGATAGCAACCTCGAGTTCAAAGCTGATACCATCTTCCAGATCCACGCTATCGCAATCGTCGTCGTCGTCGTCACAAGTTGGTCCCAAAACCACCAAACTCACAACTAGTATTGGCAAATTAGACGAAGTGATGCCTCAATCATCAGCTGCTGAACTGAAAACGACTGCGAAAAGCAAGGGCATAGGAAAGCACCTCCCACAACTCTGGTTCGGCCGAATACCCTGGATTATCGTTGGACACCATATCAGCGGAAAATTCGACAATCTCAAGATCACGTATCTCAAACCCGAGGATTTTGTCGACTGGGAGACAAGGAATCAGACCGCGTTGCAAAAAATGGTCACAGTGCTAGAGCGACTGAGGGAGGTAGCAAAGAAACACCAAACTAGTCCGTGTATCGCGATCTTTGAGCGTCGAGGATCAGAGCCGAGGGCTATCAATATCTATGCCTCAAATTTGTCGAACAAAAGGGCATTGCCGCAAGACTTGATTAGCCGGCTTTGGGTTTCATCGAAGACGAGTGGCTTTTGAGGAAAGACTACCCGATTCTGCAGAATATAAGACGCCTAGTCAAAAAAAAAAAAAAAAAAATTATATTCGAATATTCTGCGATTATATGACCCTACTACTGGTCAAAACCAGAGAATCAAGATACTCGAATAGCATGCCTCAATACGCACGAGATGTCCTGGCATGCCCTGTACTGTTTCCTAATTTTAATAGTTCTACCAGGCTGTGGCGCGTGGCTGTAACCCCATTTGTTTTCCAGATCAGCATGAAATACAATAAAAACTCTTTTGGCTGTGTTAGATCATCGATCATGTAGCATCATCGTGTAAGGTCGACTCTCCTATGCACATGACCCCTCAGGAGCTCAGGAGCTTGAGAGGGCCTAGAATAAATCATTCGTTGGGTCCTCTGTCATGTTGCATTTGGCCGTGTGCTGTGCCACTTTTGGGTGTTTGTTTGTTTCCATTTGAGCTTCGAATCCCGTCGCCAATTGGTTCTTGGCAACTCCATACTCAAGTACATACCTTGCACATACTATGCATGTTGACTTGGTCTCCTTTCCTCGATGACGCTGCCAGGACTCGGTATATCGAAACCCCACTATGGACGACCATTCGAACCTAGATAGCTCGCGGGTACTGAGGTGGATCCTCGAAACGGAGGATATCGATACACCTTACGATACACAAACCCAGTCTCATATACTAGAAGATAGCACGCCGGCTTCACCCCCAGTGGATCGCAAAGACGTCGATTGTACTAGAAGCAGTCCCCGTAAAAGAAAGAGGCCGGCGACGGAAATCATGGACCATGACGACGATTTGCTACTGAATGCGAAAAGGAAACAGCAAGCGCTTCAACCGCTGCATTCAGCTCCTTCAAATGAGCCGGAGATCAGAGACCTCATATATCCCACCGACAGTCAGTCGCAAGTGGATGAGGGCGGTTATTCTGCCATCCCACCACCCACCCGAAGCTCGAGTCCTTCGAAAACAGTCGCTTCGACGGTGTCATCGAGGCCGCGTAAGAGGGAAATGCTTCAACGCACAACCCCGAAATTCACATTCTTAAGTACCTCAGGACGCGGGGGGCTAGAATCAGACGAGAAGACAGAGGACTGGACACCTTCCAGTCTTCACCTAGTTGTTCGCCATCTTCGCGAAGCTTCGAGTCCGATCGGGGTAGCGTGTAAATGCGTACAGGTATTCGATTTTAAAGCTCGGACTCGTAATTAACTTTAAACTAATTCGCTAATATAATAGGCGATTCTCCGTGAGCAATGGCCTTACGAACCCTGGACTGCGGGTACTTTTTCGGGATCGGACTCCGACTGTCGAAGCCGACGACGGCATTCTAGGGAAGCCGAATTTATAATAGAAACTACAACCCGGACCGAAAAGCAGCATTCAAACACGACCGAAGAGATGGGTTGGGTCACCAGCGCAACCAATATCTTAGAATTTGCTGCTGGCCCTATCGACACACTCCATCCGATATTAGTCCGCAGCGTGTAAGTGACTCCATAGTTCTCGGATTAAATTACAGTATTTCGGGGACTAAATTTTGGGCAGGACCTCAGTGGATATGGATCGTGAAATGTTCCCAGTGGCCAGAAACTTGTCGTCTCGCAACCGCTCTAGATCTCCCACCAAGAAGCAGAGGACATCAGCCCCTAAAACTTCGGTGGTGGAAGAAGTTCTCACAACTCGGGCTGATATCGCGGTCGACGTTAATCTTGGAAGCAAAAGGGTTACCAATCTTACAAAGCAAATCAGAAATACATTCGGCGGGTTCCCGTCCCCTTTCAACGGTACAGCAGAGTCGCCTATCGTCGTAATTGAGTGCAAGTCACAAGACGGCAGCAACCTAGGTGCGGAATTTCAGTCCACATTATGCGCCAGTGCAGTGCTAGAGTCGTGGCGCCGTCTTGGGCCTCCGGCGCTCACAGTTCCAAAAACCGAGAATGCACCCATTTCAGAGGCTTCCACATCGGTCGTTTATCCTAAAATACGTAGGGAAGAGAGTATCGACGACACCACGGTGATCAAAGAAGTCGGGATAGACCATGTTATTGCCCTCCAAGTCATTTCCTATATTTGGTCGTTCAGCGTTACGTTTATCCACCCCGGAAATTCGGCTGATAATATTGATGATCAGTCTCGAAGAGTCCTCGGCCCATTTATTATCGGAGATAGCCGGACTCCTGGCGGGCTATACGCAATTCTCCGGTTTCTAGACAGACTTTTCACATACAAGGTTTCTGTTTGGCTACCCGGAATTTTGCAGCGGGAGGCTAGTTCACTAGTATCGTAATGATTGAAAGATACCGACTTTTGCTCAACCCTAGATGCATCTTGACTAGTGTCAATATTGCCACACGATCTAACACTAATAGAATCATGATTAACGGGCAAGAGAGAGCAGAGACTACGTCTAGCCCGAGTTTCTCACCACGAAGGTTTTTAAATCCCAAAGGCATCCTTTTCCTGACCAGGATAGCTTCGTTGGACCGCCTGAAAGAATTCGCGTACATAACTTCCAACATGAGCCAAATAAGTGCACACCAGCCATCTTAGGTCGTCGAAGAAAGCCTTTGGAGGACTTGCCTCCAACTAGTCAGTTTTTTTTTAAGGCGGATTGTTTTAGATACCTCATATCGGTTACGTCTTCTGTGGCAGCTGGTAACCTGTTACTCTCAAAGGTCCCATTAGTGCTATGGTACATGGTGCATAGTGCGTCGGAGTTCTTGTAGTGTATAACGTGTTAATTGATATGCCGTCAGGCTATATTATCTGATTTCAACAGGACACTAGCGGCTCAATACTAAGGTAGCCTGATCCCTCGTATTCGGAGCCTATACATAATGGTCTGTTTCTTACGACGGCATCGTGCAGCTTAGCATGAGACATAACACCTATACCGCGTAAGGCGTGTTAGTGTCAAGTTGCAGGGCTAACAAATCATGAAAGAGAGCGAAAGGAAATCCCACTTAAGAATTGATTCAAAGAGCGAACGAACCCTAGTTAGAGGATGGTACCGAAGCTGGGATGGTCATGAGACAAAGGGAACATGATACTAGGATCACCGGATAGCTATATCGGTCACAAAGCTGATCGATCCTGGCAGTATTCAGCCAGCGCCACCAGCGCATTCGTGCCGAGTACGCCTACATAGCTACTAGTATTCTACAATGACAAGTGCGGAGGTATGGAAGGATCCTCTAGGCCTCTGACATCAGATCGAACCATCAAGCAAATACTCCGGTGCCCGACACATTGGTGGCCAATAGGAGAGCCCAGTTATCTAAATTAAGGGTAGGGTACATACCGCTATGCGATGATGATATGGCACATGCAACAATAGGAACACTTATTTTCGAGATATGTAAATTAAATGAGCGGCACAGCGTAACGTAGTTCCCGTCAGCCTGGAACCAAAGACGCGAGCTCGCCCATAGGCACGGGTTCCCGCCCCGGACATTTTCTAGGAATCCTAGTTTTTAGGGCGGTTGGTGGTCAAGGAAATAAGCTCAGGATTTTAGGTCTCTTTGCACAGACACCTTAACGACCCGACCTAAAGTTTCCTGGACCTAAAATCCTAAAATCTAGGACGGATTCCTAGCGGGTTGTGTTGAGACAAGGATTGTTCGAACACATTTGGGATCTCTGCGCAGGTTAATCAACACGAGACAACACCCGCATATTGGGCAAAGTGAGACATCCGAATTCGGTGGCTTGCGCTTGCATTTAAGCTAGGATTTAGTGATGGGGCATTACAAAAATCCGCATTGCATGAAGATACAGCCGATACGAGGCCTGCCCCTCTGGAGGATAGCCCTATATATATAATCAGAGAATCCCCAACATGATTAGGCCAGTCTCGGAACGCTTTCAACTACGCTGAACTTATCAGTCTTTACTACGAATCTTTACGCCTATATAAGTAACGAGAGTAGTTATGAGACTGGGTAGCAAGGTCAAGACAACTTCTATACTCTGCTGAGACTGCGATTTAGAGATATAGTTCGGGGGTTATTTGTGTAAGTAATTAAAATCTTGGGTCCTTTTCGTCTTCCATTCCTATGTCGTTGTCCTTCAACAAGCAAAATCTACTGACCGGCTCCAGTCCCCAAGCACAACCTACTGCGAAAATTCAATAGAGTCGTTGGGAAATAGTAGTATGCAAAATACCATTCGCTCAATTGTAACCATTATAGCGATTCAATGGGGGTGTTCCACTTGAACGTCCTCGAGGCGGCTAGCGAGTCCGTTTCGTTTGCACTAACTCTTACAAGTTAACGCTAGAAGCCCAGAATTTAAGGGGGTATAGTTCTGGTTATCAAGATACAAACGGTAGGCCGTTTCTCGCTTCGATTAATTTTCATGGTGGGAAACGCCCACTTCTGCGCACAGAAGCCCGTAAGTGACGGCCTGATTCGCATATCGTGAGGCCTGACATGGGTCTGATTCGCTGTGCTTTGGCCTAGCCAACACAAGGACAAACAAGTCTTGGCATGACAGGACAAGGTTAGGATGTGTTGCGATGCTCAACACATCCACCCTAGGACGCCGGTCTCCTGCTTGGCTGAGGCACAGCTGTGCAGGACAAGGCTTTTGGACTTCAGGCGTCTTTCGATACATGTATTGACTTAAAGACCGCTCACCCTTCACACCCTTTTGATTGCCTGTTTAGTTTCTCTAGACACTATACTCGAGATCATCGCCCATCCTTCCTTCTCTTTCCTGTGACCTTAGAGGCTTAAAATAATCAAAATAAATATATATTATCACAACTACAATGAAGACTTTGGCTCCTTGCAGTGATACCTCCCAAGGTTTTAAACCAGCATGTGCCTCGGAGAACGAGACTATCGACCCCAGTCTGATAGTGGGATCTCCGGGTTACCTGCAGTCCAATGGCTTCCCGCTTCAAGAATTTCCTACAAATCAAAGTGGTTTTCCAGTGGATGGATTCGAATCATTCACCGGATTCACCTTTCCACCACATAGCTTTGGCCCGGTCGACCCTTATTTTGATCTCTACCATTCGGAGAGCCATTCAAGTAAGTCCATATATCCCGTCATGACTTTAGCACCACTAAGTCCTGGTCAGGGTCACCGGCGACCATTAAAGACACCGACGATACGGGACTTGGTGATGCACCTGTACAGTCTGGGTCTGGACCTGGTCTGAACACGCCGGCAAGCCCAAACGTTATCGAAAACAATCAGCCTCCTCAAGGTCATCCTTCAGTCTCTAATAGCTGTGATTTGCAACTTACCCAGGACACGAATACATCCGGGCATCAGCAACCCATTCCCATTATACATACCCCAAAACCATTTGAACACATCTTATCTATTATAAAGTCAAAAGTAAAAGCCTGCAAAGACATTTCTGGTATCGAATGCGCCGAGACATTTACAAACCAAAAAAATCTCGACAACCACATGCGAGACGACCACGGTATCAAGGCTTATCAATGCCCTACTGGTGGATGCGGATACACCACCGCCAGATTCGATAATTTAATGTTCCACTTGAAGAAGTGCAAATATGGCGCCGCAAGTCGGAAGCGGCCTTGCCCTCCCTCACTGCCACCGGCTTCGAAATCTGATTCTCAGCCGGCCCAAAAGCGTCCACGTTGCAATATTAAGGATTTAGAATCTACAGCGCCAGCACCGGCGCCGGTGTTAACGCCACAACCCCAGCCCATGGGGACTCCTTCCGTTTCTTTCCCCTATACCTCTACACCCGGTGCTAGCGGCCTACCCACTCCTCCTTCATTTCAAGGCGAGACTTCCGCCTTACCAAGACAGCCCCCCGGCACCATTCCCCAATCCTTTAGCGCAGAAGCTGGGAGCTTCACCGTTGACAATAGAGCGACTCGAAGAATTGCCGAGTTGGAAGACAAAGTCAGGGCTCTGGAAGCTATGTTAGAAAAACAAAAGTCTGGTTACGAGACTGAGTTAAAAACGATAACAAAGGAAAGGGATATAGCCCGATGTAAGTATAAGGCCTGGAAGCACATGGCCCTAGAGCAGCGCTCTTCCTGAAAATGCTCAAAATAATGTTGCATATTCCCTTCAGAGCGCGGTGCGCACTTCCTTTGTTTTACTCTTGCATATATCGTCTTTAGCAGCGTAGCGAGTTTCAGGGTTTTCATCAGCGGAGTTAATAGTAATTGTAATTGTATATATATAGATACCTAGGTTCTTTGGGAACTACCATGTACGATAATATTGAGAGGGTGGCATTTTATTAGAGTAAATAGTAATGAATACGGGCAGCATATTCCCTTTTTTTCATGATCCTGTCCTTGTTCGATACGCTACTCAGCTCATAAGCATACAGATTGAGAGGAAAGTTAGGGATGACGAATACGCTGCCAAGCATGGGATCATTCAGTCTTCAGCCTTCTGCGAACTATTAATAGCAAATATCCAACCCAGGATACATCCACCAAAAAGGAATCCCTAATACTAATATTTGGTATCCGCAATCCGATACACAAACTTCACAGCACTAGAATTCCCCTCCTTCAAAGTCTTCAGCGCCCCACCAACTCCATTCAAACCTCCCTCCACGACTTCGTAAGGATGCCCCTTAAACCACCCTTCATCCAACCCTCTCACCAACCATCTCAAAAACAAAAACCCTATCTCCCTACCCGCCGTCGCAGGACTAACTCCCTGCTTCGTCTCTTCACTTCCTTCCTCCCACTTGTTTTGAAATACCCAAGCAACGCTCGTTTGAAACCACTTAATATCTTTGCTAAAATCCTTTGCCTTAGGATCGATCGCCAAAGGCAGGACTCCAGTAATAAATCCAGTATCACTCAACACTGCTGCAGCATCAAGAACGCTCCCATGCTCACTAACCGCATCGAAAACGTAATCAACGCTGTCGAATCCATTCTTTGCCAAGGCGGCTTTTATACCCTTGACAACAGCCTCATTTCCATCTCTATAGTCGACCAACTCGTCGCCTTTGGAGCGGTCAATTAGAGTTTCTGCGAACTCTTTGCCACGGCCGACGACACCTATGATCGGGTGGATGTTGGAGAGTTGGGCGAGTTTGATACCAAAGGCGCCAACGGCTGTGGCAGCGCCGTACACGACCAATGGGGTCGGTTTGGTAGCTGGAACCCATGGTTGTGGGAGGCGTAGAGTGTGGTAGAGAGCTACCACAGCTGTAAGTGCTGCGAGAGGGATAGTTGCAGCCTCTATAGAATAGAAGCAAGATTATTATAACTATTATCTAGGCTAGTCATAGAATTCATTACGTACCTTCAAAGCTAACCTTTTCCGGCAGCTTAACAACCATAAAGTCAAAAGCGATGGCGTATTCAGCATAACTGCCGTACGGATTCTCCCAGTGACGGTAGGCGATAACCCTATCCCCCTTCTTAACTTCATACACTTCAGATCCTACAGCTTCGACGATTCCAGAGAAATCATCACCAGTGTTTGAGGATTTATTCAACCAAAGGGGAAGTTTCCAGTCCTTTGGATTTGACCCCGCGACTACGACTTTGATCAGAACTTCGTGGGGTCCTGGGGTGGGGATCGGAATGTCGGAGATTGTGGTTGAGGTGTCTGGGTGGACAGTGAGGGATTTCATTGTGCTGGACATTTTGAAAGGTTAGGCAGGTGCAAGTAGAAAGAACTTTGGATATTATCGCAATTGAGAGATCGAGTGCTAAACTGATGATTATGATGATGATGATGCAATTACAAAAAGTACTCAGACTTCATGCCAGAACCAGCCCTCTTTATACTTACTACCTCCGCAATGCAATGGCTTTTCATCCTCGACTTCGCGATATAATTAAGCCGATTAAAACACTAATTCCCAATGAGGTTATCAAGATCCCCGAGCTTCATGATCGTACGAAGCTATATCAAGGGGGCTTGGAACCCGCCTGGCATACTGCACCTTTGTGCCCAATCGACACATTACAAATGCCTTCCATCTTCGTAAGGGAGTAAATAGGTAAGCACCATGCATGTATGGCGCAAAGATAAGACTCTAAGACGATTTAAGAGCCGTTGTGCGATGAACTAAAACAAGCTTTCCTACTGGCGTCTAAATATGTGAGACTTGAGCGGGTCGTTCCTGGCATTAGTGGCTTTGTAAGTGTGTCGTTCGGAAGCAAAAGTGTGCCGAGTTCCGAAGCACAAACGGCGGAAACCCTGGCTGGTGTGCCGCAACACAGTTTCAAATGTTGGAAAATGACAATGTCACCATCAAAGTGCTCGAATCCACGTGATCACCTTCAGCTTAAAAATTTCAGTGGTTTTCGAGCATGGTTCGCCAAATCAAGATATTCATCTGTTCGTTCGATTGATCTTAGAATCAACCGATTTGACGAAGAATTGAGTCCACTATGACGAAGGATAGTTTGTGTGTAAGACTCTTGATGACGGTCATACAACACATTTAGGAAGACCCTAAGCTTCTCGGGCACGCGCACGAGAGGTAGAGAGGGATTGAGCTGGTAGAATCAACCCTTAAAGAGCCATTATATCGCTTCCAAAGGTCTCACGAAATAATTCAAATGTTTGTCGGATGATACCTGGGCTGGGAGCGTGGCCATGTATCCACACATCCCAAGCTGATTCGATCCTTAAGGCCGGCCGGTCGTCCAACGTCAACTTGCAGAAAATACACTGTTGAAGCCGAACAAATTGAGATTGCGAACATCATGTGGCTTCTAGCGAGGCTGTACAAGGGGTGGCTCCCTATTGTGGCCTGTATTCTGGTGTCGGTAAATGTGTATGTCATAAGCCCCCTCGAGGCCTCCGCGGCCAAATCTCATGCGCCTGTATTAACAACTTTGAAAACATGATAGACAAGCGCTCGATATCAAAATCCCTTACGAGGTTTTCCAACAATACATAGCGCCTTATATAAACCGACCTGCGAAAGCTGCAGGTGCAAACAAGGATATCAATACCCTCAGCGTTAAAATCAACCATGACAGAATGCTCCTCGGCAAAGTTTCAAGGGATCTTAAAACGTTCACGGAAGAAACATCTTTAGTTCAAGGAATCCCCGCGCCTCCTGACTCGGACGATCAATCAATTTACGACATTATCAGGGAATTGGTCGTAAAATTTGAGGAACTCGTTGTAATATTGACGGATTTTCAAGATACTGCAACCATAGAAGATTATAAAGCCAATCCAGATCTCGATATGAAGCTCGCATCCGTGCTGACCAATATTCAGACCATGAAAGGCTTCTTTGTCCGAATGCCAGAATTCTCAGTCAAAGCACCAGTCGACTTCTGGAAACTAACGCCATTGCAAGAGGATAGCCCCGATCGCATCATTTGGAACGTTCTTCAGAACATCATTGCACCGTCGAACCCGGATATCACAGACAACACTCTATCTATTATGGCCTGGCTGGGGTACACATTTGAACCGAACGCAGCAGGCGATTCTGGAACATGGCATATTAACCCCGACAAAGCCACCCTTCGCATCCAAGTCCTGGATTCAGTCCAGAAAGGAATATCTGACCTGTCGTATACGTGGCTTGAACCTATGGAGAAGTTTACAACGGAGATCAGTGAAGCGCCTATAATTGAGCAAGCCATCCCGGTGGAGTTTCAGGACAAATTAATTGACCTTCTTGCTACAAAATTCAACCTCAGGTTAGAGCGCCTTAAAAGCGAAGTCAACAAGTTGAGACAGTATTATATGGAGTATAACAAGGATGTTACGGCTTTGATAGATACACTTCCTGAGGGCTGGGATCATGAGGATTGAATGTTGCCTTATCGGCCCATCTAAATAGGTATATACGTTGATCGCTTAGATCGGTAAAATTATAGGGCTAGTGATGAATTAGTGAAAGATTTAGAATAGTTATGTAGACGCCTATAAACCTATACGATTTCGTGAAAATATCATTACTATCCATGATTCGAATGGCCAGATGCATCTGGCCAAATGTAACCTAGGCTAGCGCATCTACTATAGGCCGGATTTTACTAGCCGGAACGTCGGGCTGGAAATGCCTTCCGCCCCCGCCTTCCGAACTGCGAACCTCATAAATCCTTGTGATCACCTGTTTCACCATCATAAATGTCATCGTTACCATAGCGCCGTAAAATTCACCCGATTCAGCCCTATCGGGAAATCATGATGGTCGAAAATGTGTTGAGTTACCCGATTCGGTAGACGTTTAGGTCCGTCAACGGCCGAAAGAGGTTTGGTCACGTGGTGGATTGGTCAGTTCTCATGGAAGAGCTGCGAGGGGCTGACGGAGGAACGAGGTTGGATTTGCCGAGTGATTTGATAATACTGAATTAATTCACCAGTTTGATTTAAAGCTTTGTCTTAGCTGCGGCTCTGCTAGAGAGAGGATAGAGCTTGGATTTTGTGGGTTTTATTTGCAGTTCTAACTATGGTTGACTCGAGTTGCGCTGCCTAGGTATGAAAAAAATATCTTTAGCTGGTTGTATAACATACAACCTCATGTAAGGGTGTGGTAAGGAAAATGATATTAGATGAAGCCCTCGTGTTATATCGGCCCTAGAAGGGTGTTCATAGGTGAGTAGCACACTGGCGGAAATATATACCCTGTACCGACACCTGAATCCTTTGGCAGTTCTGCGACCGATTTTCGGGGCCAGCTAACCTTCCCATCGATCGATAAATCTAAGCAGCACCCGAACAAACAGCCTAAGCCATTCAGAATTTTGAATTGCCTGACTAGATTCAACCACAACATCTCGTTAGTAGGCAAAGCAAGCGAAAGATATCCGAAAGCAAGACCCGGTATCCGCGAACGCGAGAGGAGCTCAATCGATATCGATCCGGTTTCCTAGGTTCTATCAGGAAACAACAAATGCAATGCATGCATATACGCACTGCAGTCGCTCGCTAGGCATGTATCCCATCCAGATGGCTTATTGGAGAATCATGACAATGGAATGGCGTTTTAGAACATGCCACGCCGGACTCATGTGATTGGCCTCCATCATCGTATTTGCGGGTCGGTAGTACGAGTTCGGATGAGCTCTCGAGTAACAATTGAATGCTCATGCATTTCTTAAGGTTATTAGAGATGAAAAAGATCAACTAGAATCGCCAAGGATGCTAACATGATGCGATGGAAGGTAAGAACCCGTACTGGACCTGCTCTACGAATAAAATAAGGAATTTCGTAGAAACAATCGAGTTACGAGAGCTACTGAAGAGTACAGAATACACGGTTAGTTAACCATAAACGTAACGTTAATATCGATGACTCCATAATTCAAAGAATGGCAATTGTCCGACGTGGGATACTTGCACAAGTAAGAGACTTTTGGTTTCAAAAGGAATGGCCCCTTCGTATTCTGTGCCGCGAAGCGACGTCTTATCTGATCTAATCCCGACTTTGTACAGAGTTAGTATTCTAAAATTCGCTATATACGTGCCGGGATCCCGAGCTTCGAAGCTTATGGGTGGGGCAAATGGAAAAGCTCGAGCTAGCTGTGCCGCGCACGCGCATATGCTGAGGCTTATGCAGGGGTCATCCTCGTGGAAGCTGCATTGTATTCGTGGTGAATTCGTATTCAGGAAATATTCAGCACCCCAATTACAAGCCTATTCTTGTTAAACGTGCCTAATCATGTGTATAGCATAGGGTCGTATAGGGAGCTAAACTTCACTATACTGGGGCAGGTATGACACGATGTACAGGCCACGAATTGACAGTAAAAAACATCTCCGAAGCGAGCTATCGACAGAAATTTGTGCGATTGATGGTTTCAGATTATTGCTTCTATGCATATTCGGGGTCCATGAGAGCTTAGCTTCACCAGTTGTTTTAGTCTTGGGTCTGTTGGCATACATGCTTGTGGAGCTGTAAGCGGTCGAGTATAATTGTTCTAGTACTAGTTTAGTTAGAGGTACAGCGAATGGGGGGGTTAAAATGCCGATATTTCTAATCAGATTGTGCAATTCTCGTCTTTGAGCAGTCTTCTTCTCCATGCAAGGACCCACTTACACGCATCCACTTGAACCATTCCTTTTTCTTTGAGTGATAACCTCTTGCATCACCAACAAGGCACAACCCTAGCGCTTGCCGGATACCGCGAACGCCGCCGAATGGCCATATCCCTTCACATCGCAAGGGCAGTCTGCGTTAGTACCAAAGATTTTCCCAAGGAGCCGAAGCTGTGCCGCGATAATGCGTTTGTTAGGCTAAAATGAATTGCCAGGAATACCAATCATCTCAACAACAAGGTAATAGTGTTGGATTTTATGGCAAGTGGAGACGTTGAAGAATCCTTGGCTTCGAGTGCTAGGTTCTCTTCGTCAACTTCGGATTATTGATCGATTGGGCCAATGTGAGGGGTTTAGGGTGGAGTTGTGGCAGAGACTCGTATTGTGATACGTAGATGGGTGAAAAGAGCTTGTGGAGAGGGAGTTGGTCCCATGATCCTCGTGAAGCCATCGCTTTTGCTATACATGACATTGACGTGTCGAAGACATTTTCCAGAGGCGGATAGGCTTCAAGCAAAGATTTTCTGTGATAGATAGCCAAAAGTGAAAACTGGTTGTACTTAGCATCTTCGATTATAAATTGACCTTCGTACCCTCCTGATACTGAATTTGATCCAGACAGATAACAAGCAGTTTCTTCCTCATCTCAGAGTATCCAATTACGAATAAAAGCCTTATAACTTGAGTGCAATATCAAATTAATAAACCTACTCTTCTTAAATCCTCACAATGTCCGGATCCTACGCATATCCCTTCACCGTTAAGAACCAAACCTCGTCGGTCACCCTGACCCTCTTCACGGGCTTCTTGGACCCCGTCGGTGTCTCTGGCGTTCCAGCTATTAGTACCCCGCCAGCTACCATCGCCCCCGGCGCGACCGCAAACTTCATCGCAGCAGGCCATGGCGGCTACGTAACCTACAACGTATCCGGCCCAGGTGGTACCTATCCCAAGCTTCGCATCCGTTGGGTTGGAACTGCATCCGGAGATGCATTACCTGGTGGCCCGAAAGGTCAATGGCAAAGCACGCCGATTCCAACAGATATTTATTACGATGAGACGGATAGCATTACGGATCATGTGCTATATTTGAAGGATACTACACCGGGTAAAATCAAGAGAGGGTTGTTGAAGGCTGGGACGCCGGCGCCTGCGGAGGAAGTTGCGGCGATTAAGAGGGCTGAGAAGGAATTTAGAAGGAGACAGGTTGAAGAAAGGGTTAACGAGAGAAGGGAAGCAGCTGCTGGTCTTGGTAGTGGACGGGAGAAGAGGGAGGCTAAGCCGCTGGGGAGATTTGGAAGGGTCTAGAAGTCGAGCGAGGGGATATACTACATGAGGGCTCATTGTTTTCGGGCTTGGAATTCTGAAAGGATGATGCAAAGATCTTGAGCATGTAAGGTAGCGGGGATAACATTATCCATACGGGCACATGTATGAACGTGTAAATGCAATGTTAACGAATATTAAGCTCATTAAGAAACGGTTAATTGATGCTTTGGCTTTCCCAACTGGGTTACAACAAAGAAACAGGTTTTGTTCCCGTTCTACAGTGGCCAAAGGGACCACAAGTATAAAATACAAACCCAACATAAAAAATATATGTATTACATTTTTAGGCGAAGCATAAGTCTGTTAATTTAACATACTTATGCGCTGCACCACAACCCCGTTTTCACCTATCGGTCTACCAACCATATTACCAACCATACCACCAGCTAGACTACTATACATTGATTTAATAGCTATCTAGCTGGGTTTAGTGGATAGACCAAAGAAAGGCTGTGGTTTGAAGCCGGGCCAGTTCACCAACTAACCAGCCGGCAAGCAAAATGTTGACAACACGAAGCATAAGTGTGCTAAATTAACAGACTTATGCTTCGCTTAAGAATCTAACTTACGTGTTTACAACGTTTTTGAATTATATACTTGCGGCGCCTTTGGCTGCCATATCTGTGTAACGAAGTGTATGTTATTATGTACGTTGGTGAACACGGACATGCAGCTACGTTACCCAATCACGAACTCCGATGTGCCACAGGATGCGTCTGCATTCTAGAAGTTAAGTCCCCTGCATAGTGTAGAACCTTGCTTTAATGTTCTGGGTAACATCGGCGACCAATGGTACGCTCTCATATAGCTGTGCGCCAGTCATTCGCGGTGACATGCATGTCGAACTTTTCAGACTGTGCAGATGTGCGCTTCTGGCTTTCGAAGTTAACAGTTGTGTTGAATCGGCAAGTTCTAAAGAAACCGAAGCGACAAGCCTCGGTATATTGCGTAGACGTTTGGTTCGCTTTTGTTAGTAACCGAGACAGCAGTAGTTTTAATAGTGTGGCTTATCCAAAAAATTATATCTTTTCCACGAGGTATATGTCTTGTGGCTCCAGCTATTCATAGTTCGAGATTTAGTAATGGGCATGCGCGTTTGCCATCTGCCGATGGTGTCCGGCCGGGGTGCGTTGAGGCTGTTGTATTTTTCTGATAGAATGTTGCAGCATGGTGGGTGAAATATTTTGCCCGGTTTCGATGACACTTATCCGTATGCGAGGCGTCTTTAATAAGAATACGATTCCAAGACCTGCTATGCTATGCAATTCTATTCTTGTTGAGGATTGCAATATCGGCGACGCTGCGGCTGGATCTGATCATGAATGCACCGCAATCCAACGTTATGGATAGCAATTGACAGCCGACATGTCTTAGGTCGGCGTCTCAGCCGTCGAACTATACTGACAGTTTAAGTAAAGAAAACTCCGAATTCTGAAGATAGATAAGTCGTGGGAAAGGCTAAAATATATTCTCGCCTCAGCGGAGGCTTGCATATTTATATATTCTTATTCAGCCCCCGAACAAATGGGGGAAAGTTCGATAGAAGGTTGCTGCATGGTGTAACGTCGTTTCGTCGATGTTTCTATATTTGTCGTTCCCTGTCAAAACGGCAATGTGTCGCAGTGTCGGTTTGCCCCTTACCAAGAAATCGACTTTTAACACTGACTAGTGAACTAGCACGGGAATATCAGGAGTTAACTGAATGCGGATGCTTCTCACGTGGGAAGCCCCAAAAGCCAGGGGTGGTTGAAAGCGTGGGGATTCCGGCGCAAAAAGAGCAAAGAGCACTTCGGATTGCTTCAATTTGAGGATAACTAGACTTCTTTTTTTTAAACCTCAGTAATCTCTCTCAACCTGCACTGTCTACATACGGCACTCAATCAGTAATCCTTCTCTGCGCCAGATATATCTCAAATAGTGTTTTCTGACTCTGGTGAGTCGGCCAAGGAGGAACTGCAACCAGGCTGAGATTAGAAGCAGCAAGGGGCGCATTTTGGTTAGTTCTTCACCTTTCTTTCTGGACTGCTGCAGACCTTCTATCAAGGGGCTGTCTCATGGGCTTCACCGCTGACGTCGCACTTATATTGGCAGGTTCGGACTGCTTGTTATAAGATATATTATAATAGTCTCCTGGTCCCCGCCTGCCCTTTCCCTCGATATCGAATCATTTGAAGTTATTATTGTTATTATCGCCAGTCAGTTCGTTAGTTCCTGTTCGTTAGTTCTAGTACAATTCTCGTCGCCAACTCGTCGTCGCTCCTTTTCGCCTTCCCCTTGTTTGGACGAACAACAAATTAAACCCACCGCCAACACACCGCAGCAACGTCAACATCAACATCACAGCTCCATTCCAAACTACTCGCTCGCTCCTTCACCTCGACTTCGCATCTTCCTCCTACTAAAACCACTTACCTCCGAGGCCTCCTTACTCGACGGATCTTTC
Organism: Arthrobotrys sinensis; assembly: GCA_036971225.1. Classification (NCBI taxonomy): domain Eukaryota; kingdom Fungi; phylum Ascomycota; class Orbiliomycetes; order Orbiliales; family Orbiliaceae; genus Arthrobotrys; species Arthrobotrys sinensis. The sequence continues at coordinate 362,520 of JAJTTV010000017.1, read as the reverse complement.
CCCTTCGATTGTTATATATTGTTCATACTCATCGAGCATGCGCCATGGCAGATGATTCCAACGAACTCCGTCCACCTCCCACTGGCCGTCGCCCCACCGACCACGAACTCTCCTTCCGTCCGCCTCTAACCCGTAAACCCTCCGACCTCCTACCACCGCCTTCAAAAGGCCAATTCACTCCGGAGCTCTCCCCTCTCGACGCGTTCGTATCTCGCGGCCGACAACTCTACCGCCAGCTTGAGCTTGAGGAACGGGAATTGCGTCGTAGGGGGACGAATAGTAAAAGTCCCGATGGAGGTGCCATTGCTTCTTCGCCTGTTTCTCAACATGGGCCTTCACAACAGGGGTTCCCACCATCGCAACAGCAGCAGCAGCAGCAATCTGGGCCGACAGGACAGTTTTTACAGCAACCACCGAATAAGTTCATTCGTTCCCATAGCGCGGGAGCAGAACAGCAACTGGGCGTTGGTACGCTGAATGCTGCGGTTGAACAATGGGCTATTGGGAATTCAAAGTCTCACACTGGAGGCGATAGAGCTACTCGATTCTTTGCCGGACGACCAGGTGGACCTCCCGGGCCATTCGCGAATGGGGGGAGGATTCCACAGGTCTCCGTTGGAGCTCCTATGCCTAATTCTGGTTATCCTGCTCCAAGAACCGCTCCTTTGCCTGGTATGCCGCAGACCTTGTTTATTAAGGAGCCAGGGTTTAGACCTGTGTCGCAGCATCCGAGGATCAGTGGGATTGTCGGGTTTGAAGATGAATTAGGGCCACCGAGGACATCACAGCATATCGTGGTTGATAGACGGGGGTCGAGTGTTAACCGGTCGACGGCTTCTTCGCCGAGGTCGCCAAGGATGCCGTTTACTAGTGATGATGATTCGAGTGATGAGGAGGAGGAGAGGAGGAAAAGGAGGGAGAGTGCGAGGAGGAGGGATTTGGAAAGACGGCGGCCAGTTTCTACGGGGAGGAGGATGGAGCCGTCGCCTGTGAGGGAGGAAGGGGAACCTAATCCGCCGTTGAGTGCTGGTGCAAGAATAAGCGTTTCCGCTCAAGGTGGAGTCCCACAGAGAAGCTTCTCGGGGGCATCGCCATCGCCGAAACCGATGGATGCCGTGGAACAAGCGAGGAAGGGGAGTTTGGACTCGAATTCTGCGAGGCAGAGTGGTACTCCTTCTACGCCGTATCAAACACGGATTCCTACACCGCCACTTTCGTCTTCTCCAGTGCATATTCATGAATCGCCGGGGAAGACGAGGCAATCGCCGAATCATGCACGGCAAGGGTCGAGTTTGGCGGCTCCTACGTTACCAGTGGCGTCGACTTCTACGCCGAATTTACTATTACGGTCTAATACATCGGATTCTATCGCTCCATCGCCTAGAACACCGGTGGAACCAACAATCAGAGGTCTTGTTAGTGAGGATGACTCTCTGTTTTTACCCCCTCAGCCCGCCTTCGCCAAATCCGCTCCCAACACTCCTAGGCCATCCAGCGCGATGAGCGACACAGCCTCAATCTACAGCGTTGGCGGCACAAAACGACCCTTCAACTTCTCCCGTCCAATGAGTAAAACAGGTTTCTACAGCGAAGACAGCCATGGTCGATCGCCTTCTATGGATTTCCCTCGAAACCCGCGACGAACTGACAGTCTTGACTACCGATCTTTCGTCGAAGAGGCAGAAAGGAGTAACGCTGAAGAAGAGAACTTCGGGGATAACACTGAAATGCGTGGTCCAAGCAGCTTTACACCACGTCATCGAACGACGGGGAGTGGGATGTCCGGAAGGGCAGGGCCTACTGAGTCGTATACTTACTCTGCGTACACGCTTCCTAGAGGGAGACCTGTGGACCGATCGAGTATTATATTCTTTGACGGGGAGAGGCATAGATTTGAGGGAGCAGAAGAGGAAGCTGTTGGTGGCGGGTTGAAGCAACAGTCTGCGGAAGAGAAGAGTGTTAGCCCCAGCAGCACTGTTGCGCCGTCGCCGTTTGCAGCTATGAGGGCTAGCCAGGAGAGCCAGCGACCACCGATGACGCCAAGTCAAGCTCAGCACCCACCACAGCAACAGACGTTGGGTAGATCACTTTCTTCTCAAAGTGCTGAGTCGAATATTTCGGCTACCCTTCGTCCGAGGACTTCAGGAGCACCGAAACTTACGCCGGAGGAACATCTTAATATCGGTATTCCACTGCACGAGAAGGGGAGTTATGCGGAGTCGACGTATCATTTTAGGTTATCAGCTATGGGTGGTAATCCCACCGGAATGCTGATGTTCGCACTGGCGCAACGACACGGATGGGGTGTGAGAGCAAATCAAGCCGAAGCGTTTAATTGGTTACGAAAGGCAGCTAGTATAGCGCAGGAAGAAATGGCGTCAGCGGAAAAGGATCCTACGAAACCCAAACCGACTTGGTGGGAGAGTAAGAGTATGAGGAGTAAATTTGCGTTGACAACGTATGAGCTTGGGATGAGTTATACGAATGGATGGGGGTGTGCGGAGGATAAAGCTGTGGGGCTTAGGTATTTTGAGATTGCGGCGAGTTGGGGGGATGTGGATGCGCTCAGTGAGGCTGGGTATGCGTATGCGAAGGGGCAAGGGTGTAAGAAGGATTTGAAGAAGAGTGCGAAGTATTATAGGATGGCGGAGGAGAATGGGGTTAGTATGGTTGGGAATAGTTGGTAAGTCTATCTCTTCTCGCTGTGGACAGGTACGATGAATGGGGACGCTAACTTTGGAATAGGATATGGAAGGAAAAGTACGATGATGACGAGGATAAGGGGAGGAAGAAGGGCGGGAAGGAAAAAGAGAAGGAGAAGGAAAAAGAGAAGCCGGGACTGCTGAGTTTCTCGAGGAAGAAGTCTGTCGTGTGATATGATATGACAGATGGATTGAATCTCTTGAAGTAAGAGAAGAGATACTTTTTTAATGACGAAGTTCTGAGCCATACGATCTAGCGGCAGCATTGTTTTTTCTTTCTTCCCTTCTTTGATTCTTCTCTTTTCTTTTCTAATTCTTCATTTCATGAATCCAATCGACCCGACCTTTTGATTCAAAGGGAAGGGACGATATGGATGAGTAGTGAGCAGGCCGGTTGTGTATTCTAGTTGGTTGGGGAGGCCTGCTTGCATTTTCCCTTTCACTTTCGCTTTTTAAATAGCTGTTTATAATACCACCTGCATGACGAGTATGGAGTTGAGAGACATTACTACATTACTATCTTCTATCTTCTACCTTCTACCGACCCCATCTACTATACTGTTCGTTATTTCTATCAATATCAATATCAGTTGGTGGTGTTCTTGCATGTTTGGTTGCCATGCTGCAGCTTGGCGTGTTTACCAACAGTCGCAGTCGCACTAGTTAGCCCAGGTCAACGGCTAAATGGACTAAACATGAACATGGACATGCGCACTGCTCTTACATAACATCGATGAGATAATGCGATGAGCTGCTGGTGTATGTACTTACTCGTTAGTGTATACTTGTATACGTACCTGTGTGTAGTTCGAGATGAGGTTGTTGAGAAGTAAATAAATGGATGGCTGTGCGTGGATAAGAAGAGGCCATCGATAACCTCTCAACAGTCGTTCAGCTGGTCCCCCTTTAATTCCCATCGCCAACCTTCTTCCTCAACTTCTTCCTCCTCACCCCCTTTAACTACTAAGTAGCTGCCTTCCCGCAGCTAACCAAGTACCTGCCCCTTTCGAATTCCATATCCATCCATTCATCCGTCTTGAACGACCTTCACGATCCTGCCATTTTGCCATTGACGAATCGCTTACGACCCTTTTCCTGCATCTTGCCGTGCTGTCGGTCGAGACATTTTGCGATTGGTTCGCTCGTCCGCCCTCTTTAATTGGATCTTCAGGAGGTTTTCTGTCGCTGCGAAACCTGCGATTGATTTCAATTGAGGTTTCAAACGAACATTCCTTTCCCAGATCTCATCGTCCATTGATCGCACTCACTCTCACTTTCTCTATCTATTCTCCGAAAGTACCTGGGTATGTGTTCTCTTGTTCCTTCTTGTCGTGGAACTGCCCCTGTCCTGTCATGTCTTGTCTTGTCATGTTCTGTCCGTGGTTTTGTCGTGGAATCGCTGCTAATAGTTGCTCCTGTTTATAGTTCCCGATCTGCTGCTGCTTTTTAATCGCTCGTCTCCAGCGGATAACCACAGAAGCTACCTCGCTTACCCTCGCATCGACCCTATCAATCTCGGACACTCACATTCCTCACCCCCACCTCTCTCTCTCCTTCCATTTCCCCAGAGTTCCCCATCCTCTCGTATCAAACTCGAAATATCCCTTATCGATAGCTTCTTAAGATATAGAGGAAGGAGAGAAAAACGTTCCTGAAAGTCTCGGATGACGACACCTGCAACTCCGACCGCCGCTCCCCGCCGTTCCCTCGCCCGTCTCCGCCTCCCCTCCGGCGCAAACGCGCCCAACTTGCCTCCGATATCGCCTCCGATGTTATCGCCCGACACCGTCCTCGCACGGAAACAGTCCTTCAACCAGCTCGTCCAGAATAGCTCGTCCAAAGATAGTGGATATGGCGGGGACAGCGATGGTGGGCTTGAGATTGGTGACAAGGTGAATGTGCCCGGTGGCATGTACGGGGTCGTCAAGTTTGTTGGAACGGTCAAAGGGAAACCTGGTGTTTTTGTCGGAGTCGAGCTTGAAGGGCCGCATGCGGTTAATGGGAAGAACGATGGCACCGTCGAAGGGTGAGTTTTTGCCCTTCCCCCTGGTCTCGTGCCTTTCCATAGGGATAGAGGAAGAGGTTGAAAGAAAGGTTGAGATTTGGAAGGAGCTAACTGAGCTTTATATACATAGGACACGATACTTTACAACGTCAATTCCACACTCTGGAATCTTCCTTCCGCTATCTAGAGCTGTCCTGCGGCACTCTGGGTCTTCCGTGAAGTCCGACACCCCCTCGGTGGTCACTTCTCCAGCCGAGCCAACGGCTTCATCACCCCCTCTCCAGCCACCTAAAAAGCCTTTCGGCCGTCCCTCCCTTCCGCGCCCACAGTCACCGGCGCAAAGAAACATCACTCCACGCCCAGGTCTCTTACCTACAACACCACGGTCAGGAAGTAGTCTCTCCAACCGCATGTTCTCACCCTCTCCCACACCTGGGATGGGCCCACAGGGTCCCATTGGCGGCCGCGTCCGAGGGGGTAGCGTATCCTCAAACGCTGGCGATGTACCACCAGGAACCCCAGGAGCTCCCCACGGCCGCCGAATAGCCTCACAAAACCCTCGTGGTCTCCGTCCAGCCTTCACCGGCAAGCCGCCACCGCCTCCTTTCTCGCGCGAATCAACACCCCGCGCAGGATCTTCAATGTCATTCACCGATTCATCGCCTGTTGACGATAATATGACTACTCCTAAGGCAAACGATAATTCCTCTTCTGGATTCGTTGCAAAACTCACACGGATGAGTAGAGAGGAAGGAATGAGCAAGGAGGAAGAAGATAAAGGCATGATTGCAATTTTACAAGCACAGCTGAGCGCCAAAGATCATCAGTTGAAAGAACAAGCCAATAATCTGCTTGAGATGGAAAGTAGCTTGAATGAACTCCAAGCATTACTATCGGATGGCGTTGCAGCTCAACAACAACAGCAACAGGCACAACAAGCGCAGGCAGCTCAAGCGGCACAAACGAATGGAATCCGCGGATTAGGCAGAAAGACTAGTTCTCTTAGCATCAATAGCGGTGATGGGGAGGAAGAACTGGAGATTGCGCAGCTACGACATTTGTTGAGGGAGAGGAATGATAAGATTGGACAGTTACAGGTGGATTTTGATGCCCACCGTGCGGACTTTAGAAGTACGATTGATACGCTTGAGATGGCAGCTACGGAGACGGAACGGGTTTATGAGAAAAAAGTTGAGGATCTGTTACTTGAGCTTAGAGAGAGTGAGCGGCTTAGAGTTGAAATGGCTGAAGAGCGGGAGAGGAGGGACGAGGAGAGTGGGATGGTTAGAGGGGTTATGGATGGCGGGGTTGAAGGGGTTGCAAGACAGTTGAAGAGTTTGGAAGGTTTGGTGGCAGAACTTGAGGAAGGATTGGAGGATGCGCGACGTGGGGAAGCCGAGGCTAGAGCTGAGGCTGAGCATTGTAGGGGGGAGAGCGAACGACTTAAGGAGGAGTTGAGGCGAGAGAAAGAGAAAGTTGGAGCTTACGAGCGACGAATGGAGGATTTGAAGGATCAGGTTAGGAACGGGGATACGGAAGTGGAGAAGAAGAATGATGAGATCAGAGGGCTTAAGGCTTTGATGACGAGTTTGTCACGTGGAAGGGCGCCTGGTGGGAATCCTGAGGAGAAGAAGAAGTTGGAAGAGAAGATTAAGGATTTGGAGGGTCTGTTGGACAAGAAGAATGCACGGGAAGAGGAGTTGGAGAAGGAAATCGAGAAGTTGAAGGCTGAGGCAGCCGCCGCCGTTGTTAGCGCTTCCGAGCCAGCTGGGTTGAAGATTACGATGCCAGCCAACAGGGAGGAACAGAAGAGCCTTGTTGCTACTAAAGATGTTGCTGGCGTAGCCAAGAAGGGTGGGTTGAAGTCACGACTACAGGATTCACCGGCACTCACCGATATCGATGACGACGGCGAGGAACTTATCAACGGACCAGGATTCGGTGGACCTCCGCCACCAACTTCTGCTCTCCCCGCCCTTCCAACTGTCAACCCATCCGGCCCACCACCGCCACCACCCAAGAAGGACACACCCCCACCTCCACCAGCGAAAGAACAATTCTGTGATCTGTGCGAGAAGCCTGGTCACGATCTATTGAGCTGCACTGAGATGTTTTCCGGAAAGAACTCGACATCGGGAGGAAATAAGAAGGATAGCGTCGCTACTTTTTCCACCCTTGAGAAGGCCGGTATGACACCTTTACCGTTGAACACCGCAGGTGTGAACCCCGGTAGAAGTTCATTGGAGGCGGAAGATGAAGGACGCGGAGGTGTTAGTTTGGGAAGGGCGACTACGCCTAGCGGGAATGCTAATGTTAATGCGGCGAAGAATGAAGACGAGGGTGAAGGATTGTCGGCTCTGGCAGGGAAGAACAGTGGTGTTGTGGATCGGAATAAGTGGTGTGCGCTGTGCGAGAGGGATGGGCATGATAGTGTTGATTGTCCGTTGGATGACTTTTAGACGTCTAGACGTTATACATGTGGTGTCTTTGGTCTTCCCTAGACTATACATTGGTCCTCATGTTGGATATTAGAAGGTGGTTTGAGACGGCCGTGTTTTTCTTTTTTGTTACATCCAATTTTTTTTTGTTTGATACACACTCTACTCTTCCCTCCGATGACGACTCGACATGTCTTTCCTTTGCCGCCTACCGGACACACCTTTACTCCTGTTATAACCCTTACTCGACATGTCCTCTTCCCCCGCCCCTTTCCTTTTTGTTTCTTATGTGTTATTCGATTTACAAACTACCTCTTTGTAAAGCCTTAATGTACCCTTCCTTATTCTGTTGTTTTGTTTTGTTGGACCTAACTATGATTCCCCTAGTCCACCTCAATTTTTTTGCTTTCAAACGTTTTTTTGCCGTTTTACTAACAAAAGTCATGACGAATTTCTTCTCGGAAAAGTTTGGCATGGCTTGTACTTGTTCTTTTTTGCAAGTTTGTCGTTATGCGTTTAAATTCGCTGTTGCTTTGATGTTTTTGTTTGGTTGGGCGTTTTATAGCTTGACCTTTCTCTCTTTTTTTTATAGTGAGATTGTTGGTAGAAAATTTTAATACAGCTGCTGTGAGGAGAGGTGGATAGATTCGATAGTTGGGGGTTAGATTGATTGATTGGATGTTCAATGTTGGTGGTGGTGAAGAGTGGGGATGATGAGAATGAGAATGTTATTCATGATATCATATGTTAGAAGGGGTCTGGTAGGCGTGATGTTGCAGATTGCTGTAGTGCGGCTGATTCTTCGATCTTGAGATCTTGAGGTTATGGTGGATTAGCTTGGGGATGGTGTCATATGGTAGATGCATACGGTTTTAGGGGAAGGTATACCGGTATGTAAGGAGTGCTTTGCCGTATAACTATGCGTGCCGATGTTGGCCCGCATAATGGCCGACGGGTATATGGTGAACTGGGCGGTAGGTATTTCATGGGCATGGCTCATGAGTATTTGTAAATTTGTGCCGTATAACTTCATGGTTATCTGTAACAGGTTGTTAATGTTGGATCGATGTGGAAGTTGGACCTAGATCTCGCGATCTCGTCATTTCATATATGTTATGTCGCTAAAACTGAAGTTGGTTAAACAGGGTTATCTTACTCTGGCGAGTAATGACTGTGCGGGATGTTAAGGTTGGCAAGCTTAGGAGCTGATGTGCAATTTTCACATGTTAACTATACCTGTTGTTTTGCAGTAAAGCACAGTAGGAGTGGGTTTACGACTCATAATGTTAGGGTTAACGGCATCGTTATATGGCATTTAGTTATGTTGGAGATCGAGATCTAACCGCGAGGGGGCAACTTCATCTACTAATTTCTCGCAGGGTTCGAGGCATAGAAAGCTTCGAAAGCTTCGCCGCGTTAACATGGCCGTCACAGAATGGTTTCATCGGGCTCTGTTGGATCTAATTCTATATGATATACATATCATGCCACGGCGATTGTTGTAGGATATCATGTAAATTGTAGGTTGTAAGGTTAGTGTTTTACCTGTCAGATCGATCGGTTCTTCCGGGGGAGTTCATGTCGAAGTGGAACCAGGGAAACTATGGGAGAGGAAAGGATATATATCCCCTCAATTCTCCCCTCCTGATTCTTGAATACTCTTTGGAAGATCGAAGCTGGTCTTCCCGGTTTAAACTGCTCTTATAATTACCTTCCTGAAGCGAGCGGTGGGGGTGTCAGAGTACCTGCTTTGATCCTGCTGCTGCTCCTCCCGATCATGCCGGCTCGTACGACCAGCGTTCGAGCATGACTCCTCCTCTCTTTCTCTCCTCGAAAACTCTACATTTTCTAGTTATCTTATTACCTTTTTTCATACTACCTAGACCCGAGTAAGAATTCCACGAACACCCACAGTATATGCTGGGTGCAGTGGTGGCTTGCTTTGATCGATAGATGTTCTTAGCCTTGCCAATATCTCAGTACTGTGGTAGGGTACAACTTTCCAAGGAAACACCTCGGAGTGATCGATAAAATGCAAGCTACATCCCGCCATATTATATAGACCATTCACTGTTGGCGATCAAGCCGCATGAAACCATCTGGGTATGTTACCCCACAACGATCGGAGTTACCCCCGCTAGTGCTAATATATCAAGATAAATAGGGCTTGAACACTAAAAAGGCACAAAGGACATATGTTATTCTGCGGCTATTCAAAGGTCCGCCATTCAACCAAAACCTAGGTACCCGCAGTATAGCCTTGAAATAGAGAGCCCTCCTTCACTCTTATTACTCTTCGGTCACGCCGCATTCAATCGAAACCGGTTGTTCTGCCCATATTACTACGGCATTTAGTTGCACATAGCGAGGCCGACAAAGCAAGTTATATTGGCCCCGTTTGTTACAGTGCTTGTTTTAATGGTCCCAGGCTTCTGGGACTTTATGTCGGGTTTTATTACACATATGCGCATGGATGCACTCTCTACGTACTAGTACGTATACCAGATATATTAGGACTCCACGTCGGCCTAGCACAGCGTCTGACAGAAATAAACATCCTTTCCAAATTTGACCATCAGTTCTTTTTGACTGGACCTGGATGAAGGGCCCAATTTCTGGAAAATCGCCAATTCGAAGATTCAAAGGTAACTGGTAACAGTAGTTAACTGGGCAAATTTAAGGCATAGAAGCATTGGGATTTAAAAGTCGACCATCGGTCCCAATTCCAGTACAAAACCCCCCAGTAGCTGTTTGATATTTATTTATTTCATTTTATATCTATGTTTGACTGTGCATAGTCTGTATCAGAGGCACAGGCTGTTGTTGAAACAGCGAATCGCTCGCAAATACACCTGGAGCGGGTCTGGAATATGTACTGTCGTTCTGTCGTTCGTGTTCCCCTCTGTTCTTTCCTTCTGGGCTTGTTTTGTAGGTGAGACCATCTTTACGTGGATACCAATACTTTCCAACGTGCTCAAAACTACAATGCAAGGAGTATGCAATACTTTGGGGGAAATGTATGCAAGGACAAGTCAGATACTCCATTCAGGCGATATACCAACATGCAGAGGATGGGCCGTACAAGTTAGCGCGACGGATAACTCCACTTGGAAAGATCGGGGACTGAACCGGAGCTAATTTATTTGGCGCGGTAAGTAGCACTTATTCTCGAGCCCCGGGATTGGGATCCCTCGAGGCGATCAAAGCTGTTCCGTCAGATGAACTAACGAGCACTATACAGAAACTGGATAGGCACGCACTTCTTCATTGGAAAGCCAACCGCGATCCAGAAGCAAGCAAAACCGTGAACCTCATACGATTGAACCTAACCACAGAGTGGGATATGCGGATCTTTCAATCTTCCAACATACCGTCGAAACTAGACCTATCTGCTATGGCTATATTCTAAGATCAATGTGTCTGCACTCAGTACTTTCAGGTTAATAGCCTGCTGCAACCTGCAGATTTAGCTCCTGTGAACGATATTTCTGTCTAGTCTACGTTTTCTTCTTAAGATCTAGCACCGGCAATCTGTAAGCCTGAAGGCACAAAGCGGACAGATCGACAACTATTTAAAACCAAGAGTTCTAGAGCTCTACGACGGTTTTCAATATATTTCAGCTTGGAAAGCACGCGCAAGTTGTGGGATAATGGGGCGGCCGCAGATTTTACGCACAATCGAATGATACGTGCGGAGAACAATGTTGGGTTCTTTCGGACTTTTGCCAGCCGGTCAATATCATGTGCTGGTCAACTATGCCATGATGGACCTATCAAAGCCGGTACAGGAGCTGCAGGAGGCCCAGCACCAGTCCAGCAGGATATATCGATAAATACCTTCACCAGTTAAGATATTCGCTTACCGCTTAATTGAGTCGGCGGTGGACGAGAGACACCTTCAGGTGTTCTGCGTGGTCGGGTCAGGGGGTAGGCGAGGTACGACCGTAAAGGGCTTTACTCTGGAACACCGATCTCACTACTCATTAATGTCCATTTGTTGCGCCGTTATATATAGCCCATCGCCGCCTAAAATCAGCAACAGGTGTTACAGCAGGTGATGAAGCGAGAGAGGTGGCAGTCTAATGATTGCGAAATATTCATGACGGTAGTACGCTATAGAGGTAATATGGCACAATTTTGGGTCGTGCCTTAAGCCTTGGTTGTAAGTCTTTTATTAACATCCCGATAGGGACGGTTATCACATCAAAAGCTGACGTTTCTAAAACTAGACATACCAAATAATATACATGCTTAGCTTACATATTTGAACTCGAATACCAGAAAAAAATTATTGACAACCAATTGGCGATTACTGGTCTAGCCAAGAGCTGTAGAGCTCTACGACTTTGGCTATACGGAATAATCACGATTTGGGATTCAAGTTATATATCAACCTGGATTTGGCAAGGTTGGAAGATATGAGTTCCTTGGGTGCCGCAGGCTGGTTTACGAGATAATAAGGATATTATAAATTCAAAAACAGTCTTATGGGATTAAAATCTTTGTAGATTTCCGTATACATATAGTTCTCCGTGGAGAGAAGATGTGTCCCTTGATGCATCGAGAGAATCGATGTGCTATCCCCCGCATCTGCGCTACACGCAATATTCCGATGTCCTAATTAATTGCGAAAACTGGTACAGCGGTGCCGGTTATAGGTATATTGTTGTGGCCGGTCTACACCTAGATCAATATGTAAGATAATATCTTAGGAAATGTGGTAAGGTAGCATTTGCAGGCGGCTGGCAGGACCGAAGGTGAAAGTCGAAACGCCTAGAACATTGAACCCAAGAAAAAAAACCAAATCCAAAGACAAAACAAAGCTTGCAAAGAAACCGGATTGGGCCTAAAGGAGTTAACCTCGAGACCACTATTGTTCGTGATAAGCTATATTAGCGCCCCACCCCTTCGAAAGATATCTGCCATCCATTCTTTTGTCTCCTGATCTTTAATCAGTGTTAGATCCGGGGCCTTTCGTTGCTCTAGACTGTCAAACGCATTATCCGGTGCGATCGTTAGAGGCGGGCTGCCGGTATATAACTCGTATATGACCAGAGCTAGTGCGTACCAGTCTTCCATCGGATCAACCGGAGCAAATGAGTGGCTCTCGCCATACTCGTAGTGTTTATTGGGAGACATATAGGCAAAATTCCTCATACCATCGAAATCTTCTAGATCCTTGTCGATGAGGCGGCCGGCTTCGAAGTCTATAAAGCGAAGTTTTCCATCCCATCGCATAATATGGCGTGGTGTAATATCTCCATGAATTACCCGGTATTCCGAGTGGAGCCTTTCCAGAAGCTCTATCAGTTCAGCTTTTATTGCCGCCTTCTCTGAAGGAGTAGTGTTGTCGAACTTGACAGGGGTAGCCCGTTCCATTATCATACCCATGAGACGGGGTCCTTGCATAATATCGCAATAAGGAATATAGATATTTCCGATTACGGGAACGGCGTACTCTCCAGCTAATTTCGCTAAAGCTGCTTCGCGTATATAGGCTTGTATCTTCGCAGCATGGCTCCCGGCAGCAAAGACAATAGAGGTGGCTCCTCTGTCGATAATGGTGCGGTTCTCTTCGTTTATGCGTGTGAATATGTTTTCGATGGTAACGTCGACTGATGGCTGGTGTATATATCGATCTCCAATGGAGGGAATCGTCCTCGAGATTACCGCCGTTTGTAAGTCTACAGACTTTCGGGGAGCCATCTTTCGTAGTAAAATATTGTGTAGCTTAATTCCAGTTCTGAGCCTTGAGGTTGGTGAAGCATGGGATTCTGGGTGGGTTTCTCGTTAGTTTGCTGGCCATATGAAGTGCTTCAGGCAGGTAATTTCGAGTAGATTTAAACGAGGTCTTCACCATTCTGCCCCAATAGATGCTATCTATGCCAAGCTAAATGGGGGTGATTGGCGTTAGGAGCTCTGGTTGATCGTTTTGACAGACGTGATCGCCCCATCGTCTCGACGACCCATCACCACAACTCAATATTGGTTTCGTTTACTCTTTATGGGCAGTCAAAAGTTCATCATGGCAAGCTGTACCTAATCAAAGCATGCACGATCTTATTTCTAACGGAAGGCGTCTGAGAATAAGTGTTTGCGATAGTGGATACCCTGCCCTTCCTCCAGTTCTGGCACAGGATCTGCTGGGTAGTGCTTTGTGGAGATACTGAATTTGTAATAGAACATTTAATATTTGAATCATATATGCATAGTCGTTCATAGTCTCAAAACTGCCAATGCTATTCAATCTATATTAGCTATCCTATCTAGAGATATTGCCTCCTCTATGCCGGCTTTGAGGCATTTTGGCATAGGTAACTAAAAAGCAGCCTCTATTCAGGTACTGTGGCCCCAGCGGACCTCCAGCCACCTGAATAATCCGCAGCAATCGTAATGCGGAGATCTCCCGTCATCCTGTTCTGAATCTTTCGTTTTCTCCTCCTCATACTCTCGAACCTCAACACGGAATCCCTTTCGCATCAAACACTGTTCCGCTGGAGAAGGCTGGCTACTAACAGTACTCCCCGCAGAACGAACAGTTGCCGAATCTGTCGAGTAGGTTGTATCCGAAAAGGATAATGCGGATTTATGCCCCACATGACAATATTCATCAACGAGATAGTCCTCATCATCTAATTCAGCGCTGATTTGGAAGTAAGAACGATCGGATTCTTCGAAGCTCGGGTTCGGAGAAGAGGTATCGATAGTGGTAGAAGTAAGTCCACCGGCGGATATGCATGCGGATCGAGGCCTAATTCCAAGCCTCGAGTCGCAGCGAGTGTCGATGGTAATTGGAATTCCTGTTCTGGACCTGGATTTCGTGCTAAGTGGTGACTTGGTGTTGATCTTTTCTGAGGGAGATGGCTGAAGGGATTCTGCCTCAGTTAAAATCGTGGGGATTATTAAGGTTGAGATTGAGCTTGATGAGGACGACGATGTTGGAGTGCTGGATGCGGGAGAAGCCCCGGTGGGAGAAGACATCTTTGCGTTGTTGAGGTTGTAATGTTTGTTGTGTGTAACAATACGTTACAGGGATTAATGGCGGCGTCTGGACCAAGGTTCACCGTAGAACGGGAACGGCACGACCCTAGACTAGGAACGTTATCGATGCGTGGCTGGAGAGACTAGTCTCCGACGGAAGGACAGGCGGCTTGAATCTAAAAAATGTGTAATTCTGAAAGTAAAGATGTCACTGAGGTATCTGGAGCACATGGCGAGTATTCTGATTCAGATCAATATTCAAAGATTGGGGCACCCGGAATTTTATACACAAACTTTGCGGGATGTCCTCAAGTCCATCGTACCTTGTTTCTCCAAGCCCAAGCATTGTAAGCGCTTTGGTAATGCAGTGTACCTCACAGTAAATGGCCGTTTGTAACATTTGTGGAGACGATTTCGTCTTCATTCAGTATAATGCTCATAAAAGTTGTGTTCTTGGCTGTTGGTCGTTGGCCCCATATTGTTATCTTTCAGCTGAGAATCGGTGTTGGACTTCTTGCGACAACATTATTTCCGGCGCTGTGATGAGGAGCGATAAGGACGTTAGAGATGGCCTAGGGACAGAACACCAACGGGGAGTGGTTATCAGGGTTGTAAGGTTAGAGGAGGTTGGCGGCTGGGACAAACGGCCAACTGGGCCAACACGAGCAACCGTTTTCCCAAGGGCTAGCTTTTCGGTCACATTTTGAATTCGTACGATTGTACCGGCAGTCACAAGATTGTAAAGCGACGGGCTGATGCAAATACGTCAATCCATACAGTGCCTTCCACTGGCTGCCGGTCGCTCTTCAAAGGGCAAGGCGACAGGAGGCCCTTAACGCCCCCCTCCTAAATGTAATTAAATGAAGTACCAATGACTACTAGCTACTAGTTGTGGTATTTTCGAAGGCCCTGTGTTGTATATTAGCTGGTCCAACAAGGCTCTCCTAGTATTGAGTTGACGAGCCACACAAGGCAAGCCCGCTCAAATGAGGCGGATGGAGCAATATTTAGTTTGGGTCGCGAGCTGTTTAAACGTTTTATCCGATGCCTTATGGAAAATATGGCACACATGGATTCGTATTTCGATAGTGTATTGCCATACGATTCGTGATTGTTGTCACATATTATCCTGAAGCCACATGCATACCGAAATCCGCGAGAATGGATAAACGACCATTTCGATGCATGGATAAGTCACGAAGCCACATTTTATTCCTGTTACTCTTTATCATTTCATTTTACAGCGAGAGTGCAGCAGCATGGCAACAATTAAATTTGTTCAAGAACCGGAGAAACTGGTGGAACCGGCCTGACATCAGCGTTCCCAGCGATATCCTGGTTCACGAAACCAGAGGATTTGCATGTATTGTCGCCGGTCGCCCAGTAGAGGATACCACACTGGATGTGACTGTGATATGGAATCGACCGGAGCTAAAGGGTACGGTTGTTAGAGCAGTGGCATTCTATGATGACAATAACTGCGGAACCGTCCCAGACCCAATTACTGGACAGCTGCCACCGCCGTCAGCCATCTTGGTGTTGGACTTGGATAAACCAAACGCGATTTCCGTCTTTAATTTTGCGGCTGCTGATATCAAGTTCGCTTGGGGAAGCTACCGAGCCTTCGATTTAGCGGGCGAGCGGAATCCGAAGGGTATTCTCCACCAATTTATGGGACAGGACCTGTCGGGCACTGTAATTCAAAGAGACCCCGAATTTGTTGCCCGAGACAAACTCTATAAGCCACCGAAAAAAATACTGCAAACCTATCATCCCGAACGTTTTCAATCTCTCACAAAGAATGCTGGCGTAAATTCATTACTACGGCACATAGCTGAGACTTCGATGGTCCCTTTATTACCCCCAGAGTACAGAACTAGCGGAGTGGTCGAGAATATGTCAAGGATACTGATGACCCAAATAAACCAGTATATTGCAGAGGAAGAAGCGCGGGCTAGGAGCCTTCGACAACAGCTATCTTCTACCCCCGCGGCAGTGGAGGGAACCTCTGAAGCAATAATGGGAATGTCTGGCGGGCGAATTCAGGGACCGTCGTTACCTCAAGGCGGACAATCAAATCCAAATGTCGGTCAACAACGGGGCGGCTCCAATCCGACCTCATTTCAACTCCCTTCATATAAGGCTGATGTTCAATCATCCCCGAATATCCAAGCGCCGAAACCGAACTCAAATATGCCCCAAATGTACGGTAGTTATGCAAGCCCGAGGAATAACCCCCTACTAGGAGGGCGTCTATATCCAACATATAGCACGGATGCACAACTAGACCAAACTCTGCAAAACACAGTTCCTCAATCCTCCAACCAAGAAGGAGGCCCCTTACAGCAATATCCCCCACAGATCAATAATCCAATACGGAGGAGTAATCCTGGGTCCGGTATGCCACAGTCTAATATACCGCCGACAAGTATCTCCCAGGGCCAAAAGGCCCACCCGAACGTGGGGGGCGGTTACCCACTGGGTGGGAACACAAATATTCTACCGAGGCTAGGACCGATACCGCTTCATCTAGAGCTTATAAATGCTTTAGCTCGAGGAGATGATCCGCAGGTATTAGGAGGGAGACCGGCTGATACGAGTGCAATTGTACAATCATATTATAGGGAACCTAACAAACGGAAATGGATGAATATGTTTATAGCTATGGCGAAGAATGCTCAAACGGTTTTCCAGATGGCAAAACAACTTTACAATTTGGGTGAACATGGTGGGGTTCCGCCTTCGCAAACCCAAGAGATCCCTCCAGAAGGTCAGAGAAATGAAGGCAGCCAAATAGAAGAAGCACAGCAGCAGCAAAAAATGCCTTCGATGAACGAAATCCCACAGACTGGGGGTCTGTATAGTGCAAATCAACCAGTTCCTCTAAGTCAATCGCAGCAACAAGCTGAGTTAGATGGGCCCCCTAGTGCGGGAAATCGTCCGTCTGGTCAAATGCACATAGAAATCCCACAACAGGAGTTACGGACACAGCATCAGCCACTAAATTCAGGACCTCTCCAACAACTTGGACCTGATTCTGGGTTAAGAAATCGGCCATCTAGTCAAATGCAATTTGAACCTCTAGATTCAGAGCTACAAATGGAACGTCAGCCTTCAGGAGCAGGTCGCCGCGGGCAGCCACCAGTAGAGCAGCAGACGCAGACGCAGATGCAGGCAGGAGATATTCCACGAGCTCGTTCTGACCCAAGCGTTTTACCGCCAGGGGCGATAAGTATAAACCCGGGATCAGAGCTCCAGCGACTCTCAACCCCGGGCATATTCAGATTAAGCGTACCTCAGGCTGGTGGCCTGGCTCGCCAAGAGGTGGTTCAAACTGTGGCCCAACCAGCAACTCTAGAACGAGTACCTCCGCCAAGTACTGGGAGTACCCAAAATGTTCGCGGCCCAGAATTTGAAAATCGAGTTCCCGTAGAACGAGATGGTCCTCCGAATAGGGATTTGGCCCAGCCTTGGACTAATAACGTCCAGTGGTTACAACAGCAAAGAAATCCCTTCAGGAGACAATCAGAACCCGCGGGGCAACTGGAGCAGCCTCACTCACAAGGCAACGCCCCTCCTTCAGTCCAGGGTTTTGCGGGAAACGCACCGGGACGTGAAGACTTAGCCACAGGACAACAGGTAGGACAAAACAATGTTCAGAATATTCCGGAATATGTCCCATCTCCAGATGCACTATTTCCAGATTGGGACGACGAGGTTCCTGCTCGTGACGAACCACAGCTTATGACAGAGCTCTCAAACCCATTCTCTATAACTCTTAGAAACGACCCAAATAGGGGACTAAGAGTCGCAGAGCCAAGTGGTCATAACCTAGATACCACACAGAATGTTCAAAATATACCTGCAATGTTTCAGCGAGCACCTTCGCCGAGGAGAAGCAACATTGCGCAAGAGGAAAATGAGTCGCCCCAAAGTAATCAAAGGAACTTCTATAGACCGTCAGTTGGCCAATTGCGCCCTTCCCGTGGTATGTCTGCGCAAGCAGTTCCAAATACCGCCCAGCAACGGACAGGTGTTTCAAGAACCATCGCCCCGGTTATAGAGTCGCGGGAGTCTAGCCCGCAGGAAGAAATAGAGGCAGAAGAAGAAGAAGGCAGGGAAGGGGAAGAGGAAGAGGAATGGGAAGAAGAAGAAGAAGAAGAGGAGGAGGAGGAGGAATGGGAGGGGGGAGAAGAAGTGACTCCCATGAGCAGGCAGAACGAGCCACAGGAAGAGGAAATCGCCCCGAGGCCAGCTATTGAAGAGCAAGGAGTCGAAGAGTCCAGTATCGGTTCAGAGGTCGTCGAGCTACCCGATAGACCAAACATTTTCGACAGAAATCAGAATGTGGGTCCTGGGATAGACCTTTTCGAATTTAGTGAAGAAGCGGGCTCCCCGGCATCTGTTCGATCAGTCATCGATGAAGTTGGTGGCAGTGTACCTCAAGCAATAACCCAGCCCTTACAAATAGTCCCCAGGCAAAGGGACCCTCAAAATAGTCGAGCACAAGTAAACTTGGCCTCGTACCCGGGCAGGGAAAACCCGGAGTTACAAAGTGAAGATGATGTTGGTCGCGAATATTCAGACATGGTTCGTGATTTGATATGGGGGAAGCCATTAACGTCTGAACGAATCCCACAGCCCTTGTTCCCAGGTGCCATATACCAAGCAGGCAATAGGGATGATAGACGTCCAGAAGACCTAACTGGTAAGTATTAAATCCAAGCTATAGGGCACACAATGTGTGTTCACGAATTAACACGAAATATCCAGACCAAGAACTTCTACGTCCTCCCCCAATGAGGACTTCTCAGAACACTCAGAACTCGGCACCCAGAGAAGACCCAACAGCGCCCAGGCTTAGCCCACAGCACGAATACGCCAATCTCTTGGGGCAATTACAAAGGCTTGACCGTGATCAACGGCAGCCAGATGCTGCGAAGATACCAGGGTATATTACCCCGTTATTCCTGCAACCTAACATAGAGGACCCGATTTTAAACCCCTTCTTGGAGGAAGACGACACCCTACTAAGCCTGCCTGAAATAATATCACGCTTGAATCGAGACTTAACACGCCAGGAAGTATGGGACCAAGAATACGAATACATGGACCCGATGCTAGATAGAGTTCTAGCTCGCCAAATTCTCCAAGAGGAGAGAGATAGAAGAGCAAGAGAATTAGACGACAATCCTACAACAGCGTGGCGGGATGTGTTAAAGGCTATGACTAAGTTTCAGCAACAAAGGAGGCCGAGGCCGGACGATATTCCTTATTGGGCGGGACCACCGTTCCTGAGTCAGGAGGTTAGTACTAGGCTAGCGCCTGATAATAATAGAATCATGACAACGGAAGAGTTGGACGCTGTGAATAATCCGCAAAACTACGATTGGGAGTGGGATGAGGCTGAGAGAATGTTGGTTAGGAAGAAGAGGAAGCTGAATCGTCGTGATCCACCGCAGTGAGATATCCATTATGGATGGAAGTTTTATGATTACATATTACAAGGGACTAGGTAAAACAGCATGTATATATATATAGTTGTAAATTTATAACAGGTACCGCAGGCATATAATATAGGAGAAGCCTGACAAGTTTCAAGTGATAGCACAACAAGAGCAGATGACCATGAGGTAAATGGAGAGAAATTTATAGCTAAAATAGGACTGTGACAAATTGCCACAAGTAGCTATGGAGTACCCTATTCTGAATCTCTGTGAGGAGTTTTGCTCCAGATATCTAACGTATACGACATTATAGCATCAATGCTATTCGAGCTGAAGATTCGCCGGCAGGCCACCCAAGATCTCGTTCTACGTTATCTCCAAAGTGCCCCCATCGATGCATCATGAAAACGGCTACAATACTCACCGATAACCAGTTATGGTCCCTACTGCTTCTTTTTCCCTCTACAATCTCTGCTTTCTTCCTTGAGACTGCTATAAACAATGGCGCCTACTTCAGCCGCGACAGCGCCCTTAAAACCGGTAATGGTAAACCTGAAGCCAAATCCCTATACGAGTGCTTCGCGGGTAGTGAAATCCTCCATACTCACCCAGTCGAAGGCGTGGTTGTCTGGAACCGTCCGGATACCCAACCTACCCTTGCTCTAGCCCTCTATTTCGGTAGCGCTTGTACGAAAAAACGTGGGAAGACTGGGCAAGCGCTTCCGCAAGTGATGATGTTGCTTGACCCGAATCGAATACGGGGTGTGCATGTTGTGAACCTTAAGGCTTATGGGGCAGCTTCAGTGTGTAAGAGTTGGCAGGGGGTAAAGGTACAAGATGAATTGAAGCCGGGTGGGGCCTTGCACGGTCTTGACCCCAGACAGTTACCAGGTAGCCTTGTACACTGGGACCAAAACGGCGCCAGAACTGTTGAGCAAAATGCGATAAAATGGATCAATGGGATTTCATACGAGCCGCTTTCGGCGAAACGGCAGATCGCACAGTATTTAAGAGAAATTGTGGAGGAACATGTTAACCCTGAGATTGCAGCGGATCCGAAGAATACTGGAATGAAGGCTTTAATGAGGAGTATTAATACATTTCTAGGAATTCCCGGGGAAGAAGTTTTTGACGCCCCACTGTCTATGGAGTATTTACCGGAGTTGAGATTGAACATCAATGATGGCTATAATCCCTTGGGGGGGACATTGCAAATCGGAGGTCCTGGGGCAGCGAAGATGCCGTTTATCAGGTACACATAAAACAAGAAAACTCCGCCGACGCCATCGATGTGGAGTCTCGGGGACTTGATCGGGGACGACAAGATTACTCTGGAGGATATTAGAAGCCAGAAGGTTCCGATGGAACAAATGATAATGAGCTTTAATCGGATAGCGGATACAGCGGAGAATAAGCGGGCGTGGTACCACAAGTTTGAAGCACAGATGGAGTTTAATTTGCAAGTTTTGGCGAATGCGTGGAGAATATTCTGGGCTTGGCAGAAGGCGAATTCAGAGATTGAGACAGTACGACAAGGGACTAGAAGGCGAAGTAAAAATAAAGGCGCAAGTGGGATTCGACAAGATACAAGCAACAATCAAGGTGTGAATACGGGTATGGGTCAGGAAGCCAGCGGGGCCCCGGGAACAAACGAGAATCAGGTTGCCAATCAATTGGATCCCAACCGAGTTGAGATCGAAGAGGAACAGGTGCCCCGGAGCAGCAACGATAATGTTGCTATTGAAGGTCAATCAATAATTCAGGACGTACAAGCCGGGAATTCCCCACCGGGTCTAAGGTCTGGAGTCAGTGATTTTTTCGGAGATCAGTCGAACGGATCCGGCAGTGAAAATTATCTCGACACCGGCTTCAACTTCGGCACAGGAGGGGCATCTATGTATGATATTGAGTCTCCTGAGAATATGGCGCAGAGTAATATGGACCACCCTGAAGTGAACGGGGAAGCCAAAGAGGCCGATATCGCCCAGAATGAGGATGGGAGTGATAATAGCGCAACGCTTACCGTTAACAAAAAGATAAAGGATACTTAGTTTTGTTAAGATATGAATAATAGTCCCAACGCAGAAACCTCAAATATATCCTCCAAACCTTCTGATACATTCTTAAATATCCGTAGTATGCGCTTTTTCGTCGCCCGAATATTTGGTCCGTGGGTGCGTTGATCGTGCAAAGGGCTATTTGTGCGTTGGAAGACGTTGACCTTGTTGCATTATGCGATTTCCGAATTAGGAATAGCTCTTGGAGATTGGTGGAGCGGCATCGGCCAGTACCTGAGGTCGCCCTCTGTCGCCGTGACATGGGGACACTATCGCTATCAAAATCGCCTGTCGGAATGGAACATGGCCGCTACACTTTCTATCGACATCATAGCTTCTGGAAACAAGCCAATTGACCTTCAGGCATGTACTTCCCCCACGGAGAATACCATCGAAGACCCACCAATGCCTGCAAACTCTCAAAGAAATCGGCGAAGCAGAATCGGAGCTCAAACCGGGCGGGATCTGAAGAAAATTCTGATGGTTCATTCCGGCCCAGGGAGCTCCTTGATACTTAGCACAGGAAACTAGCAGGCCTGTCCGGCATGGCTGTTACTCAGAACCCGCAAGACTACCGCATGTTGGGACCGGTACCTTGCTGGATCGGCCCTAGCGCCAATGGATAAACTCAACAGCTGCAGCAATTCCCCGCCCGATCGAGCATGCCTTCGTGTGACCAGCGTTCCAAGATTGCTGTTGTTTGTATTGGGACAAAGGAACCAATTGCCCGCTGCCGATTATGAGCAATTGTTTGTACCTGGTGGCCCTGTGCCGTATTGTGAAGCGGAAGAGCGAGTAGGAGGATGGAGTTCTTTGTCCAGCCCACGCGCCGTTTCGCAGCAAGTTATTCCTTCCGCCAAAAATTTTACATCATATTAAACCTCTCGCCCCAACCTCAATTCACCTCCTCCACAAGCACACTTTCCATATCCAAGATACCTCTGCCTCTTACCAATCAATTGGTACTCAATACTTTTCTGTCGATAGCAGAATAGAAAAAACAATTAGTAGCGTTTGCACATAGCATATAACCTTTCTGAACCCCTCTCCCACAGTATAACCACGGCCAAACTGGAGTCTCGGTAGCACACTCCTCAATCAATCCAACATGTCCCAAAGACTTATGATCAAGAATATTCCCATTTCGAAGCTTAACACCTTCGCCGCTTACACTCGTTCCTTCAACTCTTTAACGGCTATCCATAAACTCGTCCCGCCTTTAGCACCTACCGCGGCCCCCAATGTCGCCGGGAAACGTCTTATTACCACGGGTCACAGGGTGAAGTCCATCTTGCAGGCTCGCACGTTTTCCACGACGGTCGCGAGGAAGGTGCACGATACAACTCAGGTAGCACCTTCTGCGAAGGCGTACCTTGAGTCGGGGGTGATTGCGGGTAGCGGCAATTTGGTGGATGTGAACAAGGTGTTGGTTATTGGTAGTGGTGGATTGAGTATCGGACAAGCTGGAGAGTTCGACTACTCAGGTAAGCCCTTATATTAGTTTCTGTGGCGTGCACGAACCCAATGCACGTTCATTGTGAACTACGTCCTAATACCCTTTCTTCAACAGGCTCCCAGGCCATAAAGGCGCTCAAAGAGGCTGGCAAGCAGTCTATCCTTATTAATCCTAATATTGCAAACATTCAGACTTCTCATTTCCTCGCCGATGAAGTCTACTTCCTCCCTGTCACCACCGAGTACATCTCTCACGTCATTGAGCGGGAACGTCCGGATGGTATCCTTCTCACCTTCGGAGGTCAAACCGGTCTCAATGTCGGTGTTAAGCTCGACAAGATGGGTGTGTTCGAGAGAATGGGCGTCAAGGTTCTGGGAACTCCAATCAAGACATTAGAGACCTCCGAGGATCGTGATTTGTTCGCTAAGGCATTGAAGGAAATTGATATCCCAATTGCCGAGTCTATTGCGGTCAATACTGTTGAGGAAGCCCTAGCTGCGGCTGAGGAGATCGGATATCCTATCATTGTCCGATCCGCCTACGCCCTAGGAGGTTTAGGTTCCGGGTTTGCAAAGGACCGTGCAGAACTCGAGTCCTTGTCCTCTCAGTCTCTCTCCCTTGCACCCCAGATTCTTGTTGAGAAGTCCTTGAAGGGATGGAAGGAAGTCGAATACGAAGTCGTCCGAGATGCTTCCAACAACTGCATCACGGTTTGCAACATGGAGAACTTCGATCCTCTAGGTATTCATACCGGAGACAGTATCGTCGTCGCTCCATCCCAAACACTTAGTGACGAAGAGTACCACATGCTTCGATCAGCTGCCATCAAGATTGTTCGACATCTTGGTGTGGTTGGTGAATGCAACGTGCAGTACGCCCTTCAGCCTGATGGATTGGATTACAGGGTTATTGAAGTCAATGCTCGTTTGTCTCGATCATCTGCACTTGCCAGCAAGGCCACCGGATACCCATTGGCCTACACTGCCGCTAAGATTGCACTGGGACATACTCTTCCAGAGCTGCCAAATGCTGTCACCAAAACTACCACTGCCAACTTCGAGCCTTCCTTGGATTACATTGTATCCAAGATTCCACGATGGGATTTGAGCAAATTTGGCCATGTCAAGCGTGATATTGGGTCTGCTATGAAGTCTGTTGGTGAAGTCATGGCTATCGGACGTACTTTTGAAGAGTCTATCCAAAAGGCTATTCGACAAGTTGACCCTAAGTTCCTTGGCTTCCAAGGTGACAAGTTTGAGGATCTTGATTACGAACTCGCCAACCCAACGGATAGACGATGGCTCGCTGTTGGCCAAGCCATGCTTCACGAGAACTATAGCGTAGACCGTGTCCATGAGCTTACCAAGATCGATAAGTGGTTCCTTTACAAGCTCCAAAACATCGTCGACTGCCACCATGAGATCCTCAATATTGGCTCTCTCTTCGGACTTAATCAGGATATCCTCCTTAAGGCTAAGAAACTCGGTTTCGGTGACAAGCAAATCGCTAAGCTCGTCGGCTGCACCGAAGACGAAGTCCGCGCCCGCCGAAAGAACTTCGGCATCCACCCATGGGTCAAGAAGATCGATACCCTCGCCGCCGAATTCCCCGCTGACACCAACTACCTGTACACAACCTACAATGCCTCCTCGCACGATGTCACCTTCGATGATCATGGTATCGTCATCCTCGGTTCTGGTGTCTACCGTATTGGTAGCTCCGTCGAATTCGATTGGTGTGCCGTTTCTGCCACCCTCGCACTCCGAGAGCTCGGCAAGAAGACTGTGATGATCAATTATAACCCTGAAACTTATTCCACCGATTTCGACACCGCAGACAAGCTCTATTTCGAAGAATTGAGCTACGAGCGTGTGATGGATATCTACGAACTTGAAGCCGCCGCTGGTGTTGTTGTTTCTGTTGGTGGTCAGCTACCACAGAACATTGCCCTTAAGCTCTCTGAGACCGGTGCTAAGGTTTTGGGAACTGATCCAAAGGACATCGATAAGGCTGAGGATCGTCACAAGTTCTCCCAGATCCTCGATAGCATTGGTGTGGACCAACCAGCCTGGAAGGAACTCACCAGCTTCGAAGAGGCTCTCAACTTCTCCCGTTCCGTTGGTTTCCCCGTCCTTGTCCGTCCCTCTTACGTCCTCTCTGGCGCTGCCATGAGCGTTATCCGTGATGAGAGCGAGCTTGAGCAGAAACTCAAAAATGCCGCAGCTGTTACACCTGACCACCCAGTCGTCATCACCAAATTCATTGAGGGCGCCATGGAAATCGACGTCGACGCTGTCGCTCATGAAGGAAAACTCCTGATCCACGCTGTATCTGAACACGTTGAACAAGCCGGTGTCCACTCTGGTGATGCTACGCTCGTATTGCCACCTCAGAACTTGGATGAAACCACCATGGCTCGCGTCAAGGATATCGCCATCAAGGTCGCTAAGGCATGGTCTATCACCGGCCCCTATAACATGCAGATTATCAAGGCCGATAACCCAGAGGGCGGAGAACCACAACTCAAGGTTATCGAATGTAACCTTCGTGCATCCCGCTCATTCCCATTCGTCAGCAAGGTTCTTGGCGTAAACTTCGTTGATGTCGCTACCAAAGCTCTCGCCAACACTGACGTTCCCGAACCAGTCGATGTCATGGCGAAGAAGGTTGATAGGGTTGCTACCAAGGTTCCACAGTTCTCGTGGACTAGATTGGCTGGTGCCGACCCCTTCTTGGGAGTTGAGATGGCTAGTACCGGAGAAATCGCATGCTTTGGAAAGGATCTTGTTGAAGCTTATTGGGCTAGCATTCAATCTGTCATGAACTTCACAGTTCCAGAGCCTGGTAGCGGTATCCTCATTGGTGGTGATGTTTCTGCTTCATACCTTAAGGAAGTTGTGCAGTACATTGCTCCCATGGGTTACAAACTCCTTGCTGCCAACCCCAAGGTTAAAGAAGCGCTAGAGAAGGACGTTCCCGGGGCCAGTATCGAGGTTGTAGAGTTCCCAAAGACGGATAAGAGGAAATTGAGGGAGATCTTTAAGGAGAAGGATGTTAAGGGTGTGTTCAACCTTGCGGCCGCCCGAGGAAAAGATTTGTTGGATGAGGATTACGTGATGAGGAGGAATGCTGTTGATTTCAACGTCCCATTGTTTATGGAGCCTAAGGTATGTTTATCAAGTTGGTATATCTAGTTCGAGGAATTCCTGACGCTAACGTTTATGTGTCTCTAGACGGCTGTGCTCTTCGCTAGGTGTTTGAGCGAGAAGCTTCCCAGGAAGGAGGGTATCCCAAGTGAAGTTAAGCGATGGAGTGAATTTATTGGCGGAAAGCCATTGTAAAGGCGCGATGGCGGGCAGGCCATCGTTAGCATTGTACGAAAAGCGTCTGTATAAAACATTCGAAGAGGATCAGGACTGTTGTATGAAAAAAACAAAAGAAAGGTTCATTTGCTACTAGTTATTCGTTTTTTTCTTCCTCTAAGCATCTACCTTGAGGGTTCTCGTATGGGTGGGTTTTGGTGATAGCTAGCTGTATATAGAAAAGCAGAAAAACATCCAAGAGTGATTGAAATTTCGCAATTACAAGTTATTCGTCTTGAGGCGATCCATTGGTCACGGCCGTGCTAGCGCTATAGTCACACCGATGTCTAATTGTAAGGCGTCCTAATCTACGACGCTATATATCGCAACTATCGAAGTTCACAGGGAGAAGTCTTTCATTAAGAGTTCATGATCGTATTCTTCAGTTTTTTTTCTTTATCAGACAAGGATAAAACCATAAGCTACCTAGACTACCCCCCATCCATACTAATAGTACCACTAATACTAATTTTTACGCAAAAAGGAAATAATTGGGGATAGGCAAAAAAAAAAAAAAAAAGCAAACTATATATACACCGCATAAGAAACGGAATCAAAAAAAGGCAGTAGGCAAGAGAAACAATGTCAAACTTGTGAGGTTAGTAAAAAGCACAACCGTTAAGGTGGTATAGTGAGCGTGCAGACTTGAATACACAAAAAGCATATCGTGCATCCGAAAGAAGAGGTTGAGGGTGTTCAACGGCTTTTGAAAACGCAGGCACGTAGCAGGAAGAATAAAGGCGCATATGCTCGAACCACCCGATAACAGCAAAAACACACATGGTTATATGACCGCTTCATAGGTCATATTGAATAATAATGTTACCCTGTCTTTTCATTTTTTCGTTCGCTAGGAAGAATAATTCATTCTTCTTAGCCACTTCTTTCCATCTGCTAATCGCCTTCGCTAGAATATTCAAATCAATGTAGAGAGAGGGCGATACCGTTCATGTTGGGATCTCGTTCCATAAACATGGCAGGAATGAGAAGCAGACAAGAGAAGGGGTTAGGTATGCCAATGAGGTGGAGAGGGTGGGTGTAAAAAGGATGGTAGGAGTAGGCGTAGAGGAGTGACGGTTAAAATGCTTATGAGAAAGGTGCTTAAACAAAATAAGAAATCATTACCGAACATAGAAGACAAAAAAGTACAAAAGTATATCCATGTTAAGAAAGAGAAAAGTCAGACCAGCACGTAATTACCGTAATTAAGGTCTCCTATAAAGTAAAGAGTCGGTGATCATCAGAAGGTTCAAGTATTTAGGCTTCGGTAGCAACCTCCTTGCTAGCCTCAGCGACGGGCGCAGCCTCGTCCTTCTTTTCTTCAACGGTGGCCTCTTCCTCGGCGGGAGCTGAGGTGTCGGCCTTCTCCTCTTTTTCAGCAGCGCTCTCAGTGCCCTCTTTAGCGTCAGATCCGGCAAGCTCGACTTTCTCCTTCGGTTCCTCGGTCTTCTGCTTCTCAGGTTCACCAGAGAGTTCTGGACTCTTGGCCGCCTTGTCCTTGCTACTGGTGCTTCCCTTTTTCACGCCGTTGGGTTCAGCACCAGAGGTTTCAGGATCATTGGCGAGGAGCTGGTTCCACTCGTTGAGCATCTTGATGGTTCGGTCCTTGAACTTGTATTTGTCATCAAATGGAATGCTAGCGAGGCGGAGGAGGGCCTTCAAGACCTTGTTGATCTTGGTCTTTTTGATTATCGCAACTTCAAGATTTGGGTATGATTCAAGTTTCTGGAAGTAGTGGTCGATATTGACGACTTCCTAGATTTCGATACATCTTTAGTATGGGAACTAGGGTCTACCAGTGGCGAGGTAGAGACTTACTGCTTCAGTTGGGACCTTATCTGTTGTGAGCAAGGCTTTCTGGATCTTATGGCGAAGATACATTACTTCTTTTTCCTTCTGATCCTTCTCTACGGTTAGATTTTTAGCTTTAGCAGAGGAGGATGTTGCCTCGTCAGGAGTGTCATCTTTTTCAACGGTCTTCTTTTCGGCGCCCCTTGTCTTCTTCTTCGCGCTCTTATCGATGGTGTCTTCCTCTTCTTCGGAGGCGACGGCAGCGGTTCGCTTCTTCGATGATTTCGGGGCTGGGGTCTCTTCAGCGGCCTTCTTCTTGGATGCACCGTTGACAGGTGTCTTCGTCTTAGAAGAAGCCGGGGTCTTAACGTTCTTTCCGGTATTTTGCTTCTTCGGGGTCTTAGACGTCTTTCCCGCCAATGATTAGCCGTTGCAGTCGCCCTAAGTAGTTTGACGGAACAACTTACATCTTCAGCCTCCTCTTCTGCCTTACGCTTCTTTGATGCTGACTCTTTCGCTGGGGCTGCCTTTTTCTTGCTCTTCGGGGCCTTAACTTCGATCTCTTCTTCCTCTTCCTCTGGTTCGTCAACATCCATTGCATCAGCTTCTTCCTCTTCCTCGGCCTCGTTGTAGGCATCGGCCTTGATGTTGCGGATATCTTCAAGAGAGTAGCCCTTCTTGGCATTTTCGTAGGCTTTAACGATGTCCTTTGCCTTTCCACGTGGTGAGAAGGCGTCGATTGCGGTCTGATCAAGTGGCATTATCTCTGTGAACATTGTCCAGGCACTGGGTGTGGTCAGCAAAGTTTAGGGTAAAAGCACAGATACGGCCCTGGAAGTGGCGAGGTGGCACAAAAACTTACAAGCTATCGAAATTGTCAAGGAACATGATGGGCCAGTGACCCGCAGAGCTGCCTCGAGCTGCAATAGGAATATCCTCCTCTGCCATGCCTGACATGCTGAATTTTCCCTTTCTCTTGCTAGTGCTGTCTTTGGGGCGGGCATTTTTGACACTATCAGGGAGCATATCGTCTTCGACAATGATCGCTGGCCAAGGAGAATACCCTTTCAATCGGGCTAGAACGATCATACCGGGCTTGAGGGCCATGTCGGGACCCGCCTTGCCACCGAAAGATTTGCGTTTGTTGGCCGAGCTGGTAGCAGCGGCCCCAGAAAGATTGGTCGAGCTCTTCTTCTTAGCGGGTGTGCGTGTCTTGGTAGCCTCCTGTGCCTTTTGGGCCGCAGCACGGGAAGGTCGGTTGGCCTCGGTGATGGGTGAGACGGCAGGGACGTCGTCATTGTCGTTGCCGTCGACTGGGACTGTGGTTTGTGTCGTGTCATTGTCCTCACCTCCCTGTGGAGCGGGTTCTTCGGACGGTTCGTCGTCGTTAGCTTCCTTTTCCGCGTCGTCGGAGGGTTTGGCTGGTGTTGCGTCAGTGACGGTATCTGCAGGTTTGGATGGCTCAGAAGACTTGCTGTCGGTAGTAGTGGCCGGCACCTCGGCCTCCTTAGTCGGTGCAACGGTGGAGGTAACCTCCGAAGTGGTTTCCTTAACTTCCGATGAAGTTTCGGCGGCTGCCGGTGGTGCTGGCGATTTGGCCTTATCTTCGGTAGACATGGTGAAGATGGTCTGAATCAATCAGATGAGACGGAGAATGGTTGCAAACAAGAATAGGAGGTTGGCCTGATGCGGAGCCAGTCGGGGAGAGGGCTTCCAACGGTGATTGCGGGTGTATGACGCGTTTTTCAGCGTCTTTTCAGGTGCCTGAGGAGGCGGCGGACTTCAAGTAGCGGTTCTTTGGTAGAATTTAGGGATTGCGATTTTGAATCGCGCGTATCTGATGGTGACGGATTGGTCTAGCGCTTGGTCAGGCGATCGTGAATGCTGTCTTGGTGAAGTTGGTGGGGGTTGATGGATGCCGGGAGGATTGTGGAGGAGGAAGAAAGAGAGGGAGAAGAGAGGGAAGAGGAAGCGGAAAAGTGGGAAGGCTTAAGGCAGGCAAAAGAACGACACCACCAAAACGGGCATCGGCAACGGCAACAATGCGCAACAACGCCAACCAACACCCAGCCACTCTTTGCTTTAGCTCTTTAGCCTCTGCCCAATGCCAAAGAAAAGATAACTACGGACTGACTAGCCGACAAAGAAACCACTATCTGGCGGAATGGTTCATGGTATGGTTGGTATGTTGGTGTCTTTTATCGGTATCTATGAGAGATGGCAGTAATGCTAACCGTTGTTTACGCCACAGGCAGCAGAAGAAGAAGAA
The DNA here is from genome assembly GCA_036971225.1 of Arthrobotrys sinensis. Taxonomy (NCBI): domain Eukaryota; kingdom Fungi; phylum Ascomycota; class Orbiliomycetes; order Orbiliales; family Orbiliaceae; genus Arthrobotrys; species Arthrobotrys sinensis. The sequence continues at coordinate 332,012 of JAJTTV010000017.1, read as the reverse complement.
GAACAAAGAAGCTCTCGTATCGGAGATAGGAGCATGATATGGACAATATCACGCACGCACGCACGCATCGACCTCCCTCGTATCTGCTCTCGAAGCTCATGCAGAATCGCAGTCGCATGAGAGAAAGTCCAGCTCTCCCAGCAGTGTTTACCTAAAACGGGTCGGGCAGCGGAAAAATGGACCACCCCAGTCCAGCCGTGCATGATGTCACTGGCATAAATACCTCGCCATTGGTTCGCTTTTTAGCGGATGCCATCGAAGGTCTGACAGCTTTTTGTCGAAGCGAGCTAGCTGCTTGGGGAGTTTTGTGGAGCATATTTGGCGAGCAGGCCATGGCAGGATCCAATCGTGCGCGATGGTATATCAAGCATGCAATATCCCGACGAGCTGGCTCGCGAGGTTTCGACACATGAATCTCGAAGTTTTGGGATTCAATACTTATTTTCATGGCTTGCATAGCGTTGAGAGTAAAGCTTCACGCCTTTTAGTTATCCAGGTTCGATTCCTGGGGCTTTTACAGACCGCGCGAAATGCAACAAGATGCTGCCGAAACATTGCGTTGTCAGCGGTCGAGCCACATATTTTGGTTTCTATCGAACCATAGGCAATGATATCTAGACCGTTTTCACTAACTTGGGGGGCTGTAGCAGTAGTAAATTAACTCGGGAATAGCAAACCCTTTTGAAATATCAAAACGAGACAAGACTTGCTGACTATATGAATACAAATTCTGCGCTCGATCTTAGTAGCTTCTCATCCGGATCCAAATCTATGTCCTTCGTGTACCCGAGGTATACGAATGCAACAGCTGTACAATAAGAGTAAAATAATAAAATAGAATACCAAGCAAAGGTTTGAAAATTCAATACAACATGGTCGAATAGTAGCCGGACATTTTGGCCTATCGAGATAATACAAGCGGTGCCTCAATTTACTACTATCGAGTTCATGATTCCTCCTAGCATCTACCCCGAAAATCGAGTCAAATGACGAGACTGGTCTGGGACGCCATTGTTCAACAACAATACATCGGGTGCCTTCTCCCCTCCGGGGTCCTTCGCTACGTCGATCATCCCTCTCAGGGCCTTACCTAGGATATGTTTTTTCATGCCTGCCGGGTCTAGTTTGAACTCTGAACTTAACGACAGTTCATATGCAATCATCCCTGCCACAAATGGGGCCGCCGCTGACGTCCCATATCCTATTTTCCTAACCTTTTTATCCCCCGTGCTTATTATGTCCTCGCCTGGGGCATAAATATCGACGCACGGTCCCCAGTTCGAGAAATTAGCACGCCGATCAACTATATTACTCGCTCCGACTGAAAAAATAGGTTGAGTTTTCATATATGACGCGGGATAGATGTCGCAAGCATCCCTGTTTTCGTTACCTGCGGCAGTCGTAAGATGTATCCCTGCTTTAATTAGATTCTGTATTCCCCACTCGAGGTAGGGGAGCTCAGAGGAAGCCCCAAAGGACATGTTAACGACGGACCCTGCAAAGGTAGGCTCTTTCATTCGTTTCTTGTGAGAGCTGATAATGGCTGCTAAAGAGGCTACGATGAACGGCACATTAAACAATCCGTCCTCGGATCCAGGAATCCCGACCCCGAATATATTCGCAGCTTTCGCAACGCCAAACGTTCGGCTGCCGACAATTCCAGCAACCCAAGTCCTAGCAATATATTCTCTGTGTTAACTGTCTGTGCCTCCATGATGTAAACCATGTATATAGTCAACTCGGGGACACCGATTACGACACATGGCTAAGCTTAACTCCGGATAGTACCCACCCATGTCCACGACGGTCTTCCCCTCCATCCTCCGTCCAAATATATCTCTGGGCCCTACCCTCAAAATCTCTGTGATCGGCATGTAGGCCAGTATCTATGATATACACATCTACCCCACGCCCTGCGTTTTCGTGATACTTGTAGCTAAAAATCATCTCCAGGCTGGGTTCGAAGACGGTTACATAAGGCAGAAAAGGGTCTTGGATAGGCCTATCTTCCACCTTCTCTCGGGTAGAGATCCTCTGGAGGCCCCAAGGAGCGCCACATTGCTCGATAAACGGTGGATCTGCTTTGAAACCTTCAAAGCGGCACCTCGGAGGAGGTACGGCTATTGATGGGATAACTGCAGTGGCGGGGCCAATATTGTCATCTCTTTCGAGAGGGTCAGGCCTAGTGGAGTCTTTATCCAGCTCCCATTCCACAGCCCTTTCTATCATTCCAACATATTCCAAAGATTTGATACGCTCGCTCTCAATCTCTGTCATGTTCATTATTAACACGCGCAGAGAATCATCACCAGCCGCTCTAATGCGGCGCCCCGAAGGAGTTTTGAAATGACGGTAGCTATCGGCCGAAGCTGAAGGTGCAGATTCAAGTATTTTGGTATCCCAACCCATATCGATTAGGATCGTTTCCCATGGCCGGTTTTCTGACTCTTTTAGAATGGCTATGTAAGAGAACTCAGGCACCGAGTTGTCAACTTGAGGGCCAACATTTGGTGCCCACGGATTAGCCCTGCTATCTCCTCCAAATGGCGCGCAGAATGACAACGGGATTGCGGTGAGAAAGAGCACCACGGGGGAAATCGGAATTAGTTTCATTTACGCTTGACTCAAATGTTTATCGAATGAATAAATTTTTAACGGGGAACAACGACAAGATACAGAGTCGCCGACGGCGCGGCCGCTGTGTATATAGACAAGCCAAGCCAAAAAAAAAAGTGGACGAAGGTCGAGGAATATCCTCAAGTAAAACCCTAGAAACGGATGTGCGTACCCTATATCTCTAAACTGGGGATCCTCAAAGGTCGATTGTGAAATTTAAATTGAATTAAAAACCAAGTTGCCTACTCGGATTCCGCCCATAATATACCAAATATCTGACTGCCTTCTGAGCAAACATTAACGATTATCTGGTCTGGACACATGTATAGTATACAGCGGCAGCTCATACCGATTCAAACGGTGATTGTATGGTAAATGTTGTTATGCTGCGTCGCTATGAAACCAAACTACGGAGCAGTCGAAACTTATAGTTGGTGTAAGACCGGGCTAAGATCCTGAGGTTGAAAGGAGGTTTGAATTTGAACTCTACAATGAATATTTCTATAATATTACCAGGGCACCATCCAGCGTGTATCCGAGTATATGAAGCCGACTAATTATAATTATTGTGCATCCTACCTAGATAACTTGACCAAGAGTCAAGAAAACCTCCCAGCGGCGGGCGTAAGAACGGACAACTTCCATTTTGTCGCATTACAAGCCCTTCGCCTCGCTCGTTGTATCGTTGCATGTTGCAACTTTGTGGGTAGACTTGCCTGTTTAGTCAACATTGAGCTGGAATTAGACGACATCCACAGTCCCAATCCTTGGACGTCGGACCACAAGAGGTCTCCTCATTTCGCATCCGCGACACCAGAAATGCAACAGTCTGTCCTGGAAATTCCAGCGGCACGCGTTATATATCCCAAAATGCCATCAATAAAATCTCACATCAAGAAGTTGTTCTTAAACAACAGTACCCAGGACCGCAAACAGAAACTCGAGGAGCTTAAGGTGCAACAGCCAACACCAGGCGCAGCCCCTCATGGCACACCTACCACCAACTCTTCATCATCCAGCCTCCCAGGGCTAGAAAGTCCAGAACTTCCCACAGTCGACTATGACAATATTTCCCAAATTCCAAAGATATTGACAGAGTTCCCCGCCCTTTATCTAACAAATCACCCACTGCCTTCCGCCCCTTTCAACCACGCTAGAACAGTCTTGACCCTGCCAAACGACGTAAAAGAAAAGCTCAGGGACCCTGGGAAGTCGACCGTCCGTGGATATAACAATGCGAAAGCTAGTGGAAGAGAATGGTGGGATTATAACCCAGCCGAAGGGATTCTTGGCCCCCCAGATAATTCAGAATTCGAGGAAGATACAAAGGAATTCTTTATGAAGAGTCTCGAAGTACTCCAAAATATCTGTCGACAATTCAACACCCAGAAGCAGTTAATATCCCAAGAAATCATCGACGAAGTGGGGTTCAGTACCATGCGGTATCTTCGCTACTCCCCAGACGTTATCGATCAACAACCTCCAGATGAAAACAGTCAAACTACATATAACAGCGTCCTAAATAGTCGTCGAGACGGTGGCGACGGTGAAGCGCTCCCGCATATCGAAGCCCACACTGATCTCGACATACTAACTCTCATTACTGCAACCGAGCCATCCGGTCTCTACGTTTGGAACCGTCGTGGGAAGGTATTCTCTGCACCACCTAAGCAGGGCACAGTCTTCATCATGGCGGGGGATATAATGCCATTCTTTACTGGGAAATCCGGAATGTGTCCACTGGCACAGTATGAGGGCGCGGAAGCTATTGGACAAGATACAGTTTTACCGACGGCGCATACTGTCGTAGTTCCCAGAAGTGCAGGGGAGAGATATTCAATTGCGGTGTTCTTGAGGCCAAAGAGGGATATGGTCCTGCATAAAAGACTGGTAACAAGAGGCGGAAGAGAAGTAGAGGAGGAGACAGCTTTCTGGTGGTTGGCCACAGAAAAGTTGCATGTTGAAGGGAGAAAGTGTTTTTTGGCGGAATAAATGAATATCAAGCTATAAATGTAAACATTGGAGCCGCTTTGAATATAGATTGGATATTTACAATAATTATATCCGTAAAGTCCACTATACATGAATACGATCTCTGGACTGCTACAGCCTGCGATTTGTGATATTTTCGGCAGGTAAAGTACACTCTTCCAATCCTTGCAGCCATACAAACTTTCCGTCAACTTCTTCTGGGCAGCCCCTATCAACTCCCACCTCCACTCGAAATTTCGGGAACTTTTCCCATTTGCGTGACGCAGCATCAAACACCGCATCAAAACAAAACGTTACGAATTTCACCGTCTTGATGAAAGGATCGGGGTTGGATAAATAGGCCCTTCGGATCTCTTGCCATGTCTGCTCTGTGAGCTCACGGACAGTGGTGGCGGGTGTAATGATTTGCTTCATGTCTGATTGTTGGTGCGCCTTCCAGAAATCTTGGAGGAAACAGAAGTCCGAGAAGAGAACGACGTCACTTTCTTCCTCCCCGCTAATAGTTCCGCTGAACACTGGGTCGTCCAAGAACGGATGGGTCAATCCTAATTGAACTTTCTGGCTATAATTTCTTTCACTGAGCCCGGGACCAGAAAGAGGACAGCAGATTTGATACCAGGCCTGGTAGCTTGTGATTTTTAATGTCGATGGGCAAAGCATTCCGACGAGAAAGCCTGTGCTGAGTAGTTTTATGGAAGAGAATCTTCCGGGCTCCTTTTCGTAAACTCTGCTTCGAAGCTTCTCTAAATATTGCGCTTATGTTGATAAGAATTAAAGGTCAGCATATATGGAAGGTAAGCATGTTATATCCACAACTGTAACAGTGTAACGGCTAGAGGACAGGGAGGATAGCATTAAAAGTAATTCAATGGAATGAACCGCTGTACGTACGATAGTCATGCTTACAGCGTGTGCAGATGACGCCACTAGGGAGCTCATGGGAAAGCAATTTGTGGATTTTAAAGTATGTTGCTTCGTCGGTTGGTCTACCCTGGGAGCCTCGTAGGATGTTAACGACACGAGTTGGATTGTCAACTTGAAGGGGCTCAAATAGCCGGTACCGGGCTCTCTGGAAAGAAGAATCGGAAAGAATAGAGCGCCAAAGAGTGCAAACTTGGGCTGCTAATATTAGACAGCCAAATGGAAGGTAGGAGAGGATCTCGGTTTGGAGTTCTGCCGGGAGGTCTGTTATTACAGGCATTGTGTTTATGCGGATGTCTATAGCTATGACGTCGCAAGAACCCAGGGAAGTCCACCGGAATTATTCCGAAACAAGGAGTTGTAAAGCGTCACTAGAATTAGCGGGGTAGTCGTTAACGGCACGTGCCGATGCGGGTGATCCTGAGACTTGCGGCTGTGAACGTGCACAGGTGGCTGAAAGCTCTAGCTAAAGTTAAAATTACTGTTTCACGATACATATAGAACCCATCGGCGGAAAAGGGTAGTCCAATGGATAAAATGCATATAATTAACATAACTCTAGACAAAGTTGGGCCTAGTTGGAAGCTACTTTTCAAGCTAGGCTGTCTGTAGGGTCCTTCGTTAATATCTTTTATCAATGCATACTTTAAAATAATTAGCCCTCCAATTATTATATAGTCAACCAAGAGTAGCCGGAACCTGTCCCTACTTCCAGAAGTAGTTTGGGTAGCCAGCGTTAGTGCCCATGCAATACCACATGCTCCTGTTTACAACATGACCCATGCCCATTATGGGTCGTAAACAATCGATCTATATGGTTTCCTATCCGTCGATATAAATTCAAATCTGGGCTCTTCCACTCCCTCAACCCTGGTTCTGGCATCTTACCCCTCCATACAAGTTTACGATTAACTTTCTCCCAGTACCCTTCTCCGACCGCCACTTCCATTCTTAGAGTCAGTTGGCAATCCTCCCTCGCCGGGGCATCCTCAGAACTCCTCGGCTTAAAGGATATTCGCACGTACTCCATTATTTCTGCGTAAGGATGCGGCTTAGATAAGTATACTTCCCGTATCGCCTGCCAGGTTTGTGAGATAAGCTGACGAATCGTAGTGGTGTGCGAAACGCGTATCTTGGTGAGGCTCTCGTCCGGGTACACCTGCCAGACAACCCTAGGGAGGTGAAGCAAATGTAGGACGGAGACATCTCTTTCATCTCTCTTTTCTCCCCTGGCATCTTCGCTTTGACTTATTCTCTTACTCGGTGCAGAGAAGATCGATTCGTTAAAGAATGGGTGGTTTGTTGGAAGTTTGATTCTCGTAGGACATCTGTTGGGTTCTAAGGGACAGGGTTCGAAGCAAATCTCATACTCTGTGATTTCTAAGGTCGACTGGCAGAGTATAGCGTTGAGGTAGGCATGACGGTACAGCTGAGAGGATACTTCTGGGGGGCGATTTGTGGGGCCAGAAACTCGAGCCACAGGGAGAGCATAAGCTCGCAGGTAGTTTTGGACTAATATGCATAAAAACGAGAGCCGTTAGTACCAATTGATCTGATAACATTAACATTATAAGTTTCGCTCAGAATTCGACAATTGTAGACAGGCAATTAACTAGATCTACCTAGGTACGTACCACCGATTTCATGACAACGGACACAAGAAGGATCGCAATGGTACTTGTTATAAAGGAATCGGTGGACTTGGAGGTTTGAAGCAGCGGGTGAATCTTGGCGTTGATATTGTCGAAAGCCTCGATATGACGCGAACCCCAACTTGCGGGGCTCGCTAGATTCAATTTCACAGTAGCGACTTCTTCGGAGCCGGCCGGAGGTAGTTAGGAGAGAGCACCAAAGCCTGCAGACTTGCGCTACTGATATTTGGTCACTAAATGAGAGGTATGAGAAAATCTGGATTTGGAGTTCAGCGGGGAGGATAGTTATCAAAAACATCCTGAACTAAGGTTTCGGCTACTGATCAATGTTTCTAAGCTATGGAATGCTAAGCCGGTGTGGGGATTGAGCGTGGTTAAATCGATCCCAGGCGAATCCTGTTCAAGATTTATAAAGCTGGCGAGTCCTCTCTGGCAGCCTCGCAGTCTCGTGTTCGGTCTTTGAGCCTCACAGCCTCGTTGTTCGCTCCTGTAAGGATCTTAAATTCCGACCAATTATTCGAGCATACGCCGCGTCGACAATGCAATGGACTGGTACTTGGAGATTGAGCAAAAGCCTATCGACATATTTGCGGTTTAACAAGAAGGAAAGTCCTCGCATTAGAACTAAACCAGGATATCTGCGGTAGTATATACTTGTGGCCTTCAGCCTCAGAGCCGCTTTCCCGAAACTTCCAAATGTTTAATCACGTTGCTAGCCTATGAATCGACGAAACATATCATGATGCCGCATAGTAGCCCGCGCGGACCCGCATGCACGCCATACCGAGTTTCCTCGCTAAGTCAAGTTAGCCCTCGCTGTCGCTAACCCCACTATCGCTCCCACTGTCACTCTCGCCATCACGCTCTGCATACAACTCGACCTTCAAACAGAAGGGTACATCTGCCCCGCCTGACTTCGGTTTTCCTGATGGACTTGGGTTGCAATTGACAATCTGAAATTTGATATATTCCACTTTTCCAATATCGTCGGGGTTGATGTCGGAGCTAGAAAAACACGCCTGTTGCAGAACCTCCCAAGTTTGTGAGATAAGCTGACCAACAGTGGTTTTAGGAGAAACGTGGACGACCCGGTCGGTGTCCGCTGGCTTTAGATCCTCGTGACAGTCATACCATTGGACGCGATAGTGGACAGGTACAGTGACATTTTCCCCTTTGGCCGGGACTCTTGGCCTCAACACACGGCTGCTTCCTCCTTTCGGCTTCTCACCCTCTTCGGCAGCAGGTAGGAAGACCGGGTCGTTTAGGAAGGGATGGGAGGTCTGCAGTCGAAGTTTGTGGAACCTTTCATCGAACGCCGGTGACCAGTCTACCGCTGGAGGTGGCCATTTGCGCACCCAGAACTCATAGTATTTTACCTCCATAGAAGTGCGTCGGATCTGCATGGTGAGAAACGAATCGGATTCTGCAGTCTCGGAATCAGATTCTGAATCATCGAAGGATCTATCATAAAACTCCTCCCTCGCTCTGTTTTCCACCTTTTCTGTTTGTTCAGGACAAGGTATAACAGTATTAGCATTCACTGAATATTAATATATTATATGCCTCTGGGCATGTATAAACCGACGCAGTCCTAGTGCAGCGTGGCCAACGTTGCAACGGGATACCCCGTATAACAGTTGTACATATTTACATACCATCCTCATCACAAATGACACATGCTGAGCCGCATTGGATGGTACTATAGAGAAATCGGTGAATTTCGAGTCGTTGTCCAGTTTGAGGGCGATGCGACCCGGGAATAACCCGGTAGCGATTCTTCTGAAGCTGACGGGAGTTGAGAAGGCTGCGCCATAGCACACAGATCTGCATCGCCGTTCCTTGCACAAGGAACGGTAGAAAAGAGAGAATACGAGATTGCAACTCGAGCGGAAGGGAAGTTATTGTTCTAGGTGTATGCGACATTCCGGTGGGGTCTATCGACTAGGTCGTAGCGGGTTATGGATGTGATGGCGTTAGCAGATGCCTCTAGATTCGGGTACTCGGAGTATCATAATCAGGGGACAGTATAGAAAGTCAAGCACAGATGTATGACGCCTGTGAGTTTGGAAGTGTCCGTCGCAAACCGGAATTTCACTTGAACAGGAGGTTGGTCCACATAACGCAGCTAGCTAGAATTGCGTCTGTATATTATCTCTATCAATTCCTCTGGCCCTCCAAACCACCTCGCAGTTAAATAGCATATACTTTACTCCGGCTCCCTCGAGCTAAGTGCGTTTCAGCCGCAATAGCATGTCTTCCTGTACCCTTTTCACTTAATGTCTACCAGTGCATATTGTGCCCAAGACCTTAAAGAAGCTAAATTCGTTTAGCTAAGGTTATTCTACATTTATAAAGTCCGATTGAGTCCTATGGCCTTTGAATGAGCCTTGAACTGATAGCAGCCAAAGAAACTTTATTACTGGCCATCTAAAACTAGACTTATACACAAGGGAATGTGAACACCGGACTTCTAGCAATACAGGAAATAAATGAATTTTCTTGTTTCTCATTCCTATCCTTCTTCCTCACCCTCCTCATCCTCTCTGTCAAAAATTAACTGGCTAGTCTCTAAATCGAATTGGAAAACGGGCCATCCTTTGTCCAGTGTTCGGGCATTGGTCGGGAAGGCGAAACGAAGACAATACATAGTCTTCACCTGGCACCCTTCTTCGACCTCTTTTTTCATGATTCGCCAGACGTTCGATGTCAGCTCGCGAACGGTGGTGGACGGTAAGATTTCAAGTCGGTCATCTTCCGGTGTAACTTCGAGGTTAAACCCAGGGGCCCGAACATAATGAAACGAGCGGATTGTCTTAGCTTCTTTTATGTTCATCTCTGCTCTAGATACGGACGCGAGGACAGGTTCGTTTAGAAACGGATGAGTTGGCCCTACTGGAATCCTATGAAAAGCGTAATCGGTGGGCTGCGGACATTTTTCAAGCCGGAGTTCGTATGATTCGATCTCCCTACTAGGGTTGAGGACGCCCATTAGATAGGCTTGGGGATAGCGAGTGACAGGGCGCGGGTAGTAACCATGGCTCCTGGGCAGGTCGCAATAATAATCATAATCGTCTTTTCCACGTTAGTCGGATGGCAAGGGCTATCATTGGAGTAGAATATACGCACTAAACTTTTCAATGCATTCCTGACAAGTGGAACTACAGGGGATCTCGTTGTACAGAAATTGATGAACGGAAAGACGGTCAGTCGAGTGCTGCGGAGTAGGGCGTCCATTAGCTTGGGGAAATAGTTGATAACGAGTTCGTTGGAGTTGAGGCGTTAAGAGAAGTGCGCGCCATAGGGTGCATACTTGATATGCAGCTAGTTGTGAGGTGATAGGAAGGAATGAGAGGATATTGGCTTGGATTTCACGCGGAAGTGCGATTATCGACATATCGGACATTGTTCCCGCAGGTTGTTAAGAAGCAAGTTGGTGTATGTACGTTCGCACAAGGCATATATTTCAGAATGGTTAGTGTTTGTACCCACTAGCTTGGCCTTAACAATCCGGTTAAACGAGGAACCATGAAAACTTCATCCTGAGCCTGTCGCAGTAGGAGGTACAGATTTATAGTTCCCAAATACATCTTTGATGTCAGATATACTCTCTGGATCCTTCGTTAGCTCTGTAGCGTATTAGACGTGAGCAGGAACTAGAACTACCGAGGAATCCACATCTTCAATCAATTTTATTTCATGAATTGAAACCATTGTCCCGAATCGGGCACTAAAAGATATTAAAATATGAATCGTACATCCGGATTATAAATTTTAGGAAGGGGGCTGGTGGCCGTAGTTGAACTTCAAACCCTATACAAATAGCACATACAGTTTTATCGCTAGCTCCTATAATCATCTCCTTCTCCATCTCTATCCCATAAGCCTCCATCCACCCCAATTCCACCACGAAGGTATCGAAGGTACATCTTTCTCACACTCTTCCCGTGCTTGGGCCCAGGTTCGTTCCATCTCCGAACAACATAACCCCTCAACGTCTACTTCCAGCACTAATCTTGGCAATGTCACAGGTCCTGCACCCGTTGGAAACCTTACGCGATGAATCTTTTCAATATCTGGCCTATAAGTCTTATCTAGTATATTCCGCAGCTGATGCCAAGCTTGGTCCACGACCTGCCGAACAGTAAAAGAAGAATGAACTAGAACGGGTGTAATATCTGGATTTGAAGGTTCACATCCGAAAGGGGATTCTGGATAGTCTTTCTCAGCTTCCGGAAAAATGATGGAGCTCGAAGAGCAGTGAGAAAAGCGGGCTAGATTGGAAACCTCGAATTCTATGACATCAGCACTTTGGTGTGCATGTGGAACTGCAGAAGCTTTATTCGGTAAAAATGAGGAGCTTGGTAGTGACGAATATGAAATGGCCGGCTCGTTTAAGAAAGGGTGTGATGATGGCAAATTGGTAACGTGAAAATCGTCGATAGTGAGCTCCAGCCATTTTTTCCGAACTGGAGAACATTTTTGGACCCATAGTTCATAAGTAGAAATTTTCCTCATTGAAGGATCGATAGTTGCAACAAGGAAAGAATATTTCTGGATTCGTTCAAGGGAACTTTTGTCGGCACTGTCGGCTTCTTTGTTGGCATTAGTAACACGAAGGGTTGGATATAAGATTATGAGGTGAGTGTTCGAGTGCATACCATATTTGCCCTTGCAGATAGAGCAGGTCGGAGGACAATAGAGTCTACTGTATAGAAGCCAGTGTACCCATGGTGCACCCCTAAAACAATCCAGAATTGAATACCGAGATTTTGTAACTTCTGGGGCGAGAAGACATGATCGCCAGCGTGTACACACCTGGAGTGCGGAGATTTGGTCCTGCGGAGGGAGGGATGAAAGGATAGTAGTTTGTATTTCGGTGGGAAGGGTATAGAGCGATGACATTATGAAGCTAAGCGTCACAAACTGCCACGAATTGTATCTTATGGGGTTCAGAGCCTGAGAGGATCGATATATAAAGTGAGTGGTACCTTATCGGACATGTAACACGTGTTCTTTGTATAGGTTTAGAAATACTGAAATCTACTAACGGTGTATTACGTATTCACTGATAGCAGATCAAATGAGAGTAATCGGACCCACATAAATATTAATTCCGACTAGGGCAGAGCTGAAATCTAACAAAAATCTGCGAAGGGAGGAAATACGTGTTGAAATTGTCGTATTTCGAAACGGCAGCGAGCACGAGGCTCCGGGTCGAGACGTCGTGCGCGACTTCGACTGGCTGTAGGTCCCCGTCTTTGTAATTACATAAAACTTATATATTATGTAAGTAACAATGAAGCCTAACGTCGTGGGTTCTAGAAAGTATATAATATATATGCTTGCTGTATATTGTCTAACCGATAGAACCAATTGCCCTTACATCTCCCAATATCTTATCCCAGCATCCTGGGCCTTAAATCGTGAGAATACACTGTCCCATACCCCACCACCCATTGCCAAATTCTCAACTTCCTGACAACAGATCCCTTCTGAATCCAAATCCAGTCTCAATACCGGTAACTCTTCTTCCGCCGTTCTTCTAATCGAGAACCTCACCCGGAGTGCCTTTTCAATGTTCCTTGCGGGATTTTTATAACATATCCTGCGTAGCCGTGTCCACGAGATATCTAAAAGCTGACGGACCGTGAGATCGGGATGAACAGGAAACGTTAAATTTGCAGTGGGTGACTCCTTGTCGGCAATTTTTGACGTGCAATGAGGGAAGCAAGCTCGGTATTGAAGACAAAACTTCGGTATCTCCTCGGGAAATGGTATTCGGTCACCCATTTCTGCCATGCAGACCGCATCGCTAATTAGTGACATCGGGGTGTATGATCGAATTACTGCACCTTCGGGTCCTAGTCTCCTTCTGGATCTATAACGAAGGAACTGAGCTGAGCTAATCTCCTCTCTAACAACGAGAGGAGAGGGTAACTCGGGCTTAGATAGTCCTTCGTATGATACTACTGTTTCGTCAAGGAGCGGATGGTAAGGTGGGATATTTATTTTACGGAAATTAGAGCTGTCCGTTTCAGCCTTTGGCGGGGAAAAGGAACAATTTTCGATCCAGAGCTCATAAGATTTAATGTCGGTGTTAGTTGGATTCAACTTGACTGTCAAGAATATCCGTTTCGAGGTTGCCGCAGACAGCGAGAGATATTGATCATATGATTCTTTTCGAAAATTAGCCTCGAACTGGATTTTATACTCGTATACTCGGGACTCCCAAATCATGCGAGCTTAATAGACATACCATATTTACTCATACATATAAAACACCGTGAATTACAATAAAATCGGCTATATAAGAGCCAGTGTATTCTGAAGGCAGTATCTTCGGAGTGGAATATTGGATGGCGAAGGTCTTGGATCTCGCGGGAAGAGATGATTGAGCGCCATAGAGAGCAAACCTGAACCGCAGCGGGGTGGTCCCAGGGACTAACGAAAGATAGGATCTGGATCTGGAGCTCAGCCGGAAGGATACTGAAAGACGCCATTGTGAGTAGCTGACAAGGGTAGTTGGTAATGAATACGATCATGAAGGTGTCGAAGACCGAAGACCTTATACACACGTATATTATCTAGGTTCGGAATGCCCCCGCGGCTGCGGAGGCTTCCAAGGTTTCTTGCGGCGAATCAGATCCCAAGGCCGCAACACCGCCTACGATTATGACAGAAGTAGAATGTTTGTGTGGACCTATGAAAACCAAGCTATCTGACCAGCTCAATCTAGGCTCCGAATTACTGCGCAGATATCGGGAATTCTGGTACAATATTCATAATATGATAAATGAGTAATCTCCGGGTAAGAGTTATAAGTTGATGCGTCTATTATCAATTGTTCAGTCACAACCTCATAATGCCAAGCGCCCTCAAATTTTCCACTTTCAGGCTGCCTTAGCTCAAATAATACACTTGAGCACTTTCTCATCGCCTTGTGAAAACTCCATTTCGAACGAGGCCCTGCCTCGCTTCTGTTTCACTGCAACAAACACCTTCTGCATCCAGTTCAAGTTGGATCACAGGCCGATTCCTCACTCTTGTGATATGGAATCTAACTCGTTGGGCGACCTCAACATTCTGTCTCGCAAATCGATAACAGAGTTGCTTGAATGGAACCCACGTCGAGTCCATCATATGCAGCAGAGACATATACCGCGAAATGTTAAGAGATGGCGGGTTCCGAAGGGAGATTGGGTTATTAGTGAAGTCGGTTGAGCAGTGAGGAAAGCATATCAAATACCGAACGGGAAAGGTTGGATCGATACGGTCGAGTTGATTGCTGTAATCTGCATCTTGCGCGCGAGGGCGAAGGACGGTTTCCTTAAGAATATCATAGCCACAGTTGCGCGTGATTTTGATTTTCCGAAAATCGTCGCTGTTGTGTCTTGAGGATTGTTCTGGAGATGAAGAACACTTTTCAATCCATATTTCGTGACCACAAACAGAACCCATCATATCGTCTAGGTTCGCAACCAGGAAGACGCGTTTAAAAGTCGCAGAGGATAGGGTTGGATAATGGTCCTTGTCGGTTTCTATTTAATGCATGTAAGTCAGATATCAGCATCTAATGGTTTAATGGCTACCAGAAGCGCGGCGTTTCTTGGGCCACTGGCTCTTTGACACTTGCCGTATTTATGGAAGCATGTGGGACAACTGGGAGCACAATGATAATTGTTGTATAGAAGCTAGTGTACTGGTACCGATACGCCCTGGTTCTGGACAACTGGGAAGTTGATTTTGGCCAGCTGGGTGATCAGGTCGTTCCATTTGCGACAGACTTGACGTGGGTTTGAGAGCTCCCAAGGAGGGATGAAGGAGAGAACATGAGCTTGAAGTTCGATAGGGATCGTGTCGAAAGTCAACATTGTAAGATTGTAAATAGCCTCGAACCTAAGCGCTGGGGGAGTACACTAAGAAGCAATCTTCAAATTTGTGGATTCAGAAACTCAATCGCGCGATAATTATAATTTTATGCGGCCTTGCGACAACATATATACCTGTGTCCAGGAATGCCAAGATTTTCCAGGATGCTGCATCTAGGATCCTGTAGCTAATAACAGGCTCGACCAGCCTTGCTAATGCTACATGCAATTGCATTAATTGGAATAAGCCTCGTGAGTCAGATCCTGGCTGGGAACTGCAAAATGTCGCTTTTAAACGTGAACGTGTAGTCATTCCAGTTTCTTTCGGAAGTTGTTAAATATCGCGTGTCCACGTGTGGTTTTCGGGCTCCACAGGCAAGTCTGACAGCTGCAGAATCCCATAATGAATTCGCATTAATAAATGATACATAGACTCCATGTTCCACCAATTCGATGCGCTAGTCAAGCATCCTTGCCCTTGATTAATTTACCGCCAAAAAGACACTACTAGTAAGCTAGCGGCTCTTAATTACAAAATCGCCCGGGCTCGGGTTTCACCCGCATCCCTCCATCTAAATACAATTGGATTATAGGCAATCCTCAACGTTTGTGGGAGGAAAAGGTATTGAAGTTAAAAACGCCCCACCGTCGAAAACGCCCATCAACCGCCAAGTCTACCCGAAAAACAGGCTTCCCATTTGTCCAGTTCACCATAAATTTAGTTGAATCTGCCATGAAGAGGAACTTAACCTGCTTAAAACCCTTTACACCCGGATGCCGATCTTCGTCGTAGACCTCTAGAAATATAGGCCACGTTTTCTGTACCAGCTCATAGACGGTCGTTATAGGATGCGCGTGGATATCACGGCAATATAATTCTAGGGCGGTCTCGTCCAAATACTGGATGAAGCCCCGAATGGCTATAGCTGTTGATTTTGATGCCTTCTCTTTTTTCTCAGCCTCTTCAGTGTTAGAGGATGTAGACGCTAAGAAAATTGGTTCCTTTAGAATTGGGTCATCCGCTGCGATGGGGACTTCTCGGTGTTTTTGCTTGAGGACACCATCGGGGCCAGGCTGGGAACAGATTTCTACCCAGAGTTTGTAGTTTGTCATTTCGCGCGAGGTGGGATCTATGGATGCTGTAAAGAATATAGGTCTCTCGCTGTTACGCATAAAAGGGTATTCCGGGTCACGGTTGATAGTATCCTCTTTGACTGATATCGGTATGTCATTCATTAGCAATCAATTATCTAACAGAACACCCAAGGCCCTCTCCCATCTGGGTATGTAGTACATACGCCTTGTCTTAGAACATACGACACAGCCGTCTTCGCAGTCAAACTCATTGTAGAGTAATTGATGGACGTGGAAATTTTGGCCATCGTCGCTGTGATGGAGTTCTGTATAACGAGCCTTAAGGAACCGCGGGGTAGCGAGAATGGCTCGCCAGAAGGGGAATACTTGGATAGCAGAGATTTGGTCCGGAAAGGAGAGGTAGGAGAGGATAATAATGTGTATTTCTACAGGGAGGATATCCATGGAGCTCATTTTGGGCCCGTTATCGATAAATGTTGATTTTAGCATCAGTTATTGAAGCGTCTCAGCCGTGGTGATCGAAATGTTTATACACGTACACGTACATGGCAGCCATGGCCACAATTGAAGACAAAAACGAAATGCAACATTGTCAGTCTGTCTAAAGCAAACTCAACACAGGCCAAAGCTAGACGTTTGGATGTGAACTGGCCGTCGAACCGCATAAATAAAGCCACTTTTCAGGGAGTATCTGGTAAACTTAAGTCCTAATCCCTAGAAAACACTCCCGAGGAGCCTTCTTCAGTATCTAAACAATTCCCAACTGCCTCTAAGTCCACTTGCAAAACCGGTAGTCCTGTCAAACCACGTTCACACGACCACTTCGACATGGAAAATCTAACATGGTTAACCTGCTTAATCGCCAGCTCAGGCTCAGCATAACATTCCTCGCGCATGATCTGCCATGCTCGCGATGTTAGCTCCCGAACTGTAGTGCCCGGCGGTACATCTACCACAGTACCCCGGTTAGAACTCTGGTACGGTTCCATCCCGGGGACGACTTCCCACGCAGTGTACTCTGTGGTGAAACCCCTTTCTTGGTTGAGGTAAATAATCGGCTTCGCGTAGTAAAACCGGATATAAAATAGAAGCTCAACTTCCGTAGGAATGGGTATTGGAACTCCACCAAACTCTGGAGCGTCCGGCGGGTCCGAGAAAACCGGATCGTCTAGATACGGATGGGTGCTGGAAAGAGCGATTTTATTGAACAAAGCATCTGATTCGAATTCACTGAGGAATTCGGTGCATTTGCATTTTTCGATCCAAACTTGGTAGGTTGTGATTGTTGTATTAATTGGGTGAAGAAGAGCTGTGAGATAAACTCCCTTATAGCGTCGGTTTGGCGGGAGAGGGTATTGCTCAACTATATTGGATCCATGGGAACGAGAATGTTCGTCTTTAACGCACCCCAGTTCCAGTCAGCATCGTAACAGACGATCGATTGATCGATATTTTAAACATAAAGTTTATACATATACGCACCGCCCCTGTCTTTCACACAATTGCCGCTGCAAGAGGGTCTATTAAAAAGAAGCTGATGAACGGGGTAGTCCTGTTTTCCGACGCGTTTACGGCCATAGGTATAGCGGCGAAGAATTACAATACGCCGTTTCCGGAGAAGAACCGCGACGGAACGCCAGGCAGGTGACGCATCGAAGATCGCGATACGTGTGGGGAATGGGAGATAAGATATAATTTGTATTTTAAGCTCCGTGGGGATGGTGTTCAAAGACATCGTGAGTCGGCCGTGTGCACGTGTGTTCGCAGGGTGACTCCGAACACGTTACCGATCGATAGATCTAGGTACATGCAAGGCGGCAGGATCCGGATCGCGGGGAAGGATCCACTAAGAGGTAAATGATAAAACCTCGACAATCATTGGCTTTAAATTTGGAAAACGACCAATTGGAGTTGGTATAGGTTTTAGAAGAGCTGCCCTGCTTGTTAGCCACTTTAAGCGGCGTCCGGATCCCCGATATATCTCCTGCATCAATTGAACGCACAGGTAGGATAGGAATATGATGTGTTGAGTCCGTTGGAATTTTGGAGCCTTCCGGCCCCAATTGCATTGCATTGCAAGGCCCGGTAAGGCTATTTTCTTGTATTTGTCTATTCTATCCCGATTGCTCTATATGCTTAGAAATTAATTTATCAGTCTCCTCCTACACGTATACATTAAAGTCCGCGCAGATCTAGATATTCCCTCCAACAAAACATTACCATTTAAAATTATAAAACGCTGGCTTTAAACCTGCATGGCGACAGACAGGGCATTCAACTTCATAAACTGTAGTTCAAATATTAGAAAATTTCACAATATCCACCGGCTGACTCTCCTCCGAACCGTATTTATACCTCCAAAAGACATCATCTGCACATAGACCACTCAGATCCGGATCCGCGTACCAATACTCCTGCATCCTTTCACCTATACAATCCAACCCCAACCCCAACTCCGCACACCCATCTTCTTCGATCTCATCAATCTTATACCGTAAAACACGGAGTCTTTCTACATGTTGTTTTGGATTTGTACTGCAACTCAAACGCATACAAATCCATGTTTGATCCATTAACCCTCTGATCGTGAGATTTGTGGTGAAGAAGAGGTCGGGCGATGTGTTGGGGACCGTAATGCTTGAGTCAAGGAGGTTGAGTTTGAAGGTTAAGCGGAGGGGTAATTCTGTATCCCCTCCTTTTGTGGGGGCGGGGATAATGGCGGGTTGGTATGCGAGGTAGTCGGGGAGATAGTTTCTTTTAAAGTTCTTTGTGCTGATTCGTGGGTCTGTAGAGGGGAGGGAATCGCAGTTTTCGATCCAGATTTCGCGGGAGGATATGCGGGTCAGCCCGGGGTAGAATGTACTGATTAAAACCACGCGCCGATGAAGTGCGGCTTCAGGGGTTCGGTAGTAGTCTTTCCGATAACCTGGAAAAGGCGGGGGAAAGGATTGTTAGTCCAGATGATAATTACGTATGGAAGAGAGCGGGTAGCGTGGAGTAACTTACGGTATTTCTCCAGACATTTTTCGCAATCTGGTTTACAGCTGAAGCCATATGAGAAGAGCCAGTGGACTAGCAAAGATGAGCGTCTGACGTAGAAGAGATTTGGGATTGGAGAATGGAGAATTGAGCGCCATTTGGTGCAGACGCAGCCTAAGGGTAGTAGCTCCAAAGGGTGGAGGTAGCTGAAAATATTGATTTGGAGCTCGAGGAGGAGAGTATTGAAATTAGACATATCGGATTTTGCTCGCGGGGTAGGATTTCAATGGAGGCTGGATTCGCTAAATGCTAATCAGGATTGCGATAGATTTATAGATTTATACACATAGAGCTGGATACTTTAAGCCTCATTGGCCTAAACTTGAAACTTTGCGCTTTTGGCACATGCATCGGCATCGATGCATCTTAACTGCCGACATGGTAACCTGAAACCGTCAGCAGAATTGAGTTGTGGGGATCTTGGGTCACATTTCGATCCAGCGAATCGGATTGCTAGAATTCTAGAATTCGATGCTTCCGTGCGTCATGGAAGGATCCAGATTCCTAAATGTTGGGTTTTGAGTACGGTATGTACCCCACTAGCCAGTCTCGGTACTCCCCACTTGCTACCTCCTTCATGAACTTTTTTATATACTCATCGAAATACCTCATCTTCGTTCTTCCTTGATCTTCCTAGTCCGAGCATCGCTGCCTGTACTAAAATCTAAATTTAGATATTCCCTAATCGTAGTCTCACCTTGGTCCACAAGTTACAGCTATCTCAAATATAGGTATCCCCTCTGGTCCAACGGTATCAATCTTAAACTGTACTTTTTTAACCATCCTCATATCTCCCCTCGTATCCTCTAGCATCCTTTCCCACGCCTGACGCATTAAACCAAGAATACTTAATGAGGGATCAAGCGGGATGATAGATGATACACGCGCAAAGACTGTATAGCCTTTATAGCTAAAACTGTAGGATAATATGAGGTATTTAGGGAGTACTCCGTGGCCGGTGGTGAGGATGAAGGCTGGTTGGGTTAATATTGAGTGTGGGATGCGGAAGTCGCTGGAGTTTTCTGTAGGAGGGGAAAAGCGGATTTGAAGCCAGAGGTCGTAGAAGGGGATGCGGGGTGAGGGTTTGCTACCAACTGGAAAGGTGCCTTTGAGGGAGTTTACGAAGGATTTGTAGTATGTTGTAGGTTCTGGCGGGGATGGTTAGTTATTTGATGTGACAGGTGGGTGGCAGGTGGTTTACTGTATTTATACTGGCGCGGTATATCCAGCCGACGGATTTTAATTGCACTCTCACCGATTGTAGTGGATCCTGAGTGAGGAAGTATCCGGGCTGAAACGGAGGTTATATCGTCTGACTCAAAATCTTCATTGATGTCTATCACCTAAGAGGTCGAATCGTTAAGTATGTATATGATTTTTTCGGTGGAGGGCGAATCAGGGATGGCATTTACTAGTGTTTAGTTTTTTCTGCAGTACGATAAGTTGAATTTTTCGGTATTCGACCCACGGATATGTGTTCAAACGATTCGGTGGAAATGGGCACAATAACTGAAATAAGTTCTTACGATTTTATCGATTTGGCATATATTATATTCTGCGATTGGTTGCGAGTATGTGTGTATCGAGGCAAGTCTACGGGACTAAATTATAGTGTCTTGGGTCCAGTATTCGGATATGTTCGGTATGTGATGGGAGGATAAATGTGTTGATAATGTTGTATTTTTAAAAGAGGAAGAGTAAAGAATCATCAATTCATATGAAGCTTGAGTGGCTGGCCAGCCACGCTTGCCGAAGCACAAATGCCCCGGTATACCATGGACGATATATAAATGATCGTACACTATGAGATTAAAGGTCTCCTGGGAAACCTTGAAGGTTATCTTGGTTGTCGATTTGGGTCTCTACGTGTCCAATTGATCGATATATATACGATTCTTAGTTGTTAACGAATGTTCATGATGGGATTGTGGTATTATTGTTAAGATCCCGGCCGAGTTGGCGCATAGGTGCATTGGAAGGGCTATTGCATATGGTCTCAGACCTGCGCCGTTTTAAAAGTATATCGCTGGTATTATATATAAAGCCGTTGTGCCCTGACTGAGATCTCAACCGATCTGATAAGATAATAATACTGATCACGTGGCAAAGACCCCCACTTTTTCCATCACCTCTTGGCTGCATGGGGTTGCTATAAATACCATACCATGCCATCCCTGGGAAGGGATTCAAGAAGGTTCTGGTTGACGGGCAGGGGAAATAGGCAAAAAGACCTCAGATGTGCGAGAAGGAATCCTGTTCGGGGTATGAAAAGTGTTTTGGAACCTGGCGGAATGATGTGTGCCGAGAGAAAAACGATGTTGGTCAAGGAAGTTTTTTGAGTTAGATTGGCAGGGAAGAAGAAATGCCTGTTCCTGGAATGTGAGTTCAGGTTTTGTTCGGTCGACGTGGGACGGGCGCTGTGCGATTGTGATGGTGGTCAGGGACACTGCGCGACAGAGCGACACGGAACAGCTCTACGCTTACGAGTATAACATTTTACATTCTGGAGGTATTGCGATTGCAATTGAGGCGTAGAAGAGTTCTTGTCCATGGCCAGTCGGATGTTTATATTCTGGTGGCGTCTAGGCTTGACGTCGTTTGGCGGGCTTACGAATCGCGACAAGCCATCTAAAATTGGTTTAACATTAATTGCTTCTTTCTCGGAAATGTAACTATTCGCGGGCTTGGAAATGTTCAAACTTGGCCAGGAAGGGCAAAGGCAAAGGCATCCAAAGGCACCCCCGTTTTTTATCGTGCCATTGCATTAACCTTGCATCGTCCGATTCTCATTTTACTTTTATCGCAGAGGGAGACACATGGCGATGTTTCTCTCGGTCAGTTGTACTGCATTGTATTCGCGCCCACGAGAACGTTAACGTTAACGGCGTGGCTGGTGTACATCCATACATACATACATGTTACGTATCCCAGCACAATCACCATCATCATCACCATCTCCACAACCGTCACCGACCTTCCATCGACATCATCATCGACATCCCGCCAATGCTATAGATAGCACTATCGATATTATAGGATACTATACTATAGTTTTGGTGGTGCTAATTCAACTAGTGCCCGGCTTCTCCACCGTGCCGGCTGGGAGTAACAACGCTAACGTTGTGGATATTGCTGATTGCTGATTACAATTATTGCCGTCGACGTTACATGCAACCTTTATCTCCTTTTCCTTTCAGACCAGACCAGGCCCAGTCCCGTCCTCTCTTCCACGCCTTTTCTCTTGCTCCAACAGGGCTGTCGTTCGTTATCGTCTTTTGAAGTCTCTCCCTCCGCCCACTCCATCGGTCCCTCTACTCTTCTCTGGTGTTTGTCCGGGCTGTCGATGCATTGCATTTCTGGGCGTGTTTTGTAGGCTGCAATCAAATCCATCCATCAATCGACTGACCGGCCTTGCTGACCGGCCATTGCGACTAAACCTGCCATAATATCGTATTGCCTTCTCTATCTTTCCCACAAGGCCCACCTCCATCTTTCCAGCTGAACTTCCTTTCTCCACCGTCATCTCCATCTTCTCTCCATCTTTCTGTACCTGTCTGGCTGTCGTGGTCGTAGTCGCTGTCGCTGTCATCCCGCGATCCCGGCAATTACTCCCACTCAATTGCTCTGCTTTGGAATTGCTTTGCTATCCCGGCTGATATCATCGGCAATCAACGTGTTCGATACGGTCGGCTGCTTCTTTTTTTTCTGTTAGCTAGACCTTGCTCTGCTCTGCTCATTGAGCCGGTAAGTTGCTGCGACCGTCTCGCCTGCCTCGTGGCTTCCATCCCTCCATTCATTCATGACGAAAGAGATCTAATCTTCGCATCCGATCAGACAAAAAAGAAGAACACGTTCCCACTCGCCATCTTGCAGCTCTTCTTCTGGATCCCGTTTCGATTGACCTTACACGTAGCTCGGCCTGCAATTCGCACGCCTTTCTGCATATCTCGCCTTTTTCCGGCCCAAAATATATGTGCCATCTCGCTTCCCGCCGTCTGCCTCGTGCACACCCGTTGAGGGTTCTGTCGATCTCTTCTTCTCCTTCGTCGTCGCCTTCTTCTTTGTTGTAGGTTGCCGCTGCTGCTGCCGGTTCAGCGGGAACGGCCCGGGAGGAAGAAGGACGAGATGGGCTTGTTTAGAAAGCGATCAACCAGCAGTACCACGTCCACCAAGTTAAAGAGGCCGTTGAGATCTGGAACGCTGCCTCCAGACGTTCCTGCTATACCACCTCCTCCAATCCAAAATGTTCCCGCTCCTCCACCACCTCCTCCTTCCAATGCGAGGTCGTCATTTGTTGGTCCGACTTATTTGGCGAGAAGGGACTCGCAACGTGTAAACCCGAATGTTGGTAGTAACTTTGGCGGTTCCGCTCCAGTTCCAGTTCCTGTGCCGCCGTCGAACGGTGCTGTTGGTGTTCCAACCGGAGCAAACATCGATGATGGCTTTTCGACTCCTGTCTCTCAGGTCTCTGGCCTGACACATCCTTCAGATGCTCCACCTGCGCGTTCCACCGCTCCGTCGTCCGTTGATGCCATGTCTGCGGTCAGTTCTTTCAGGAAGAACGGACCTCCTCCAGCGAATGGCCCACAGATGCAGCTGAACGGGCAACGTCTGTCGACTTCCACGATGCCGGATGATGGGTTTTATCTTCCAAATGTTGCTCGTCCTAGGAGAATGTCTGGGACGTCTGCCATTGGTTCAGAGTTTGATTCGAGGCCGTCGAGCATGACAGTCACCGGAATGTCAGGGCCGAGTCCTATGAATACCATCAACCGCAAGCAGCCACCCCCACCGTTGCGTGATAATCCAAGTACCTCGACGTTGCCCCAAGAGTGGACAGACAGGGACCCTAGTATCAATACCCGGTTCACACACTCTCCTACTCCTTCGGAATCTGCTTCCATGCAGAGTTCCGTAGTGTATCCCCAACAACCACAACCTGAAAGGAGACCCTATCACAACGGTCCACCCCCTAATAATAGATTTCGTCCGCCACCACACCCTTATCATCACCCTCCTCCACACCTACAAAACCCAAATGGTCCCCGTCGTGGTCCTCCTCCTCTCTCTGGCCATCCGCATCAATATCGTCCTAACAGTGCTAGCCAACGATTTCCACCTCCTCGATTCCTTCCACCACAGAACGCTCCTAGGGCCAACAGCTTCCGAAATTCACAGAACATGCTTCCTTCCCTTCCGGAGAATCGTCGTGCTAATACCATGCCTTCGTCCAACTCTTCACCTCTCCGTCCAAACATCCCTCCCGTCCCTGGACCAAAGCATCTTGCTATCACCTTCTCGCCCAATCATATCGAATGCAACACTAGACATCAAGTTATGATGCCTTTCAAGAACCATCATCACCCCGTCCCATGTACTACATGCCGACGAGTTGCTGCTGAAGGAATGCAATACTGCGTTCACTGTGCTCTTCGTATTTGCAGGGAATGCGCGGACAGGCTCAAAAAGGAGTGGAATGGGGATATTACAAAGGGGTGGGGAAATGTTGCTTCCGCGGTCGAGGAGTTTAGAGCCTCCGTTGGCCCCGATGCATCGATGGTCGCCGGGTGGTCGGATCATTCCCCACCTGTCGGCG
Source organism: Arthrobotrys sinensis (assembly GCA_036971225.1). Classification (NCBI taxonomy): domain Eukaryota; kingdom Fungi; phylum Ascomycota; class Orbiliomycetes; order Orbiliales; family Orbiliaceae; genus Arthrobotrys; species Arthrobotrys sinensis. The sequence goes on along the minus strand of JAJTTV010000017.1, from coordinate 307,233 downwards.
CCAAAGCTGCCGTCAGCCAGCTGTCCTGGCCGACTCGATCCAATACCGAAAGGGTCTGCGGTCTGCTTGGTATCCCATATCGCCCAAAGACCGCACCCAATCTCACACCGTCCTACCAGAATACCTCTGATATGGATGTCCCAGACATGATTGATCAATCGCAGTTCAACTTCGAGAGCAACATGGATCTCGAGTCTGGTGCCTCGACTGTTTCACCACCTTCCCCTGTCACCCCACCTGCCTTTGGAGGTGTTGGTGGCGAGCATCGCCTTCTCACGCTTCCTAACGAGCACCGACTTCCTCCTTTGGTTATTCCTCCCAGCAAACACACCTTCGAGGCTCCCGGTTATGGCTATTCGGCCTCTCCAGAGATTGTCTCGGACTCGAACCCGGAATTAGTCCAACCCCGACCTCAATACCCTGTCGATCCGGCTAACCTTCTCAACTCGGATTCCCGCCGTTCTCGTTCCTACAACTACCCTCCAAATCCACCACCACCCCCACCACCTGCTACTGCCAACGCTGTCCTCTATCGCACCGACACTCAAATTAGCAATACAACTGTCGGTAAGAACTCTGTTGCCCGCCCTTTCACCGGTACTGCCAGCGTCAGCGGCCGTAGCAGCATCTTCGACTCCTTGAAATCCACTGCCGGTGGTGAGAAGAAGAAGAAGGGTTTGATGGGTTTGTTTTCGAAGAAATGATTGAGTGAACTTTTACCATCGAATGTTTGGGACTAGAATCATTGTCATCGACTCCATTCCTACGCCTGTTTTTTTCGTTTTCCATACTTCTCACATGTTTTCGATTTCTTCTTTTTACATCATATGGCATTGCAGCACTCATGATGAAACCCTTACTTGTTCCTTGCATCACTTCGCTCCCCGACCCGATTACTTTTACCCCACTTTCATCTATCTCATCATCACCCTCAAAACTTGCCTTTTAAAAACCCATTTCCTTTGTTGGCCTTTCCTTTGAGTCGGTTGCAGCATGGCGTTCCGGACGTGATTGATTTGGAAGGCTTTCCTATATTAACTTTACTGCTACTACTATTGAAAACTGGCACTATTATTAATTTCCAACTTTCTCCCACTCCTTTCCTTGTCCCTTGCGTCTCCATTTCCTTTGTTTATTGGCTTTTCTTTCCCTTGGTTGTTTGGCGGGTTCTATATTTCTAGGCTCATCGGTGTTCTCTCTTCGTCTTTGATATATTCTCTTGGGCAAAAACTGTTCGTTTGTCTTTTTTTTTTCCGACCGTCGGGCAGGACATGCGGATGCTACATATTTTTCGAACGGTATCGTGAAGGCATGTCGTGTCTGCATTCCCCATTCTATGGCGTGCCATCGAGGCATATTATGTCCGAAGTTATCAAAAGCAGAATGTTTTTGGGGTCTTTTTTCCTCTTTGAGCGGGCTTGATATACGGTTATTTATTTTTCGTTTTTTTTTTTTCTTTCTTTGTAGGATAATTTGGATGGGAATTATATTGAGATATACCTTGCGGTAGAAGGTAGAGGCTTTTATAGATAGATAGTCAATTCAATCTAGTGGGGATTATAGGTTGCCTTCGATGAATACATAACCGCGTAAGGGTAGCAGATGGCCTCGAGTGATGTAAATGAGGACGACAGTGCTGTTGCAGATTTTGTGTTGCGGGAGCTATGGATTTGAATCCTTGGCGCAGGCGAGCTTCTTCAAGGTCGCGACTTGACTCAGAAAACCTAAAAAAAATCTCTGAGCTTTCCACCACCAAAACTCCGCGTGCGCAGCTTCATCTCACAACTTGGCCACCAAACCAAATCACATCCTGACGGGGCCAATAGCTATATCACCGATCCCTGTTGCCTCCAGTAGCTTTTCACGACATACGAACGTTTCAATTCCCCTCTTTACTGCACGCGTGAGGTTTTTATAGAAAGGCTACGGTATCCACGACTCATCCTATCGATCGTTAAACCTCATCTCCCATCCATCAATCCACCAATCGATCACGACTCATAATCATCGCCATAATACCTACAACCTAACTATAGCTCGGCCAACCTCTCCGGCCAAACCATCTCCAAACAATCACAATGTCCGGCCAAGGCACCGGCGGCGGTGGAGGAGGAGGTGGAGGAGGCGGCGGCCAACCCTCCAACCAATCCCAATACAATTACGCCAACATGTCCAATTTAGTCCTCCAAGCAGACCGAAGATTCGGATCCGGCCCTCGACGCGGCGATGAAGCGAGTGGAGAAGCTGAATCGCTTGCTGGGCGCGTAAGCATCAAGGATATGGGAACGCGCTCGACCCGTGATATTGCACCGAAGGAGAAGCGAAAACCGATGAAGAAGAGCGATCTGGGTGGTGTGGGGGGTAGTGGTGGGGTTGAAGATGTTAGGGTACCCATGAGGGGGGATAGGAGGAAGAAGTATGCTCAGTCTCCCTGTGATTTCTATAATTTGGGTAGTGCTAATGGTCTTTTGTGGGGTTGTAGAGAAGCGACATTATCGTCAGCCACAGATTTTGCGATCGAGGGGTTAAAATACCGTCCTAGAACGCAAGAAACTCGCGATGTATACGATTTAATCCTCTCCTTCGTTCTTGACGAGTTACACGGCGATGTCCCCTCCGACGTTGTACGGTCAGCTGCGGACGCTATCCTTGAGACGTTAAAATCTGAGGGACTAAAGGACTTTGATAAGAAGAAGGAGATTGATGAGGTGCTTGGGGTGGTGTTGAAGGCGGATCGGTTTAATAAGTTGGTTAATTTGGGGAAGAAGATTACGGATTATGATGCTGAGGGAGATGAGGAGATGGGGGGTACTGGTGATGGGGAGGCGGAGGATTTGGATGATCGTCATGGTGTGGCTGTGGTTTTTGATGAGGATGAGGAGGAAGATGAAGAGGGGGCTGGGACGTATGAGGTTGGAGACGATGGGAGCGATGATGAGGAAGATGGTGTTGCTCCCCCTAAAGAGGAGGGTGAGAAGGAAGGTGATGAAGAAGATGAGAGTGGAGATGAATTGGTCATTAAAGCTGCGACTACCTCGGACGGAAAGAAGAAAGGGAAGGACGAGGATAAAGAATATGTACCCGCACACACGATCGACGCCTTTTGGTTACAGCGAACGATTGGCACTGTTTATGCGGATGTACACGAGGCGGCGACAAAGACTACGACTGCGATGGATTTACTGGCCAGTGAAGTTCCGTTACGACAGTTGGAGAATGATCTTATGGAACTTTTCGATTATGAGCACTTCGATACCGTTAAGGTGCTTACAAAGAATAGGGAGAAGATTGTTTGGTGTACGCGGCTTGCGAAGGCTGGTGGGGAGGAAGAAGCAGAGGGGATTAAGAAGGAGATGATGCAAGCGGGGTTGAAGGGGATTTTGGATGAAGTTGAAGCGAGAGATGGGAAGCCTGCTGCCGCTGCCGCTAACGGTAAATCTATTAAGGTGGATTTGATGGATGTGGATGTTCCAGCGGAGGAGAAACAACCCCAGGGTGAGAAGAAGGCCGGACAGTTTGTGACGGGACTACAACCGAAAAAGACATTCGACCTAGAAAATCTCATCTTTGAGCAGGGTAACCACCTCATGACCAACCCCAACGTCAAGCTTCCGCAAGGTTCGACAAAGCGACTGTTTAAGGGCTACGAAGAGTACCATATCCCCGTTCCCAAGAAGAAGGGTGACGTTCCCGGCGAGGAATTGATCAATGTATCATCTATGCCTGAGTGGGCGCAACCACCCTTCACGACATCAGGATCTACGAAACTCAATAGGATTCAGTCGAAATGCTACCCGACGGCGTTCGGTGACGACGGAAACATGCTCGTTTGTGCGCCCACTGGGTCTGGAAAGACTAATGTGGCGATGTTAACCATGCTGCGCGAAATTGGCAAGAATATCGATCCTAAGACTGGACAGGTTCGCCTCGATGACTTCAAGATTATCTATATCGCCCCCTTGAAGGCTTTAGTCCAAGAGCAAGTCGGAAACTTTGGGAAACGACTGTCGCATTATGGGATCAAGGTTGCCGAATTGACCGGAGATCGACAATTGACGAAGGCACAGATCGCGGATACGCAGGTTATTGTCACGACACCTGAGAAGTGGGATGTTATTACTCGAAAGGCCACGGATACGAGTTATACCAACCTTGTCAGGCTGATAATTATCGACGAAATCCATTTACTTCACGACGAACGTGGTCCTGTTCTTGAGAGTATTGTGAGCCGAACAATCAGACGGCAGGAACAGACTCTTGAGGCTGTCCGCATTATCGGTTTGTCCGCTACGCTGCCGAATTACCTTGATGTCGCTGCATTCCTTCGGGTTGATACTGTCTCTGGACTTTTCCACTTTGACGGCAGTTATCGTCCTTGCCCGCTCAAGCAAGAGTTTGTGGGCGTTACTGAAAAGAAACCGCACAAGCAACTGCAGGTTATGAATGAAGTGACCTATAACAAGGTGATGGAGCAAGTTACCAAGAACCAGATGCTTATCTTTGTACATTCCCGTGCCGATACCGGAAAGACAGGGAAATATATCAGGGATAAAGCTATCGAGTTGGGGACGATCGGGGACATTATTCGCAGCGACGAAGCCAGTCAGGAAATTTTGAGGGTAGAATCTGAGGGGATTGAAAATGCGGAGTTGAAGGATTTGATGCCTTATGGTATTGGTATCCATCATGCGGGGATGAATAGAGTGGATAGAGGGATTGTGGAGGATTTATTCACCGATGGAGCGATTAGGGTGCTCGTGTGCACTGCTACTCTTGCCTGGGGTGTTAATCTTCCGGCGCACACTGTTATCATCAAGGGTACTACCGTTTACTCCCCGGAGAAGGGAGACTGGGTTGAACTTTCGCCGCAGGATGTGCTCCAGATGCTGGGGAGAGCTGGACGACCGCAGTATGATGTTTACGGAGAAGGTATTATCATTACGAAGAGTACAGAACTACAGTACTACCTTGGCCTACTGAACCAGCAGCTTCCGATTGAAAGTCAGTTTGTGAGTAAGCTGATCGATAACTTGAATGCCGAGGTTGTGCTGGGGACTGTTAAGAGTCGGGATGATGCGGTGGAGTGGCTTGGGTATACTTATCTCTACGTCAGAATGCTGCGATCACCGGTTATTTATAACGTCGGGCACGAATACGACGGCGACGAAGCTCTCTTGCAGAAACGGGTGGATCTGGTACACTCTGCAGCTGTTATGCTTGATAAATGCGGACTTGTCAAGTATGATGTCAAGAGCGGGAAACTGACGACCACGGAACTGGGCAGGATTGCGAGTCATTATTATATTACTCATAAGAGTATGCAGACTTATACTCAGCATTTGGCACCTAACATTTCGGCGATTGAGATGTTTAGGTTGTTTTCGTTGAGTGAGGAGTTTAAGTATATCCCCGTGAGAAGGGATGAGACTCCCGAGTTGCAGAAATTGTTGGGAAAAGTCCCCGTGCCGGTGAAGGAAGGGGCGGAGGATCCGCAGGCGAAGATTAATGTTCTACTTCAGGCGTATATTTCGCGGTTGAAGTTGGATGGATTAGCGCTGATGGCTGATATGGTTTATGTTACCCAAAGCGCGGGGAGAATCTTAAGGGCGGTGTTTGAGATGTGTTTGAAGAAAGGGTGGGCTACTGTGGCGAAGACTGCGCTGGAGCTCTGTAAGACTGTGGAAAAGAGGATGTGGCCGACTATGACGCCTCTAAGACAGTTTGCGAGCTGCCCTCCCGAGGTTGTGAGGAAACTTGAGAAGATGGATATTCCGTGGGCGAGGATGTTTGATATGGAGGTTCCGGAGTTGGGGGAGTTGGTGGGGAATGCTAGTCATGGCAGGATTATTCATCAGCTTCTTAGGAAGTTTCCGAGGGTTGATGTGCAGGCGCAGGTTCAGCCTGTGACTAGGAGTCTGCTGAGGGTGGAGATGACGATTACGCCGGAGTTTGAGTGGGACGATGAGGTGCATGGGAATGCGGAAGGGTTCTGGATTATTGCGGAGGATTGCGACGGGGAGCAGGTGCTCTTTTCAGATCAGTTTATTCTGAAGAGAGATTATACTACCGGCGACGAAAACCAGCATCTTGTGGAGTTTACGGTACCGATTTCGGAACCTGTTCCGCCCAACTACTTTTTCACGGTGGTCAGCGATCGGTGGATGCATTCTGAGACCAAGCTTGCGGTTAGCTTCAGAAAGCTGATTCTGCCAGAGAAGTTCCCTGCGCATACACAGCTTTTGGATCTACAACCTTTACCGGTTAATGCGCTCAAGAGGAAGGAATTTGTGGCGTTGTACCCGGAGTGGAGGGAGTTCAATAAGATTCAGACGCAGGTGTTTAATTCGTTGTTTGGGACGGATGATAATGTGTTTGTGGGGGCTCCTGTGGGGAGTGGGAAGACTGTCTGTGCGGAGTTTGCGCTGCTGAGGCATTGGTCGAAGAAGGAGCCTGGTAGGGCGGTGTACATTGCGCCGTTTCAGGAGTTGGTGGATCAGAGGTTCAAGGATTGGAGCAAGAGGATGGGACATCTCGGGAAGACCATCGTCAAGTTGACTGGGGAGACCACGGCCGATCTTAAGCTTCTTGAGAAAGGGGATCTGATACTTGCGACGCCTGGACAGTGGGATGTGCTGTCGAGGCAGTGGCAGAGAAGACGGAATGTGCAGACTGTCAATCTGTTTATTGCTGACGATATTCACATGCTTGGAGGTAACCTTGGTCACCTTTATGAGATTGTGGTGTCGAGGATGCAGTATATTGCCATTCAGTTGGAGAAGACGGATACCCGAATCATCGCACTCAGTGTTTCCCTTTCGAATGCTAGGGATCTTGGGGAGTGGATTGGAGCCACCTCGCATACGATTTATAACTTCAGTCCCTTCGATCGACCGGTTCCTTTGGCGGTGCACATGCAGAGCTTTACGATTCCGCATCATCCGAGTTTGATCTTGGCTATGGTGAAACCCGTCTATCAAGCCGTTGTGGGCCATGCTCAAGGAGAACGCGCGATTGTCTACGTTTCCAGTCGGAAGGAGTGCAGAGGTTCCTCGGTGGATTTGCTGACGCAGTGTATTGCGGGTGACGACGAGGATATTTTCTTACACGCTGATCCGGAGGATGAAGGGTTTTTGAAGATGTTGGAGAAGGTCTCGGAAAAGGCTCTTGCGGCGAGTTTGAGGCATGGAATTGGGTATTACCATGAAGCGCTAAGTGCTTCGGATAAGCAGATTGTGAGATATCTGTTTGAGGCCGGTGCGGTGCAGGTGCTCTTCGCGACTCGAGATGTTTGCTGGGAACTTGATGTTACTGCCCCTCTTGTGGTGGTTATGGGGACTCAGTTCTTTGAAGGTCGGGAGCATCGGTATGTGGATTATCCGCTTAATGAGGTGCTTCAGATGCTTGGCCGGTCAACGGATAAAGCGGTTCTCATGACGCCTGCGGCGAAGAAGGATTACTACCGCAAGTTTGTCAACGAGGCGTTGCCCATTGAGAGCCTTTTGCAGTCTTACCTTGCCGATGCCTTCGTGGCTGAGATCAGTACGAAGATGATTACTTCGACGCAAGATGCAGTGGATTGGACTACCTACACCTACTTTTATAGGCGGTTGCTTGCCAATCCGAGCTTTTACGGTCTCACGGATGTTAGTCATGAGGGGCTTTCTACCTTTTTGTCCGAGATGGTGGAGAATACGTTGAAGGAGCTGTCGGAGGCGAAGACTATTGATCTTGATGAGGAAGATGATTCTATTTCGCCTTTGAACCCTGCCATGATTGCAGCTTACTACAACGTTTCGTTCATCACCATGCAGACGTTCTTGTTGAGTTTGAATGCTAAGACGAAGTTGAAGGGGTTATTGGAAATTGTTACCTCTGCGACGGAGTTTGAAGCTATTCAGATTCGGAAGAGGGAAGGAAATCTGCTACGGAGGATTCATGAGAGTTTGCCGGTCAAGTTGACTGAGCCCGTTAACTACGAGTCTGCGCATTTCAAAGCTTTCGTACTCCTCCAGGCGCATTTTTCGAGGTTGCAGCTTCCGGTGGATTTGAAGAGCGATCAGGCTGTGCTGCTGGGCAAGGTTCTGGGACTTTTGAATGCCTGTGTAGATGTGCTTAGTAGTGAGGGAGCGGTTAATGCTATGAGAGCTATGGAGATGAGCCAGATGGTTGTGCAGGGGATGTGGGATGTTAGTCGGGATAGTCCGTTGAAGCAGATTCCTTACTTTGGAGGGGAGGCGGTGAAGATTGCTAATGGGTTTGGGTATGTATTTTTTCCTCCTTCCTTGATCCCTTAGTTGGGGACTTCGGCTAACGGTTTGGTTTCACCTTAGGATCAAACGGGTATTCGACTTCATCGATGAAATGGGACCGGATGGCGAGAATAGAGATAAACTGCTCAAGGCACTCGCATTCGACCGTAATCAGCTACAATCTATCGCATCCTTCACGAACGAGAAGTATCCAGACGTGGAATTTAACGCCGAACTCGAAGATGAAGAAAACATCACCGCCGGACAACCATCTTACGTCAACATCAACCTCTCCCGCGAAGAAGATGAAGAAGACGAGGAAGAAGATGCAGAAGAACCAGATCTTACCGTTCATGCGCCGTTTTTCCCAGCTCAAAAGATGGAAGGATGGTGGGTTGTTGTTACGGATGATACGACTAATAGCTTGTTGGCTATTAAGCGGTTGACGTTTGGAAGGAAGACGAAGGTTAGATTGGAGTATGTGGTTGTTAGTCCGGGCACGCATAAGATTAGTGTCTTTTTGATGAGTGATAGTTATGTGGATGTTGATCAGGAGTTGAATTTTGAGGTTATGGTGGCGGAGGGGATGGAGGAGGATGATGAAGAAGAAGAGGATGAGGATGAGGAATAGGGAGTGTATTTTTAGATAGAATGAATGGGCGGATATGTGGCGGTGGGGAACGAGAGTGTATGATAGTTATTTCCTTTCGGTTATATTGTGCTATTTCTCTTTGGTTGCTGTCGAAAAGCTGCATCGTGGGTTTACATCTTACTTAGGAATGGTTGAGTTAGAAATGGAGACTGCACGCAAACATTATTCTAGTTCTTATGAATAACGTAGCCTCGAATCCAGGTGCTCGAGACAAAGGGAATAGCAACAGTCCCTAATGACGATAAGGTTAGTGTGCCTCGAATATATTCCACGCGCCTGGCCATTGGAGCGAAGAAGCCTAGCGAAGCCTAAGGCTAGTGGGCATCATACAATATAAATCTACACATGGTATAACATAAATTATATATTAAAACACAGCTCCACGGTGGCACTTGGTAGAGTGATAGAACCTTTGATGTATCACCGCTACTAGTTCGTTTGTCATATAGTACCGAGCTATGAGCACGGGTCGGCCGTGAGGAACGCAGTCCACGATGCATGGCCTGAGGCTACAAGCCTGATTTTGGCCGGGGGCGTAGGTAGCAACCTAATGCCAAAATACGTAATAACTATGATACCATATGGAAAGAGTCCGAAGACTTTTGCCGCTCTCTCGTTCAACAGTTGCGAAAGGGTTGCGGGATATGTCACTTCGAAATGCCTTTCCCAGACAGTATAGGACCGGAGCCGCAAGCAATAACGGCGGTTCTGAGACGTCCGGCTCGATGCCATAGCTTTCCTAATTTTGAGCTGTCAGTTGTCAGGCGCCGAGCTAATATCATAATATATCTCGAAGGGTCTGTCGCGTGTCAGACTCAGGTCAAAGTTTGAAACCAGCCAGTCTCAAGCCTAGCCTCGAATTTCTCCTAGGTTAAACTTTTAGGAGAGTATACGTAGTATCGTCAAGCTGCATATATGCATATCCAGTCGCCTAGAAGCAGATGGATGCAGAATGCATACACCTAGAAACATGGAATTGGTTGGCCTCGACGCTAGAGAAGAATTAGTTAGAATTCGCCAATATGAATTGCTACAACGCATTGTTTGTTGCATTTTTGCTACCCGCGTTTGCCCGCTGCCAGGGCAGGTCAGGTTGCACAGACAAGCCGGGATGCATCGTTCGGGAATACACGTCTCAGATTCTCACCTTATTCTTTTGAACAATTTTTGTATGCTTGAACATGCGATATGTATTAGTCGAATTTCCGGCGGCTAGAGCCCCCATTTTTGCGTGAGAATTCTAGTGACTGACTTCTATCACATTTCACGAAGAGCTCCAGCAGACTTTCAACCAGAGACTTCGAAACGATATACTAATCTATATGCTGCGCTGGCCGATGAAATAAGAGAGGGGTGCAAGTACAAGTAAAGATGCCAACAGCGCAAACTGTCGCGTTGACGATGCAACATGCAAGATGCAGACATTAATCCCTAGGCCTCCGCGGGTGCTGGGTCACATCACATCTCTCTTCCTTACTCCCCTTAAGCAGTTCCCAATCTATATGCTTCGAATTTTGGTGCGATCTGAGGTTATCCCAAGCTTTTCCCATCGTTCCAGCCCAGCGTTTGACATTGCATCCGGGAAAACGGCATGTCGCACAATAATCGTGGGTCCCCTTATGCTTGTCGTATTGATGGTTGAGGAGTGTACTGCGACTCGCGTATGATAAGTTGCAACCGTTAATATCACAAATATACATGTCGGATCGTATATTTCGAGTAGGCCGTGCGCGATCCCGGGGGTATCTACGACGGGTTGAAGTAGCTGTCATCTCGGGACTGGCTGGGGCACAAGGCGCATACCCCGCTCCCTGGTAGTCGTCAGTTCCACCTTGGCCATTAGTGACTGTACCTTCAGCGCCTGTAAAGCCCTATGACGCAGTTAAATAAAAGCAGTTTTAGTCATGTGCACGTCATTTCCACCGGGTCTAGTTGCTCGTATCGGCTTTGTATGCAAGTGCAATTGATCCTTCTAGAACCTGACTAGAGCCAAGAACAACTTACATTAAACACTTCCATGGGTAGTCGCCCGCAGAACCCATACAAACCATCACGTAGTAACCCGATGCTGCTCTGTTGGTAATCCCCCAGCGACTGAAGCGCTGTTGCTCCATAGATTTCGTAATCGCTGTAGGAGGTGCTCGGCCTTCTATAGTTGTTCTGATGCAATTCAGGCATACTTTCCATATTCTGAGAGCTGAGATTCATGGACGAGCTCCCGATGCTATGATACAAGCACGTGCATGGGGAGTTAAGTGCAGAATTGGGGCACGCCAAAGCAGAACCCCCAAAAGCGTCTTGTTGAGACATTGGATAAAAACTCGGGGCTTGCGGATTGAGGGTTGACATCGTTGCAGCGCGTAGTCAATGAAGCTCTTAAAGTCAAAGGACAAATTATCAACTAAAAGCGGTTCGAACAAACTATATCAAGAATATCGAAGGAACTAACGTGATGAATTGACAGAAATATGTGATTAATAGGGCCGGAGCAGACGCAAATCGAAGGTTCGTATAATTCCAAGAATACGAGGGCGAGTTTTAGCTACTAGGAAAGTGGGATCGGAAAGTATTATATATATGACTAGTTATACGAGTACATAGTCTGTGCTCTTCCCATTAAAGCTACCTCTAGATGTATTTCGTCACATTAAATATAGCTATGCGCGCATGGACTACAACCTAATCTTACATAATGACCACGCTTTGTAGACTGGTATCCATCGCACACGCATTATATTGGAATTATATGATGCATATATCCTTACCTGGATAGATGCCCTAATACATTGCAGTAGCCAACCCCTCCTATGCACACTCGGGTTCGACTTTGACCCGGGGCTCCCGCTGCACTCATACTTTATTCATCAATTCGCGAAATCCGAATCGATCCCCGGAATTCCCATAATTAAATACTAGCATCTCAACATTATACTATTATGGACACTTTATGGCACGAGCGCTGATAATTTAATTGACCGACCAACTGGTTGCAATCGATTCCTAAATCTTAGCCCTCAGTATCAAAATGCAACCGTACTCAGTCGGGCTCACAATCACAACTTTCTCCTGTCAGGAACATCTGTTAGGTTTGGTTGATCAAGCTTTTGTACTTTTCTGCAACGAATCCGCTGACATCCTACCCAGGTACCGCTATGGCTGAAAACTTGCATGCATGCAGGAGTAGAAAACAGTGCAAGCTCGTCTGCAGTAGAATATTTAGAATGTTGGGCGTACCGAATATTGGACATGGATTGTGACCATACAATTTTAGCATCCAAGCGAGTTCAGAGCTTGCGGTATATAGCAAGTCAATATAGCTACATTATTAAGGGTTGGAGATATATGCAACGGATCGTACGATATCGTTGGATCGCTGTGCATGTCATTGGAGGCTAGGCGGGATGCCAAGCCAAGCACGTATACCCGCCACGAGCTGAGCAGTGCTAGCTCGACCCTAATTAGAAGGAAAATCCTACCTTCAATATAATGATCTGGGAACCTTAGTCAGTTTTTCGCGAATTCAGTGAGGTGTCGTGCAGGACTAAGATGGTATTTGCGTTAGTCTGGGGTGCCTGTCAATAACTGGTACCGGTGACTCTGTATACATGTACTAGGCCACGGAAAATACAAAGAGACTAGATCTAACGGCATTGAATTAGTCTAGTTACTGATATATAAATTCGGTAAGTATCATGGCATATGGTCCTAGCTGTGGTGTATGCTACACTCTAGCGCAAGATGGCACCCCTCTGTTGGACCGAAAAGCGGGCGTAGGTCACATCTATTTTTTTTTAAATTGGCGTTGGCCGCAAGGGCATACGTATATGTGTGGGTAGGCAGTAGCGGGCTGTGATTCTCGGAAGCCTTCCGATCAAAGTCGTGGAACAGAAGATAAGCGCCCAAGATTGACTTGGAAACGGGAATAATGTCACTGTTGCGGGATGGTGTACATGTACATGTACAATCGACGCCGACGCGATTGGTCAACGCATGCGCATAGTAACTCCTGAAGGAACGATGTAGTTCATCTTTCATCAATCGAACTTTGTACCTGCACTTGCATTAGTCTGAGCATGCATGCGAGTTTTGCTTCGATGCGAGTTGGGTATTCGAACCGAGTATTCCAGCTATTCGTGCCACTCACTGGTAGAGCTCCCCGTTATTCAGAGGAGAAGATACTAAAATTACAGAAGGGAAAATAGAGCCTTGACGATAAATTTATAAACAGATGTATAGAATGGCTCAATATCGCCAGCAGCACGTCCAGGCCTTTTTATCTACGAGGCCAAATTTCATCGGTTGCTACGATGAGGTTTCTTAACGTCCAGATTGAGCCCGAGGGGTGACCCTCATAGGCTTCGAAGAGCAGCTCACAACAAGATATATCTAGTGGCCCCGTGTAGCGAAGTTCTTTCTTTGTGGATAAGGAACGTCAAACCGGGACTAAGTTTCCGCCCATGTCGCCACGCGGTGGGGTCCTGCAGTGGCAATACGTTGTCGCCCGTTTATTTGATCTGAACGAAAAATTTTCCTAGATGCCCTAGTTGATCGGGCCCTCCTCGAGCCGCCGGGTGGCCGGGGGGTTTCATAATCCTTTTTTCTCGAAATGCATATGCCAATTACAAAAATGTGATATGAGACAGGAAATTGGGTGAACTCCAAAAACAAGTGGAGCATGTGTACGCATCGTAGATGGGAACTCTGGTATCAGGAACATGACATCGACGTCAACTTCAGTGAGAGCCGGTCCCATCGACCCTTGGCCGAGTCATGGTCATATGACTACCTATATCTGCACTCTTCCGTGCTTGCGTTTCGGGTGGGGGACAAGGGTCTTCTCGGGCCTTCTAGCTTCATATACAGTGATTAAAGTTGGGGGGTAAATAGCACACCGTTTGACATTACCTTTTTAACAGCCTTACACGCCGTTGTCATTCGGCTTGTATATTTCGTTGCGCATGCATACTGTGGGCTCGCTGAAGCCGAAGGACAATTATTTATTTACCAGAGAATCGATCACCGAACCGTCGACAGATCCAGGTATACGTGAGTGAATTACGGAGCAGAAATCCAAAGAGCAGACCTGCTGGTTAAACTAGTTAATAGCAGTTTCAATTCGACGAGCACTTAAAATAGGCCGATGAAACTGAAAATGCGCTGAACTTTTAGAAAGGCGACTGAATTGAGTTCGGGGCTGAAATAATGTGAGGAAACAAACCATCGGCAAGCGGCCTACGCTGTATGTCCATCCCCCGTTTATCGGCACTATCCGCCGGTGGATACTCTGTGGTAACACGTATTTAGATGATTGAAGAAGACCATTAATATCGAAATGAGATAAAATTCTTTGGAGCTATCGAGATCGCGGGTACACGGAATGCTTCCCTCACTGCGCAGCAGTGCGTACGTGGCAGTACATCGTGTCGAGATATCAGTCGCTCCGGAATTATGTTGTGGTGCTTAAGGTGACAATTGTACAACGAAGCCACGGGTTGTTCGGCTGACAACTATGGGGCCCGATTAGGAGAGTATTCGAGCTCTCGACTAAATTCTGAAGGTTCTCTTAAAGCTAGTATTTGGATAGGACCTTTGATACAGGGTTAGCTCTACTCCATTATCCATTATCTCTTTATGGTATGCAGCATTGTGGCACCTCTCGTACATACGCCCACTCCGAAGAACACCCATGCAGCTGGCTCATGGTCAACCATTCTCCAGAAGTGGTGTGTTGGTCTGGCATAGTCCCGCAATTGTGCCCATGCTTATATCTCAAGATTACACCTAACCTTGGAAAATATCGTGAGATGGCTTTAAATGTACATAGCCAAATTATCACCGTACACCGCTTGTACGGGCACGATATTTTCTAGGTATTGCTAATAGGTAAGTCGTTTCTAGCACTGTTATAGTAGCAGCGTTCTCTTTTTAGTGGTAGAATGTTCGAACCATTAAGTTCATACGGCCAGTCTGAATTCAGTAGCATAGCTTTGAATACTGTCCGGCGAGGCTACGTTATTTACATCAAAAAGGCACCAGAACACCAAAGAACAAAACTCTATTCTATATAGTGATGCGTACTCTCGCCATTATACTGTTACATTTCCGATATTGGAACTTCAAACACCGCCTAACTAACGGTAATAGCTGTCAGCCCTTCGGTAGCCTAGGTTATTAAAATACCATGACCCCCCTTATGAACTTTGAGGTGGCAGGTCGAACCGGTACTGTTTTTCGCCCTAAAGTAAAGCTGGATCATTAACCGGCACATGGCTCGTCAGTACCAACTTAGGTACCTAACTCTAGCTACGCCGCGAACATCTGCTATATTTGATACTCCAGGTTAGCGTATGTTGTATTTAAAACTTTTTTGGTGTTTCAAGCTTAGGTGTTTTGGGGAGGTTCAAATAAGTATATGCGCCTTCGATGTTGGCGACTTAGGGTAACACGACATTTGGAGGCTGGCTTGAGCATTGTCTAGCCAAGGATCTTCGTCTCTGGACCAAGGGCCATTGAGACTACGCATGGAAGCATGATTACTGGCGCAAGCGTTAAACTGGGATGCGATATACAGGTGGGTCGGGATGCATCTCAGTGCATGCACGTTCCCGCGAGTTCGATCTCAATTATGAATATAAGGGTAGCGAATACGAGCCCTACATCTATATCTCTAAATATTTTGAGATTATTGCGTGAAAATGTTCGCATGCTGTACCGAGACCTTGTACGCGTTGCAATAACGCGCGATAGTCCCACTGGAAACATTGAGGTTCTAACGCTTAGTTCGCAACTCCGTCAATGATCGATAGGAAGGATCTAGAATATCAGTATTGAGGAATGTCTTCTTTAGAATTACTAAGACACTGGCGAGAACGGTCGATTGAGCACATCTATGCTCGGTAGGTTTGCTATGATGGAGCAACACGTTGTTGCAAAGGCTCTTAGGGAGAGTAGGCCAGTTCCGGTAGGGTCATGGGGCTTGAAATCTCCGGATAGTTGTGGGGGGACCAATCATGAGTGCCCAGGCCGCAGCTGGAGGTCATGCTTTATTTTATCCCTCTAATAAAAATAACTCTCAGATCTTGCCATCACGTCGTTAGAGCTGCTAGGTCGATAGTGTGATAGGGGAGAGTTGTGCACACTGCCAATTGGGTTTAGTTAGCGTCACTCCATGACCCAGGTCGAGGGCGTATTCTCTTATTCCGGGGCTAACTCGGAAATGTTTACTTTGGCAGTGCTAGGTACTTTCGGGGTCACCCCGGATTCGGATGAGTGGTAGCCAGCCGGAGTATATGTTGGAGGGCTTGGCCTATTCTTTTATAGATTTGCCACCCGCCCGCGCCCCATGGAAAATATACTCCCAGACGAATTGATTGGCGAGGGAGGCGGGGGAATCCCGCATACCCGGAAGGTACATGCAAGCTGGAAAAGCTACCTACAGTGCCTAATGACGTGAGCAAAAAATGAGATTCTGATAAAATGTTGTATTTTATGTGTTGTATTAGGTGGAATTTCGAGGCAGGCAGGGAGTATTCCTGAAAACAAAATGGGAAAAAAGTGATCCACAGTGAATTGAATAGTCTAATCGGTCGTCTATATCGGGTCGCACGTCGGCACCCAAATGAAATAAGAATTCTACAAACTTGCTATAACAATGATGTATATATGCGGCAACATCCAACGCCTCGTACCAATGCATATTCAAACGTCATGATGGGAATTCCAAGCCTTTCTACTTAAGACATCAACTCGGGGGCGGTTGGGGGATCGTAGCAGATTGGGGGTTGCGTAAATCCGGCGGTAGTCGCGGTGACAGTGACATCGGGCTTCCTCGATCTGTTGATAGTTTTCGTGACGACTTTCAAGGAGCAGCCCTTGCATAGGACGTCTCTCGGTACAGCCACCATCTCAGTATAAACCGTTGTGGTGTACTTGACCCCGCGGGGTGGGTAACTGGTGGTAACTGTGTACCTTGTTGTGCATTGTTTGGTATACTTGGGCACAACGAGGACTTTGGTCGGTTGGGGAGCCGCAAGGGCAGAGCTGTAAAGTCGATGTTAGATATTTGAAAATGTTTTAATGACCTATGTAGTCGAAGGTCGAAGAGTTTGGTATAATTACCTGGCAAGGCTAAGTGCAAGGGTAAGAGTGACAAGGAACTGCATTTTGTTGTCTGAGTTATATGCGCAAGCTGGAAGCGGATTTGCTTGATCGATTGAAGTCAAGATAAAACTAGATTCTGGAGCTGGTAGTCGTTTGGAATGCAGAGGATGCAGAGGATGGGACATAAAGAAGACTGTCGGCAGACTTTTTGACTCCTTATATACATATTTTTTGAGCTGGCAGCTGCCCAGGTGTTAGGGGTATGCCTAGCAGCTATATGGGATAGCTATTTTGGTATTCCTTGTAGGACGACTTTTGTATTGTAACTTCGCCATCGGTCATAGCGAGCAGAAGGTTATGCACTGATCAAATTCGTACCCTGGAATGCTGGTATGTTACATTCGGGAATCCTTGGCGGCTGGGATTGAAGCTTTTTGGGCTTCCCCTGCCAAGTTGACTCGGTCGGGTGATTCAGCCGTTACAATTATGCAAGGTTATTGACGTTGCCGAGGTTTTCTTAGGGATAGTTATTATAGAGTTGCATTGCATTGGATATTAATATTATAATAATGCATTTCGGAGACAAACATGTCTTAGATCTTTTGTCGGATGAATACTGAATATTTAGTATCTGTGTTACCTAAATGGATAGAATATGCGAAAATTGCTTCTTTACACTCGGAAGCTATGGCACAACCAGGTTTCTAATAAGATCTACCAGAAAGTGAATTCCCATTGTCTCCTTTTGTAAAGTAGAGTCGGCCGACAAGCTAGTCGCCGGTGAGTGAACATATATCGATTGATATGACTCGAGAAATCTCTTGAAGTTCGCATGACAGATTATTGTAGAGAGATTTCGCTATTAGAGGGTACGGCTTCGTAGCATCTGTAACAAGCTTACAAGTTACATTTGTACTTTCAACGCTCCAGTTTATAAAATGAAATCGGAGGCAGTCTCTATATATCATTTTTTCTAACGAAATCTATAATTGAATCCGAGTGAAATACAATCTAGGCAGCTACCTAAGTACATGATAAGATCTACCTATAACGCCTGTCTAAATTCAAACGAAGTGTACATATTTGGACAATCTACGAAGTTCCTACTCGAAAGCCCGCATCTCTAGCTTGTAGCTTTTCAGTCCTCCCCAGCTATCTTAGGTTGCATTGTGAGAATTGCCTGTGGCAGGTCATACGTCATAACACATTGGGATGTAGGTCAAGGTTGACCCCTCAGTAACCGTCGCGTCTGGGGCTCTTGACTCATTGATCGTTTTCGTGACTATTTCTAGAGAGCAACCGCCGCAAATAAGGTCTCTCGGGATAGCGGCTGAAACTCCATATACGGTTGTCGTATAGGGTTCATCCGCGGGTGGGTAGCTTTTTGTAACGGTGTATTGGGTTACGCAGGGAGCTTTATCGGGGACTGTAACAATTATTACCGTTGATGTTGGACTTGGACTTGGATTGAGGATTGTAATAGTTTTCCTTGCTGTTGGACTTGGACTTGGACTTGAACTTGGCTTCGGCCTCGGCCTCGGCCTAATATGGGAAGGGTTGAACTGTGGAGCGGCAAGGACAGCCCTGAAGTGGGGTTAGTACATGGTGCATACAGGCAGGTGTTTCTAGGGAAGGAGTGACAGTTACCCGGCGAGGTTGAGAGCCACAGCGATAGTAATGAAGAAATGCATCTTCTTTTCTCTGTTGGTGCAGTATGTAGGGTAGAAGCGGGTTTGGGTTTTAGCTTAAAGGTTAGTTATAAGATGCACCTATGTTTAGAGAGCCAGGCTTTGGACACTGCAAGGGTGTCAAGGGTGCGGTTATAATTGATGTGCGTATAATCGCTACAGTAGGAAACATCAGGAAGGCACCTTGAGACCCTTTTTATATACACCCGATTTGAAGCCTCGGATATTCTATTCCACAGTCCGCATACATGTAGATATCACTACCGAATCTCTGTATACATCTAGCTACATAATACCCAGGAGCTCAAAGGACGGTATCTAGAATGTCGATCATCGATTTCTAGATCTATAGAGATTGAAATTTCGCCTATTGATGCCACTAAACACCAGGGGGGAACTTCAAACTTACTGTCTTGTGTCTATATATACGCTAAAGGTTAGATATGCTATAGACGGTTAGCTCTCGAGGATCGATCTTTGCCACACGGGATCGAGTTATCTGAATTCCCAAGCCGATGCCGACTCCGTTTTTTGTGGACGTGTTGCCGATGCCATGAAGATAGTAGTTTAAATTTCGTCTTAGGGTCTGCCTAGCTCTAGTCTGCATATTGAAGACAAACCGTTCTTGTTTTTATAGCTGTCTTGCCCGAATAGATAGTCGAGGCGATGATTACATCCCCGATTCCCCAAAACTCTAGATCCCTGTCAGCCCCGTGCCAAAATGGAATTTTCCCACATATGCATCTGCATCTCTTAGCTTTTTGTTTTCTTTTGGTGTAACTCGATGAGTGATAGCAACAGTGGCTCAGCAGTCGGCAATGTTACTCCAGATGGTTTAGAGGATTTAATATTTATCCTCGCAAAATCTTAACACGGGTGTGGCGTGCGGGACAAGAAACTCTTTTGTCTAGGCATTCGTATGCCGCGTGGAGGTATGATATGTAAATAAATGATGTTGGTAATGAGATCATGCGTATCAAGTTGACTTGAAATTAAGTATTTATTAGGCTTGTTATAATATTAGGCCAGTGGAGCTGTGTCATATCTACAGGGCTTTAGGGGAACTCGACGTGTCGTATTGCACGAGAGCGAAGGGTTTCGGTTTTTCCGACTGTTATTCTGTGTAACAAGAAGGCGTCTCAAAGCTTGTTTTCTACCGTTCGATTCGGCTTGCCCGGTTGTGGTGTTCCAGGCTTCCGGGCCCATATTGTATATAACTACATGTGTTTGTGCGGGATCTGGTTAACCCCAGTTAATTCTACTCCATTTTACCTTCGGATAAGTTAGTGTTTTGAGGACTAGGTTTTGCATGCGTTTGCTAAATCCGATGTTTCTGAGTTATTTGCGCATCTGATAGCTAAAAGGGCGCCGAGACTGCTGGAGCACTAGGTTTCGTCATTGTTCTAATCTTAGGAGAATTTAAGTGGTCATAGGCTTTTCGAAGCTGTGTGGATTCAGCTAGCCTTGACGGGGGTATAGATGCGGAATTAGTAAAAATACTCTTGCTGGGCCAAGTACAGGGCCTTGTAAAGAATAATAAATACAAGCGATTTGGACAATATTTGGCGTATACGTACTACCGCAACGCAGGTCCACCGAGCACCGTAGAAAAGGTTGTAGGCTGGTTTACGAGTCAAATTTGAAACCTATATCTAGGAACTCTTCTACGGACCCGACTCTGTCGATATAATATACTGCTCCAAAGGTAAAAATAAGACCCCCTTTCGGGTCTAAACGCCCCATCGATGCCCTTGGATTTATGATTTATCTAAGCTTTCTATTGTATCGATATATCTTGATATAGGTCGGTATTTTCCTCATAAAACTTAATAGTGGTCCGGCCCATGGACCAATGCCAATACCGAATTGTGTGCCTCAACACGGAGGCCAACCCGCCTACTGTGACGAGTACACCGACTTGAACTTGGCCCGCGCGCGCGCTCTGATCTGTGTACCGTATCAAACCCATAATTATACCGCCCTAGTTCGATGTTGTGAGCTCGAATAAAATACTTATCATGAAATAGCCTATGATCCTCTTAACAGAGTCATCGGGGTAGCCATATCTTGGTAGACTATGAGTAGTCTCGTAGTGACTATGCATGCTATGAGCACGGCAACGCATGGCTGCTCGTAGTCTCTGTCGGATAGTTTGTGCAGGTTGGCTCAGCTGAGCTGAGAAGGATCCGCTGATATGTGTCTTCGAGGTCTAGCCTCGTCCTAGCCTTGAGCCTCGCCGGCAGTTAAAAGCAAATGTTACGCTCAAATAAGCCAAGCATGTCTCCCTCTTTCTTTTCACAAATGCATCCGATCACTTAAACTTCATAGTCATGATATCTTCGTGGCGTTGGAGGAGAGTCAAAGGTTTATAGAGTGCTTGAGTGGAAGCTCTCCCAAACAGTCACGCTACCAAAATCGCAAAAAAAAAAAAAAAAAGATTAATATGATTTCGCACATACATATTTTAAAATAAAAGCTCTCCCATCGGATCATAAACGTGCGGGCCCATCTTCCCCCGAACATCTACGGGAAAGGAAGGCTCTTCGTACTGCCTTGCAAGTTCTATAGACGAAGAGCTAATCGCAAAGAAACAGCCTCAAGGTGAGGAAGGCATCCCTGAATATTCCCGTTTATTTTCAGCTGCTGACAGGATTCCCGAACGCCATAAAAGTCAAAAAATCCTTAGCTACCAACCCTACGTACAATGAGCAGAATCTACAAAAGCTCTCTTATTGACAGCGAGCTCGTCGGATGCGTCATCGTTAACGTATCCGGGAAGGAGATATTTTTTGCCGACAGCGGGTTAGGAAATCTGAGTGGCACAGATGGACTATCGCTTCCTATACGCCGGCACAGGGCCGGGCGAAAGTTTTAAAGACGCAGCCGTCCGTGCAGGAACCGAGGAGCTAGGATATAAATGCTATATATTGCCAATTGGGGGCGGGGAGACATCAACTGTGACGGGCTTCTCTGTGCATCAGAAGGGTCTTGGGGCAGCATCGGAAACGAAGACTACGCGGTGGTTTATTGGGCAAGTTGACGAGAAGGATTATTATCGAATGATACATGAAAGAGCAAGAGAAAGGGGTATGGGGGATTATATCTCCGGTCTATTCCGGCTAGCCAAGGAACCAAAGAGGGGTACGTGGTTGACATATCAGTCTGCACTGGAGAAATTGTCAGAAGCAGATGGCGACGTCGTCAAAACAGCAGTGGAGGTGATAAAACGAGAATGGCCAGTTGTCAACGATGGCCATCGGGTCAGCGATTTCTGGTAATTCCGCTGTCAATGACTTCTAGTTCTTATCTTCTAGTTTCTAGTTCTTTTTCTTAGTGGACATATTTTTGGAGCTATCTGATTGCCCCGCCTTGGCAAATATTACGGTATTTATTGATATAACTCTTCGTTGACCACTATCTGAAAGCTGGTCTGGCTCAGGTAATTACAATTCATCAAATTTTCTCGGATGGTGGAACCACACCGGTAATGGTATGGATGTATTTAATTGAATTCTTATTTATACTTCTGCAACTACTACGAGCCCTACAATTGTCGACATGTCTTCGTTCCACTTCCCATGGCACTCTCAGCCTCCCTTAGGTAAGTCACTCTACTGAACCTCAAGTCAATAGAAATTCAACGCTCACCGCATCTATTTGATTTTCGGGGAACCCGCGCAACTTTACCCGATTGCGGCTAGAGGATCACGGCCTCGAGGGCAGTTGCACCATCGCGGTGGCTGGTAGTGTCCTGGCTTAGCATTTCCTCTGTATCAAACTTTTGAACCGATAGCCACAGGTGTACTGTAAGTTCGCCAATTAACGAGAGCCGAATAAATCAGCGAGTTCCAGGTATAACATCTCCAATAGATCTAGTTCCACGCCACAAATAAGTTACACTCCATGACGATGCACCCCCCCTCTTTCGCTCGTACACCCACCTCAATTGACCAAAACACTCTATTTGTGCCGTTAAAATTGTCCTTTCGTTTACAACCCTGCTCAAGATACTACCTAGGGCCTCTCATTCCTGACCTTCTAATGTAGTAAAATCTAGTTTGATTGGGTGCCATCCCTCTTATTCATTCCTTTTGGTTGAGCTGTTTATAGTTCATAGTTGTAGTTGGCGCCATGGCAGTCTGACCCGGCCGGTTACATCCGCGATGCGTTTTCGAATTCGTCGAAAGTTGGTGAACTCCTTTTACTATATCCAGATTTTGTTTCAAGAGAATAAATCTAAATCGTGGCACTATAGATCGTATCATAGCTCTAGTCGACACCCCGCGTGTTAATAAATAGTTGTTTGGTAGGAAAAGTATATTCCCGAGATATAGAGACGTCTAGACACGGGCTAATATGTTGCGGCGATCCTTAAGGGTAGGATATGAATTCACAATCAACAGGATGTCGTGAGTATCGCTTTCTAATTTGGAAGCTCTTGAGTCCGTCCATATTTCGAGAGATAGGAATTTTGGTATTGGCCATCTAGGGCTCAAGCCGACATCGTGAACGAGATCTACGGTACCGTCCATGATCAATGTTTTAGCAAGGAAATCGGAGTACTGGTAGACATTTAGGCGTGGCGCTACTCCGTCGCTGCCGTGCATTAACCATTCGGGTTGGTTTCGGCGTATCCTCGTTTGTGTATTGCTGTATTCAATAACTTTCTTTACCTCCTCGAGGCCTCTTGATCAAAAGGTGTATGATTCAATATTGTTATATTTCAACAACGGCTACCAGTGACTGTAACGCTTTTGACGGAAATACACCAATGAATCGTCATTAGGTTCGAAAATTTAAAAATATGCTCTGTCATGAATCTACCCTTCATCCTTGGCCGGGGAGTATCGACCGTCGACATGGCTTTGGGAGACTTGTGAACTGTTATATTCCGAGCTACATCATCTCATCCTGGTGCGATATCGATACTCTCGTACATGTTAACAAATCCGACTTCTGCGTATCCGTCAGTCATCGAGATTGGAGCAGTAAGGATTCCATCATTATTCCTCCGAGTGGAATATCGTGGCCTCGACGTAGTGTAAATATAGAAGAATATATAACTTTTTTGCCAGCCTATCGCCTGGATAGTTGGTGGATGGAATATGGATTGGTCTTGTTCTCGTAAAATAGTCTCTGATCTAGTCAGTATTGCGATTTCCTACATGAAACATGAACCATATTAGTTGCGAACCCTGCCGGGGTTCTGATTTTGTCTTATGCATACTTGGGATCCTTCTGATGCATGGGACTGCCGTCTTCCATGCCCTTTTGGCGGAACTAAACCCGGCAGAATTTCATCGGCTCGGGAATACAAGAGAACCTGGTGGAATATTGCCCGAAATGCAGGGCTTATATTCTCTCAAGAGGGTGGGTACACGTGACCCAGGTTCGTGCATTTAACTCGTATTTCGAGAGATATATAACTCCACCCTCGCCAATTAATTCATACTTATTCATGAGCACTGGTTGGTATCATCTGCGCTCCGCGGAAAGTCTGTGTCCCAACATTTTGGGCAGTTGTGAACAGTTGGGGTATCTGTAATTAATTCCGGTAATAATGCTCTGAAGGTTTATTTCCGTCTTTAGTCGTGAATCCGTTGTAGGCGATATCATAATGTTAGGTTTAGATAGGTTGTGACTGTCGGCTCATGAATAATTGGACCTCGTGGCAATGGTAATTGACTCCCAGTCCGACCATTACTATCTCCAGATATGTCTAATTCATGTAGGCAGGACGGCCGCTTGGGTTCTATACTGTTTATGGCCGAGACACATTTCCTGTGTCCGTTTTTTTCTTGAAGGGTTATGTTGCAGAAGTTGTTCGTTGACTTTCCTGCACATTTTTTAGTCGCGTATGTACTTATACGAGACAGTCGGGTGTTTATAGGTATTTGGGATAGAAAACATCTGTCCTGCTTGGGGTCTGGTTCCCCTGACCCTCCAGATATATAATCATGGTGGTCGTAGTAGATGACCGTGAGATATATATGTATAGTATAAATGTCATATAGATCCCACCAAGTTTCCGTTGCAGTAAGACCATCCAAAGCCAATTGGATGGAGTTCCTAGGTGCCGAAAGTTTTGACACGAATAATTAGTGTCATTTAGTTCTCAACGTCATTATGGACCCTTGCTTGCCCGACCTTTCGCCCGAATATCAGCATCTTCGAGTAGGTATTTTCCACTGGTGTACCTCCAGCTAGATTACTGGTTGCCTGACCCGTGAATAGCCGATAATAGTCGGCTGTCGCTTGATCCCACGACTATCGACGCCTGAGAGCTATCGAGAGGAGAAGCTATCACTCGCTGCACAAGACATGTCCGTCGTTGGCCTTCCCTAGCTGGGTGACTTGGGACTAGAAACTTGGATCAAATAGTTTAGCAGGTCTCTAATGTTTCCGGTTGGTATACTGAGCATGTGGATCCGTAGATAGCTCGATAGTATCCATCCCGTCAGTTCATATCGAAGCGTGTTGGTTGTCGAAAGGCGGTATTTGAATGTCTGAGACTGTTAACGTTGAAATCTCGTAATTTAAGAGATTTGGATCCGTAAATAAATGTGTATTATCTTGTTGATGAGTTTGTGGTGAGGTGAAGGGGAAGAAGGAGAAGCTGGGAAGATGGGAGGGAAGGAAAGGGAATAAGAGTGGAGGTTTGAGAAGAGAAGTTTCTCGATTGAAGGCAGAAAATATTTATGAAGTGAAAAGGGCGTCTACATCTCGGCAACCATCCAGGTATCTCTAGAAAGTCAAGGACCTATCTATACTAAAGTTGTAAAGGCAGGGCCCTCGGCTTTTTGGTAAGAGCATGGATTATGCTGCGAACCGAAGATTTGGTAACTAGCAAAAGCTCACGGCCAGGACACGAGTATAGGACGAATACGCACCAGAAAACTGTTGAAACGAAACTCATCTCATAACCAGCGGAGTTAAAGAGAGAACTTAGCATAAATCGATATATTATCAAGGCTCGATAACATCGTAAATTCGTAGAACATAAGCAAATCTATATAATACCAGTTACACATGGCGTAGTATACAAAGAAAAATCGTCAACTTCGTACATAACGTTATGCACGCTCAAAATCGCAAAAGCCCATAAACGCCACTTTTCGCATCCAAAATCTCAAACCCCAAAACAAATTTTCAAAAACCTCGCACAATGGTAATTAATACTCATAATTAAATGCCCAATCCCCGAAAATACCCAGTGCCCTTGACCCTGAAATCTTTCCCATTCTCATAATCGTCAGGGTCACTCCTGTCCCCAATGGCAGCCGCACTCCACGCATCCGAGCTGCCCCTATCTTCAACTTCCCCGTCTTCCGCACCACTATCAACTCCCCTCTTCTTCCTCCTCTCCATAGCCTTCTTCGAACTCGCGGGTTTCGCTCCAGCGGTAGCTAACATCTCTTCCATCTTTGTCCTCTTATAGCTAATCGCCGAATCCAACGGCCTCCACCGGAATATATCCCGTCGATTTAAATCAAATCCTTGCTCGATAAGTTCTGCAACCTTGTCGACATCGTTATACAATATCGCCGCCGAAAGTTCAAAGTCTCGTAGTTTATTTATATCCTCTGGATCCGCTCCTTGGCTTCTCAGTATCTCAAGGACCTTCTCATCGCCTGTTGCGCCGGTTAACAAAGCGGGTGTAATTCCTCCATCCGCAGATTTTGTAACACTCCCGCCGCTGTTGATGAGTATCGTTAACATTTCCTCCATCACCCCCGGATCGCTGGGTGTTTTCCGTCGGCATATCGATGCGATGTCTTTTCTGTTTTTTCGTATAGTGGCGTTTACATCCGCTCCAGCTTTTACCAAAACTCTTAAAGCGTCGAGGTTATGCGCTGCTACCGCGTGATGTAGGGGTGATACGCTATCATGGTGAGAACGAGCGTTTATGTCTTCCCCTTGTGAAATAAGATATTCCACCATTTCAACGTCGGCGTACCATATCGCATTCCGCATTAATGTTTGAGTCTTATCGTCGCAAGATTTAATATCCGCTCCGCCGACTTCGATTAATTCTTTTACTAAATCAAGCTTGTTGAGGCGGATACACATGTGCATGAAACTGAAGCCCATTGAAAGTTCTGCTAACCCGCGACCCTTGGGTTTGGAAAAGTTGGAGATCATGGAGGTGAGATGGGTTGAGGTCAAGTGGTTCGGAAATTTGGTGTTGTTAGAAGGGAGAGAAGTGTAGTAGCGCATTGTTAGGTCTAGGCCGAGCTTTAGGGAGGTTCGGGATCCTATTGTGGATTTTTGCATGGCGGTCATGGTTGTGCGGAGGTCGAGTCGTTCGGCGGAGGTGCTGGGAGGTGCTGGTGCGGGGCGGCGGAATTTGGGGGTTGGGTCTTCTTGGTGTTAGGATTGATGGAGTACGGTATACTCTGGAAGGGAAGAGGGGGCTTACCAGATGGCTTTGATTTTGGCTCGGGGATTTGGGAAGATTTGAGCTTTTCTCTCTCGTAGACATATTTTGCGATAGAATTTATCTTTTGGCCGTCTGTTAGATTTAGATTCTTGAATTCATGATCGATTTGCTTGTTGATGTCGTCGATGAGGGCCTCCGTGTCCTTGTCGGATGGCGAGGTGTGACTGAGAGACTTCGTATATTTGGATACGATCTTATCGGCTTCTCGTCGGTATGAGAAGGTACTCGGTTCACCCGTTGGGTGGGAGGAAGAAGCATCTGTAGAAGGAGTATATAATTGAGGAGGAGGCGGAGGAGGTGTTCTGTGAGTCCATGATGGAAGACTGGTCGTATAATTTGAAGATTCAGCATCGAAAGAACCGTCTACGTCCTGACTGTTTAACGATGATATCGGAATCTTCGGCGGTACCCTCGGAACATCGTCTCCAGTATTAAACCACGTTCTAAAACCAGGTAACTTTGGTGGCAGCGCCGGTGCGCTGGGTCCTGCCGTAGTAGATGCATAACTTCGAGGTCTAGGCGGCGGAGGGGGAGGGGTCGGTAGCACTCTTTTGCCTACAATGGTAACCATCTTCTCTCGCAAAGGAATATCTGCGTCAACAGCAATCTTCTCGACAGCAATCTTCTCAGCAGCAGCAGCAGCGGTTATATTTGCTGCACCATAACTGCCAGTGCTATTACTGGCAGTAGTATTCTCTATAGCGCTATTGACCACCGCCCCCTTCGCAGCAACTGCCGTATTTTCCTTGCCACTGTGGGCACCACCGTTCTCCACGAACCGATAAAAGTCAATCGCATCAACGTGCTCCTGCCGGGATTTCCAATAACCCAGTTTAGCATGAAAGTCCTCATTTTCGAGGCTTCCTCCTGAGATCCCTGCTCCGGCACTGGTACTCAGGAATCTGACTGAGGTCTCGAGTCTGACAGAGCCATACGCAGTAGCACCAACGGCGGCTGATAATGGAGTGGTGGTGTCCGCTGGTTTCAGGGGATGTTCTGCGCGCTCATGCGAGGTCGTAGCACCTGCTAGGGAATTCTCGCTTGGGGTGGGTGTAGAGTCCTGAGCAGGCCTGGAAGGCTGTTCTTGGCGTGGAGCTAGAGGATGATTCTCTTGGGTTGGAGTCCTGGAAGGGGATAGGCTGGCTGATGACATGGTCGGATTGGGGGATTGGAGGATTCGGATGATGATGGTGGTGGCAGATGCAGAGTCATGGTAGGGTATGGTATGTACCAGTGATGGTTCTAGTTCGAGGGATTTGGAGGAGTGAAGCCATTCTTGGTATGCGAATGGAGTTACTGGCGCTGGGTCGTTCGGGCCTTGCTAGCGACAGGTACGGACGGACCGGGGTGGGTTTTCAGCCCCAAAAGTGGCGGTGTTGGGGTGTTGAGGTGTTGATGTGTTGAGGTGTTGGGTTGGTCGTTTGGATTGCCTGAAACGGAAGTCGTTACGGAGATCAGGTGATGCTCGTTACGAATGCCGAATTAAGCTATCCAGCTGCAGATCCATTGCAGGCT
This sequence comes from Arthrobotrys sinensis, assembly GCA_036971225.1. Lineage (NCBI taxonomy): Eukaryota > Fungi > Ascomycota > Orbiliomycetes > Orbiliales > Orbiliaceae > Arthrobotrys > Arthrobotrys sinensis. The sequence continues at coordinate 278,589 of JAJTTV010000017.1, read as the reverse complement.
CAACACATTCCATTCTAACAGAGCAACTGGAAGGTCAGTCCGGTAGCCAGTCGGGCCTTGAAGACAGCCAGTTCCATCCAGCCAACTCGTAGATAGTCCCATGAGTCCGATATAGCCCATGATATTCTTATTCCGCTCTATCGATATCTAGCTTCATGGGATACTGCAATTTCGCAATCTGAACTACCCGGATATCTACTATTGAATGCACATGCCATACCGTGGTAAACATCGGCAAAGCCCAAACCCAACCAATCGGCTGCCTAGAATTCCCCTTTCCTTTCAGTCGGGATCTGTCGTGTGCAACCTAAAACGTGTTTGCCGCAAAAGCCTCGGCTCAAACTTATGCGATGGGGTTCCTTCCTTCGCTTATTACCCCAGACAAATGCATACTAAATACTTTAAACCACCAGCGTCCTCCGAACGGCGTCGCCGATGGTGCATTCATTTTAGTTGTATCTCTCGGGAACTTGGGAAGCTCGGGAAGGACGGCGGGTTATAATTGTAATAAAAGGGTAGGGATATCCTCTTTTCTTTTCATCTCTCATGCATGCCATAGTTGTGCTTATGCATCGATAGATCTATCGAATAGAACGACCGACCCCCTTGATTCCGTCCTCGACGAACATCACCCAACCACCACAATGTCCGCCGTAGGCCCCGTCCGCCAGCCTATTGATGTCGCGGCGCTGGAGAAGTACCTCACATTCCACGTCCCACGATGTTTTCGCGCGCCGATTAGTCTTAAGCAGGTACGTCTACATCCTCCAATCCTTCCCCGAACCCGTATTCATTGAAATCCAAATGAACCGATGAAGTATAAGCTAACACACTGGAAATAGTTCGGTTACGGTCAATCAAATCCAACGTACCTCGTCATCAATGGCGACGGCCGAAAATACGTAATGCGCAAGAAGCCGCCAGGTTCTCTGCTTTCCAAGACTGCGCACGCCGTGGAGAGGGAGTATAGAGTCCTTCATGCTCTGCAGGACACACCGGCGCCCACGCCAAGGGTTCATGTGCTTTGTGAGGATCCAGCGGTTATCGGGACGCCGTTTTACGTATGTCCCTTACTACGATCTATAGACTCCACCTGCTGGGCTATTGCTGATACATGTGAATGGTAGATTATGGAATTCGTGAAGGGACGGATATTCGAAAATTATGCAATTCCGGACGTTAGCCCTACAGATCGGAAGCTAATGTATGTACCCTCTGTCCCATCTATAGATTCACAATAATTGGTACTAATTTTATGTACTATCTAGCTGGAAATCCGCCATCCAAACCCTCGCTCTCCTCCACTCCATCACGCCCGCCAGCGTAAACCTCCAAACCTACGGCGCCCCATCAAACTTCTACGCCCGCCAAATCTCCACCTGGACCAAAATCCACGCCTCGCAATCCGCCGCCGTAGACATCGAATCCAAAAAACCGATCGGTGACCTCCCACATTTCCACGAAATGCTCTCCTATTTCAAAGACCACCTCCCACAAGATCGGAACACCATCGTCCACGGTGATTTCAAAATTGATAATCTAATCTACCACCCCACCGAACCCCGCGTAATCGGTATCGTAGACTGGGAATTATCAACCCTAGGCCATCCACTCTCCGACCTTGCAAACCTCCTTACTCCATTCTCATATATCAACCCCGCCATCAACGTTCCTGTGGAATTCTCAAAACATAATTATAACATCGATTTAAAATCTCTACCTGGAGTACCCACACCGACGGAATTATTGGGGTGGTATAAGGATATTGCGGGTTGGGATCCTACCCCGGATATGAACTTTGCCTTTGCGTTTACATTGATGAGGGGGTCTGCTATTTTCCATGGAATTGCAGCGAGGTATGCTATGAGGGTTGCTAGTAGTGCGCAAGCCTATGAGAATGGCGAGAAGAGGTGGGGGTATAGTGAGTTGGCGTGGGAGTATACGAAGAAGTATGAGGAGGAAGTCGAGGCGAGGAAGAAGATTGAGCCGAAGTTATAATAGACTTGTACTTTAAAACTCCGACCACAAACTTCGCGGGGATGGGTGTGTATTATAGCTGGCTGGCTGTCTTTTATTTATAATTTCCGGATCGGTTTTGTTTTATGGAAATAGAAAACATACACAAGAATCAATGGATTTGATCGTGATTAGTCATTAGGTATTCGCTCTAACTATGCTAAGGGAATCATCATATACAATTAACCATTAACAAAAAGACAAAACCGCTCAATGCAAGTCCGTAATAACATATATATACTATGCATGCATACCAAAATGAAACTAAAGTCCGAAGAATTCATTAAATCATAAACAACCCCACGACCGCCCAGAACAATACCCCTCCAACAACATAAACTCCCTTCAAAACTTCCACCCGATTCCCGGGACTACACCTATACCCCAAACTCTCCCAATAAGCACAACCCCTTGGCGCATATGTCTCCTGCGCAACAATCCTAACCACCTGTGGTTCCTGATAAACAACCGTAGTAGCAGGCGGCTGCTGATATACCACCAAAGTAGTATAAACTTGCGGTTGATAAATGGTAACAACCGAAGTAATAGGTGCGACTTGAACAATCACTGTACTGGGCGCAGGGTAGACGTATGCAACCGATTGAGAAATCACAACGTTACCGCAGTGACCGTCGCCACCGTTGCCGGATTGTCCGTCGCCGGAATTGTAGTTTCCGCTGTTACCGTTGCCGCAGTTGTAGTTCCCGCTGTTGCCGTTTCCTGAGTTGTAGCTTCCACTGTTGCCGCAGCCGGAGTTTTCGACACCGGAGTTTGTGCATTGGCGTTTTTTCAGGTCGCCTTCTTCTCCTTCGTCTTCGTCTTCTTCGGGGTAGTGGACGTCCCAGGCTGGTGGGAGGGGTAAGGGGGTGGAGGTTTTGGCGTATATTGTTGTGGTTATGGCGGGGAGGTGGGTGGTTACTAGTGTTCCCGGTTCAGGTGGGTTTTGCGGCTGGTTTTGGTTTCCTTCCGAGGATTGCGCAAGTGGAGATTGGTGGTTTGAAGAAGGGAGCCAGTTGGTATAATCTGATAGGGTTGTTAAGAGGCGGTTCCAGATTGGTGCTGGAGTTGCTGAGGTGGAAGTTATGGAGAGGGAGAGGAGGAGGATTTTTGATGGACGCATTTTAAAATACTACCCCCGAGTCTTGGGTATTTCTGGGGTATATGGGTAATGAAGCTGGAGATTTTGGTCGTGGTAGGAGGCTTTGCGGGAGGTAGGAGGTGTGTTGTGGTGTTGGAGTTTTTTTGGTGGGACTTTCGATGGGGAAGTATGTTATGTGTATTATGCCGTCGCTGGAAGGGAAGTATTGACTGATTTGGATGTTTTGTATGGAGACGTTAAATGAACCTCGGAAATATCTTTGGAGGTATCCCGTTTTCCTCTTGAAGTCCGATTCCGCCAGTCGCAAAGTCCAAAGTTCGAAGTTGAGGATTTCGATTAGATCGAATCTTGTTTGCCCAACAAGGTTACCCGCAGCGTCGCACGAAATATGGTGTCTGTCCCAGGATTTCCACTATCAGTTGCGGAATTTCGCAGATTGAAAGCTAGTAGTGAAGAGTAGAAAATTGGTGAAAATGCGGGGAATCAGGGTCGTGATAAAAGCGAGCGACGACGGTAGTGGTGGTCGTGGATTCAGAAAATTGTCTCCTTCCTCGAAGAAAATATGCAAGTAGCAGGGAAGCTGCTTTTGAATCGTGATGAGGTCACCAGGTGCATGAGATGGTCACGGCCCCTTGTCCAACTGCAATTTCAACCGAACCTCAAAAAAAACACCACACGGCGAATCCGTCGACCAGGAATTTTATCAGGAGAGATAATGAAAAAAAGAAGAAACAAAATCAGAAGAAATATTTTCTGTGGCGGGCGGGCGAGGTGGGAAAGATATAGCTAGTGAATATTTAGTCGTAGGGCTGGGAAGGAGAAAATCCTTCTTGCCTGTCTTGTCTTTCGGTTTCTTGATTCCGAACACGAACGCCTGGCAGGTGGATACTAAATCAAGTACATGTACATTCGCTCACAGCTGGTGGACAGTGCTAGCTAAATGTAGCTCTTGTTCTCACTCCTATCGTCGTGATGGCAGCTCTTGGTTGGCTAAACCCCGAAGCTAGCAGGCGTCCTTTTTTCTTTGCTGTGACGAGCAGTGATATTGTATCGGATTTTGCTTGGAAGTTCAAGGATTTCAAGCCACTGGAGAGCAGGGCATTGCATATCGTATGCATAGCTTTTTTGCAAAAAAGGGCCTGGAAGGGCATCTCGATTTGATCCGATCGATTGCAGGCAGAATCAGGAGGTTAGGTAAACGTAAGAAATGAAGAAGCCTGGGTTTTAACTGGCTTGGAATTCCCATGGAGAGCGCCTGGACGTGAGGGTCCTTGCATCTTTCTGATGTTCATGTTCCAAATTTGGAGTTCCCATTTGTTTCTCAACGTGTACAAGGTCACTGGCCAACACACAAGGGAGCGGGTGTGGAGCTGTTGCCGCTCCGCTGTCTGGCGCATTCTTTCTTGATGATTGAAGCTAGGCCTTCTCGGGGATGTTCTGGAAATCGAGGAGGCTGGAAATGCGCATCTTCAAATTGTGAGGTTGAGTGTTTCGTCTGCGGGCTGGCCTGAACCGGCTTAGTGGGATTTCTCGGGCCAACCCAGCCGAGGATGTTTTGTGGTGTGGTTTGCTGTCGGCAGCCGTCGGAATTAATTAATAGGTCTTGGAGGACGTCATCCCATGGGAGCGCTCGAGCTCGCGCTTGGGCTGAGGTGGACGTCAACTCTGTAAGGATGAGGACCAGTTCCGATATATCTATCAGGCTTGTCAACGTGCTCATTGTTCGCTGTCCATATTTTTTCTTCTTCTGACGGGCTATGAAGATGTATTATCATCAAGCGGGAGTTAATTCAAATATCATCGAATCATGGTCGAGATATATAGTGATCCTACCCTCTTATTGTCAATAGGATCATATCGGTTACCAAGGCTGCGTTCCATCCAAATTGGCAATCTCAGCTTAGCTTATGGCCATCTCATCGAATAAGCTTAGAAATAATATTCATCCTCGAGGTCCTTAGGCTTCTCGTTGGAGAGCTCATAGTTATAGAGGCATCACCGTTGTTGCATGTTGCTGGAAGGGAGCATACATGTGCGCTGTGTGTTGCTTGGCGACTGAGATAGAGCATAAGACGTGCGACATCTAGTTTGCAATGTCCGTTCAGATTTCAAAAACATAAGTTCGTTTACACCAGTGAGCTGGTGGGTTTTTATATACTTGAGTATCGGCTCGACTAAAGATTTAAAAATCTCCCAGGCACAGAAATCACTTAAGTTTATCCATGTCCTCTATTAGGAGGCGGGGTAGCTATAAGTTAGCTATGGTTTGCAACACGGCAGCGGGATTCATATCCCTGAATAGCTGCGGTGTTTCTTGGGAGCTTTGCCCATCATGGACGTGTTGCTTCGCTTCTAGTTGTCGCGGTTCTGACGTCACCTCCGTATCATCTAGTTTGTTCGAGCTTTCGATCCAGTCTTTCCGTCCGGGGTGAATGTTTCTTTGCCATAATTCACACTGAAGCATTGAAACCAGGGGTTTTGGCGTATCCTTACGACTAGGAAGTCTATTCCAGACCTCCCGACTGCCCAATGTATACATAGCGATCATAGTGAGTAGTGACCGTGCTGCTCTTTTACATACTACATTGAACCATCTAGACGTTCGTGAACAAAGTTACACATCCAGCGCAACGGAGTATCCTCAGTAGCGTCATTGCACCTGATTCTACTAAATCTGACGACGCATTGATTGACAAAGGTGTCGAGGTCGACGGTTCTAATACCCAAAAAGCCAATGATGGCAGCTAAATATGTTTTTGCTCAGCATCAGTGAGTTGTTCTGTGCCTGTAGAACTGTCAGCGAAGGAAACGTCGTCATCCTGAAGATGGAAACCTACGGAAAAAGTTAGAGTATCTTGTCTAGGCTATTGTACGTTGAAGACCCCATTTAATTTCCTGCAGGTTCGAAGTTCGTAATAGGTAATTCCACATGCTCTGTCGAGGATACAGATAGTGGTGGGAATTGTGTGGCAGGATATGTGCTGCTCTTCCTACCACAAAGTTGGGAGACTCTTATCGGTTTTTGGGTATAATAATTCGCATCGAGGTTGCGTATATGTTCATTTCTTGTGTCATAATAGAAATTTTATTTCCGGGGGGCGGGTTCTTTTTTGACGAGACTTCGTGTATATGGTTGGGTGGTTGGTTGGGCCATGGTCAGACCAGCAGTTAGATGGTCGAAGTATGGCCTGGACGAACCAGAGGTAATTTGGTACTTCCATGTGGTATAAGGCACCCGCGTATTTTGTATAGGCCATCTTGCGAATCCTGTTCATATTTCGGGGTCGATAAACGTGAAGTGTGCCTGCTATCAAAGTCGCGATCCCTTTGGGGTTTCATGAAAATGTAAGATATTCTGACTGAACGTTTGAAATACCCCATCTATATATAGTGTGGGATCGCACGGTCGACATAGGGCGGTAGAATTGTAGGAGCCTTTCAAGATTCCATCTATTTTGGTAATAATGGACTTCTTAATTGCTCATTCGATAGAGCGGCCGGTTTGGCTGCTCGCTTGCTCAGTATATATTCATCTTCTAGTTTGGTTTTTTTTTTTTTTTTTTTTTTTTTTTTTTTTTTTTTTTTTTTTTTTTTTTTTTTTTCGATATGTTTAGCTTGGAGGACTAGCTACTAGGTATCATACTGCACGAACTTCGGTGTGTGGCGAAGGACAGAGATTATAGAATCGATGGAAACGGCTGCCAGGGCTATGTTATGAGATCCCTTCATATAGGAGAGGTGAAGTCCAGGGGTTGCCATGCCGAGTGGTAAACGACCGCCTTATTGCTTTGGCGAGGCTCTCTTTACAGTGGTATCAAAGAAGTCATACACTACTTTCTGTCTTTGCAATATAAAATGTGTGATACCGGTGCCAGCTCGGAGGTATGAGAGTATAATGCAGAGTCTAGAAAGAAATTTTGTTCGTGAAGGCGCTCCTGGCAGCGTCCGAGTAAGTGCTCATCTTCCGAGCGTCTTTAGGCCTCCGAACAGATTAGCAATATGTTACTATAAGCACATCGGTCGAGCTGAATATAATAAGTTTCGGTCATGACGTCGCGTCCTAGTTTCATTTTAACTAAGTGTAGGCTGCGGATTGCGTACTTGCTGCTTGGAAATTGAAAATTATCCAGATTCTGCTGTCCCCAGTCTCAGCCTTAGGAGTTCATGGATATATGGTATCACCGTCGCGTCCCTATTCGTGTATCCGACGTAAAATCTTGTTGATCCTGTAAGAGCGCACATCACCTTCTTATCGGTCTTCAAGGTGGGTGGTGATGCCAACCTCGTGGAGGTAGTAGGCATTTGTTGCCTCTTCCAGATAATGAAAAATCGTACTTTATAAGCGCTTTCACCGTCCAGAATTGACTATTAGGTAGTACTTTAGAATGTGCTTGGGTTTTCTCCGGTTTGTCGTTGCAGCCGTTGTATTTTAATTCCGTTTATTCTTTGGAGGGTATTACTGTAAGGAAGTTTGTTTTGGAGATCGCCTTTGTACTCCATATATTTGTATAGGTATGATATTGTTGGTGTCTGGCTTAAAGGCTGTTTCAATCGTTCAGAAGCATTTCTGCTGTCTCGCGCGTGTAATTATGATATTGGTATGTTCTTGATTAAGGTACTTAATAGGTTGGTGATCATGGGAACATCCTATAGTAGCCTTTTGTTGCTGGTCCTAGGACCCTTCGTCGTCAGGATCACGATTCAAACTGACATTAAGGGAAAGATACCACTGAAACAAGCTATTAGAGTGGGACTTGAAGTTCAGTTTGTGAATGATCATATGAGGGTGAGGAGCTCGAGAGTGAATGGTGGGTAGTGATGACGAGGAAAAGTCTGGGTTGAAGGTAGAGTTTAGATATATCTATGGAGGCTAAGAGAAGGTTCGATTTAGTTCCTAGGTCGGAGGGGGTTACCAATTGAGGATAGATATTTCCAGAAGACAGACTTCTCTCGGCGCTAGGGCTATGGAGATGCCCCAGGCTAGACGTATTCATATCATACATTATCATAAATGGGAGTATCGATCGGCCCCCCAGTACATACCCACTTTATTTTGATGATTCGAATGGAACCGGTGTCAATCTTCAAGATGTTCTCTGTAAAAGGGTATTCTTTAGCCCAGAACTCTAGAATGCAAAAATCTGTTAACATCATGTTCGGTCTCGCCAAGCCTGTGCTAATCTACTGGTATATGTTGGAAGGCGGCTAGGCGATTTATAATCCACTTCCGGAATTCCCATAGTGCCAAGATTGCACTTCCCACTTATTTGAATAGATGTACTGGGTAGAGAGCTCTCATTATAGATTTAAAACCCTGCCAATATTTATCTTCAGAGTCATTGTGCTGAGCCCTGGAGCGGGGATGGCCTGACAGTCAACACGCGTCATGCTACAGTTTATGATTGCGAGTGGAGATGTTTGTTCCGCAAGTCCTTTGGCTACAGTGCATCGGCAAACTAGCTAAGGATCGATTTGGGTCTTTGTTGACCCGTATATATAGGGCGGTCTGAGGGCGTAGATTTCCCCTCCAAAAGATTATATCGATATATTATTGGCAATTGGCCGCCTTTTTCACCCCAGCCTAGCTTTTTCTTGTCAGTTGTTCGTCGAAACCTTTTCAATTCTCACTGAAGATTTGATACATTTAGCTCCGGAAAACATGTCCTTCAAGGAGTAAGAGCCTCTTCGATCGAGTGTCCCTTGTTAGAAAAGATTCGCAGGCTAACATACTGGACCCATGGATTAGAACACCCTTTTACAATTACGCTCGACCAGACATCACTCTGGTAGTGGGAGATGAAGAGATTCCTGCTCACGAGTATGTGCTATCGGCACAGTCAGATTTCTTCAGCGCTGCACTCCGTTCCGAAACGAAAGAGGCCTATCAAAGGCGCATTAAGCTACCTGAGATCCGGCCGACTGTCATGGTTGAAGTTCTGAACTGGCTTTACAGAGCACCTCTGGCCTCCCCTCTAGACACTGGAGATACCGCATTTTCCGATACATCAATAAACAGAATGAAGGAAATACTACAAGCCCATGATTTTCTCCAGATTAAAGGCGCAGAGAAGGATTACTGTAGATTTATCGAGGAAAGTCTGCAGAAACTGGGAATAGACCCTCTCGACCGAAACGATGATGGTTTGGCAAGTTTTACCTCGTTTCACCGGAATTACACTGGCAACGTCGTTACCATCCTGAACACGCTTTACAAATCCGATTGCTCTATCACTAAGGAATCAATGGCTAAGTTGGTCGCGACGCTAGCTCGTGACAACAAAGGGCCCGAATCCCGTCTCTCAAGATTTATGGACGCAGCAAAGAAGTTGCCGGAGCCTGATGGGGTATACTTTCGAGATATCTCTCTCGCTTTAGCGGCTTTACAGGTAGCTAAGTAGGACAAGGGTTGGTAAACGCTAAACCCGAGGCATTCGTTGCGTCGATTATTGAAGAAATGGTTCGATGGAACTAGGGGCTGGCGTCTCTGCATTTTAGCTCACGTTCACAGCTATTACGATTCTTCAATCATATTGTTATTCACGGTCGCTTCATGTATTTAGATAATTTTCAATTTGGTTCTATTGAAGTTTATAAAATTTAATTTCGGCTTTGTCCTAAGCTACAGCGCTGGGTTCCTACTTCCACCCCATGCATATATAAATAAAGTCTAGACCGATGTGGGAGGACTGACCGCATGCGCGCATTGGAGACTAGAGTTGTCAGAATCCTGCCTTGCCTAAATATAGGCGCTTGAGACAGAGGACTCTGCCATAGAGAGGCAGGCGCAGCGCCTCTACGACCAAGTTAAGTACACGTAATGTTAGAGAAAGATCCCAAGAATTCGTAAACGATATCAATATCGTTGTGATTTTACGACCCTAGCTCAAGCGTGTTGAATTTTCATTATCTCGGGGCCACGGGGTCTGGTCCGGGAGATAATGTCGCTTCGCTCCTAGGAGTGAGAACCAACTGCAGCCCAGGTCAGCTTTGGTTCGCATGAACATCCATGCAAAATCGCAAACATGCATCATCCAGCATGCCCGTGGGCATCTGAGCCTGCCGATATAATTGGTTAGAGCCATTTATCCTTTGATATGATTGGCCGTCTCCATTCTTCCTTCCATACGATTGGCTAGATACTCTTCCTTACACCCTGATTACCCTTCGTTCTACGGAGACAGCTGGAGCATAAATATCCCACTATGCCCCTCAATGGCTCAATTTTGTCGGGCCTGGTTTCTAAAAGGTACAATAGCCAGGACTATACAATCAGCTCAATTCTTTGAAAATTTATACATTACTGATTAATTGAGATTGTGCAATCGCACAGATATCGTAATTCTACGTCGGTAGCTGGCGGATGCGAATACCTCTATGTTCAATTGCAATCGAGGTTACCTTGGGCCCGCAACACAATTCCTTTCAAAATGCCGCAGCAACCCCCCAACCGCGCCGCGCCGATAGAACAAGCGACCTGGGAGCTTCATAAGCCCCGCATCATCCAGCTATGGACCGACCCTGATCATACTTTAGAAAGCCTCAAGAGAATAATGGAAATGGAACGTGGTTTTGTTGCAACGTACGTTCTGCCCTTCAACGGCTCATGCAACTGCTTTATTAGCTTAAGTGAAACCTGCACATGTATGCACAATGTCGCCCGCAGATATTGCCGCTAGTTCCGACCCATTGTGAGGTTATGGCTTAAAGGCTTATATAAGCCTATTGCCACAGTATGCCATGCTAAGCTGACTATAATACTCACAGAAAACGCCAGTATCACCGCCAGTTGCACGATACCTGGAGAATCAGAAAGAACTTCACAAGTGATGAACTGGAATATATAGGCAAAGTGACACGAGAGCGACGAGCCCAAGGGAAAAAGACGAGAGTAAAGCGGAACGGTGTCCGTGTATCTGAGGCCAATATCAAAAGAAGACAATCAAGGCCTTATGTTAAAACTATAGACTTGAAACGAAAAGAAATGGCTGCTAGAATGGGACCAGGTTCTGGTGAGCTAAGTTACATTGCGATTTCGCCTCTTGTACCTTTATAACTATCTAGCGAATTCTCTGGTTCTCACTAACGGGAGGTTTCTTAAATAGTGGACATTGGCTTAGAAATACATAATAAAGACTTTGTGGTTGGGACTCCGACGGAAGTTGACGAAAGCTCACCACAGCCGCTTTCAGACCTTCTTGGAGCAACAAACGGGGTGGAATTGCAAGCCCCAATCCAACAGCCGGACGAAATGAATATTGACAGCCAGGAAGCCAGTGTCAAAACCTATTATGAAAGCGGTAATGATGATGCAGGACATCACTACTTTACTCCTGGTAGCCATAACCCTGTTAGTAAGAATGGAAGTATGGGGGAAAATGACGTGGAGGGCTTAACCATTTGCCCGTATGAAAGGTAGGCTGTACAATCTCAAAATTATTGTTATAACAATTGGATGCTAACTTATATTTGTTTGAACCTTTAGTTTCGACTCGGATTCGACGTGGGGCACTAGTGAGAAAGATACCGAACAAGAAAGCAGTAATTCTTCTGACGGAGGTGATGCATACGAGAATTGCACAGACGACACATTGGAAGAAACGATATCCAATGGCTTAAAAATGATACACTTGGTTGAAGACCCCAGCGAGCCTGGTTCTTCCGGTTACCCATCATACCGTTGCAATATTAGTGGTGGTGAGCAGGGATCATACACCGAAGATATGCATTTGAGCCAATACGCTCGTTTACATGAGCCGGACTTCCTAGACTACGTTGCCTTTGAACAAGAGGAGGCACAGTATTTCGTCGATACAATTGCATCCTTTTCAAAAGATACCGGTCTATCGATCGAAGAAGTAGACTGTAGGTTTCACCAGCTAGCAGACAAGGCAGCGTGTCCACTGCTACCGTACCGGGTCTACGAACAAATTGCGGGAAACAGAGTTATTGGCTCCGATACTAGAGCTAACATGGAAGTCACCCTGAGCAATCTGGTATCTAAATTAATGAACCTGAAATTCTCAGATTTACGGCACTATGTTTATCAGCCCCGAAATATACACTGGCGAAAAGACTTCGACGCTGTTGTTGTTCATCTACCCCGATTTATCTCGCAATTTGGTTTCTTTCACTATCATACTGCCCATGCGTTACATAGGGCTAGCCGCTTGATAGCGCTGGGTTCTGAGGGGGACAATTCAGGAGCCTTAATGCTTAATTTAGCAATTATCATCTACGAAGAACTCGAAATGAGCCATTATCCGGAGGCGCTGCAGTGTTGGTTCGCTATTCTATCCCGAGAATCGGAACCCGCTTACAGTATTATAGATCTGAGGGAATTTGGCGATAATATTGGAATATTGTCTACGGCGGAAATGGTTAATATATTAAGTGGGGTTTGTAAAAGGCTATCACTGATTTGGGGTTTTTTTCACAGTCGGACGATCTTTGCCTACTCAATGCTCGCGAAGGCAATGGTTTCAACATTGACACGATATGCATCCGGGCTACTGCTTACTCGCAAACTCATCCACATGATGAAATATGTGGTCCTGTCAAAAGATGATGCAGATTCGATCCAACATTTTTGTCTAAGCCTGGGCCTCATAGGAGATATCGTTGCTATGGAGGGAATCCCGGGGTTGCTGCTTGAACCTCTTAGGCGAGTAGCAACTGTATGTATGGGAGGGGGTGGGTTTCAAGGAAATCCTAGCATTCTCTTTGAGCTGGGAAAGATATACAGACAAATCGGGGAACATAGGCAATCTCTTGAAAGCCTATTTCAACTCATGGGATTTTTCACTACCCACCCCTTCAGAGCTTCATACGGCTTAGGGAATCAGGTTGGCTTTGTGCTACATGAAGTTACCAAGACTGTAAGCCAGAGAGGACCAGTGCTTTATAAGTACTTGCAGTTCTCCATTTTGCATCTATTGGAGTGTTGGAGAATGTCGGGAAAACCCCGCAATAAGTACTACAACATTTTAGCGGAAACGGCAGCTCATGGAAGATCGGATGACTATTCCTCTGTCTTAGCCTTGAGATCGATAGAAAGGGCTCCAACCCCGGATCTGCAGGAGTATTTACACTTTCGGAGCCTAGAAGATTGGGTAAATATCCACGGTGTAACTAAGGCTGACGAAGGGAGAGTATGGGATGCATGCGATATTGAGTTCACGTAGGACACTACCTGGATTTTTGAGTAACTCATATCATATCTGGTAGATATCACACTTGGTTCTTCTTCTTAATATTCTGCTTCTTTGGGGCCGTACCTATAATAATAGTGGGCAGATGTTTATGACGATTTAAGACGAGCACGAAAAAGACACTATTTTTATTCGAAATTTCAATTCATAGCAAGTATTCCGAGGCAGGTACAAGTAGGAAGCCTAGCTAGGGTCCTGTTATAGTTGGATTCCAGACGAAATAATTATTGAGGATCGAAGTCCGCGACTAGCCCTCCTCGAAACTGCATTAGTAAGTTAACAATCGATCTTCTAGCGCCCTAGTGAACGGCCATCTTTGGCAAAGACATATTGGATATATCCTGTCTCATTGTTCCATCAGTATTATGATCAGTTGGCCTTAAAGGGGGAGTAGCCCAGGGCTCTCGGTTGCTAGAGGAATCCCGCATTTACTTACCGCGTGCCAGCCTTTAAAATGCTCTCACCCTCCTTAAATTTCCATTCTTTATCATACATCATCATCGCCACTACCTGTTTGACGGCACTATTCTCCAGCCCCTAACCGCCTTGAGGTTGAGCGATTACTTTCGGGTATCTCGGAATTGTGATAACTATTTATCCGTACAGACGCATTTTATTATTACATCTAAAAGTTCTCTGTGTGTTTGGGAGGCCGTAGTTTCGCTAACTAGGCTAAGGCCGTATCATTGTGCAAGGGACTAGTGTATAGTGCTCGTGTTCGTGTACCAGATCTTTTTGATGAGCATCGGCGCCTTAGGTTGGAACCGAATTCCTCCTGTAGAATATAGGTGGAAATTTATGACAAGGTATCGCCATGTCTCTGAAGACCCTACTCTATAGAGCTATAGTGACCTTCGTCCAATAAATGTGCTCTAGGGTTTTGTCGTTGAAGCTCGTGGCGGTTTTAAATTTTGCCATCCGCCGATGGCACTAGGCCTTCTTAGTCATTTGTACCGGAATACATCTATTAAAGGTTCGAGGCAATGTGCCGGAAAGACCGGAAATATCAATCTGGTGGCACAGAGCGAGATCGTATTCATCTGAGTTGTTGAGAATAAGTGTGAAACTACCATCGTTTTCGCGATGACCCGATCGGCACCAAGGATGTCGTCACATGTACTTCGTGGGAAAGATGTTCGTTTAAATGATGCTTCCCACCCTATGTAGTGACGTATTAAAATTTATGGACACCGGATTATAATTAGTGCGAAGGCTCCACATACAGGGCTGGAGGAGAGGCAGTATATTATAATATTAGGGAAGGCCGATGAGTAAGATATACAGGAATAAGTCCGAAAGTTTCCTTTGAAATGACTTTGAGGCTCAACTCTTGCGACCCCCGTGATTCTCATTAATCATCTCTTCTAAGCCTCAAGCCCTATGAAGCTTCTGGATTCGAAAGGTGGGACACTTGAACGGCACAAGGCCAACACAAATCTCTGTTGGATTTCTGGCACAGCAAGCTTCGTATTCCGCCTTACTACGCACAGCCCGAATTCTAGAATCGGCTACACAGGGGCTGACAATTGGTGCGATCAATCCAATAAAATACTTTCGAGGCATGAGAAGTGCTATCTGGCTATACGAGCAACTGCGCTGAAATGAAGTGAGTTCTAAGCATGTCTGATGAAGGTCGGAACTCCAGCGTTAACGTGCTGAGTATAGTACGGCGCGGAAATTGATTGGAAAGATACTTTGAATTTAAAGACGCTATGAGAAAAATGCTGGCTGACTAAGTCTATAACTAATTAAGATGGCGGAAAAGGGAGCTTCGCAGGGAGAAACATTAAAACCATACAAATCACAAAACAAAAGAGACGGACAGAAGGAAGTATTCAAGACAAGTATGAAATGGAAACAGGAGGAGAAGCTGGCAGTCTGGAGAGGAACAAAGCTAAACCGATTCCGTTGGGGCCAATTGGATAAACAGGAAGGATTCTAACTCAGCTCGAAGGATATCAAGTGGAAGGGAAACAGAGATCCAATATGCTCAAAGTAAACATATATCCATGTGTCGGTAAACGACCCCGTGTATCGGTCTTCATCTGCTCTAACCGTCGACCTCGAGTTTAACGGCCGCGCAAATTATTCAGGGCAACTTGACTAGCCATAGCCCTCGCAATTTTCTTAGATTTAGCCCAATCCGTAGACCTTCCAAACAGACTGCCATCGATAGTGACTTCACTCTTCCACCGGATGAAGTCTCCATTCGCCTCGTTGTCTTGGTCGTAGTATACCGGAGGCGCCCAATGGTTCTTTTCGCAGTACTCTTTCAGTTCTTTGATGCTGTCACCCACTCCCCGAGAACCACCAGAAGGGTTCGCATACATTCCCAGATCCGGAGCCGCGGTACCGGGACGAGCAATCATAGAGGGATCCGCGAGCCCATACCCCGAGTAACTAGACGAACTATACCCCCCACGTCGGGATGGAGGAGAAAACTGAAGGTTACGGGAGCCGCGGTGGGAATCAAGGTATTGGTCGTAGTTACTCTTACACATCATCGCATAAGGTTTTATCAGGAAGTAGAACCAGTCCCGGATTCTTGGATAGCCCTCTGACCCGCGGTCATTGTACAGAGCTCCAACATATGCTTGGAAAAGTAAAGCGAAGGATTGTTCGTCTTGGTGGTGTTCCGACGGCGGGCCTGGAAGAAACTGTGGGAGACCGATTCGTTGGGAGATGTTTGAGAGGACGGTGTTATCCAGAAGAGCTTGTCGCATTGCCTATTGTTTGCATAAGCGTGGCAACAGTCAATATTCTATGAACTAATGAGGACAAAGCCATTGTATCGCTGCAAGAAAAGCCCCGACCCCTAGTTCTAAGAGATTTGAAGGCAACTTACCAAAAGACCATCCTGGGGGTACTCGATGAATTCAGTGTACAGAAAATCGCTGACAAGGGCTGTCAAAATACCCTCTCCAAGATACTCTGCTCGCTCATTCCTTTGTAGCTCGGGATCAAATGGGCTAAGACCGGCCCTAGGGAGAAAGGCGATATGTCGGAGATCATCATCGGCAATACCGAGCATTCGTGGAGGCCAGCTTTGGGAGTAGTCGTCCGCCGGGTCAAGTTCGGGGAACCTAGCGTACCATGGCGAAGTGGAACGAGATTGTGGGGGAGATCTGCTACTAGTACTCGTGGAATACATGGTTGGTGCTATTACTTGTTGAAAGTTTCGAAAAATTCAACAATTGTGCAAGCTTAAGGGAGCTAATATGTCGTGGCAAACAATGAGTTGGCATTGATCAAGAGAAGATAAGAGGTCCAAGCCGGGGAGTTTAGGGATGGTACGTACCCTGTGCAGAGATTGGTGTCTCGGACAAAATAGTGCTTCTTTGAGAGTTATTTGGTTGTTACACGATAGCTTTAATTGGCCCGTGAAAAGTAAAGAACAATTAATTATTGAGGCTAAAACAGCGAATGATTTAAGAATGTTAGGATGTTGCAATGGTTAATGGTTATGAAAGGTTTATCGACACTGGCGGAACGTGGACTTTATATCCATTGTTCAAGAACAATGGAAGCCATGATTGCTTTTGTATTGTGCCGCAGAGATATCCTACTAGTAGTTTAATTTGATAATCTTTGCCTCATGAAATTAACAGCTAGGGGTGTCGATGAGCATTTGATATTCTTAGCGGTCACAAGACTCGGGTAGGCGTGATGAAAAGCCAACATTGTTGGTGTGAGTGCCGCAATAACGCAACGGCGGGTGGGCGGGGTAGGGTATCGCCACGGGTGTTCGGAAAGAAGTGCAGAAAGGGGGATGCCAGTATAGATACCTCTGATAGCAAATAAACGAACTAAACCGCACACTCGCACGCGCCGCACCTTAACAGCGGGTATGGGGTGTACTTTGCAAGGATATAGACCCCATAACCAGCTTCTACACCCTGCCTCACCGACGATGTTTCGGGGAGCTTGTCCAACTTGATAATCTAGCTTCAGCCAATGAGGTTAGGTCTGAATCATAGATCACACAGACTCTCGCGGATCAGCCTGTGCCAGATACAATTAATGAGAGCGAGAAACTTAGGGAAATATCCTTGAATGGCTATACGAGGGCGGAAGCCGATCACTTACAATTATTCCATCGATGACATGGATTTTATGTGTTCAGTTGACACAAGGAGTTCACAAATACTTGCGCACACGTTACGACTTGTATAGTTACAAGTTTTCAGACTTGGTTTAGCAGTCATACCAGGAAATCGGTCCCAACTTGTCGGGTCGCTACAGGATTGCACATGAGATAGACCAATTTGCTTGTTTAAGCGACGTGCCTCCGAAGCGCAACGTTATTTCACCAAAATATGCAGCTTGTAGTGGCGTATTTGTTCCTATTATTTGAGGATGGATACCACTGCCCAAACAAGCTACAGAGATCGTTGGAGAGCGACCACTCAAAGCCCCATACGCAGGGAAATTGTGATCCGAAGTTGCTCCCAGCTTTGAAAATGAGATTTTAGACGGATTAAATCCTTGACAGCTGCACAGCCAGGGAGATAGCTTGACAAAGCCGGATCATATTCTGGAGCAACAAGCAACAGCGTCCGACCCGTGCCGTAGAGTCCCACAACATCGCTAGAAATGAAGTTATGTCTAGCACAGATAGAGCCTAGGCCAGATCCGACAGCTTGGTACCACTAGAATCTCAGCCTAGTGAAAAATTAAAAAATCGATACAAAATAAACGAGGCAGTGAGGGTGACTGTCGCATTTCGACCCACCAGCAGTCAACTAATATGGCACGAGACTCTCAGGCCGGCTGGTCCACGTTACGCTTATAGGAGTGAACAAGGTCGTTCGACCCCTCACAAATAAACCCCAAGACTTACAGCGGGGCACATCGTCCAAACCATGTCAGAGGCACCCCGCTAATACAATGAATTATTTATTGTAATGCGGCGTATTGGTACCGGGGTCGCAGACACACATGCGAGGGTCCGTTGCACAGCAAGACAGGCGAGCGCATCTGGTGCATTCATGCGCAGGTATAGGCTGCCTTACGTTTGTTCCTAATACGAAAGATTCAGTCAGCCAAACAATGCTATTGTTTGCCGCGAGCCTACAGGAGCTCCTTGGGCCCGCAGACGCTTGTAGGCGGTGCCATATGAAGGAGCGAGTACGAACAATGGGCTTGTTTCCCCGTTGAAGCTACGGTATCAACACAAAACCTCAGCCAACGCCTTGTTGGAAGCGCCGCCGCAGTTCGCTTCGATCACGTGAGATCCAACGAGGTGGCCAGGGTTGGAAGGATTGCCAGGATTTGCATTGATCCGTTTCCGAATTTGGAAACCCCTTGGCAGATCAGCCAATAGGAATGTCACACAAGGAATACCTGAAGCAACCCGAAAACCCAGCGGTTACCACGTTTCATGACTGCTGGATCATGGAAAGGCTGATGGGAATCGAAGGCTCATTTCGAGCCACGGACGGGAAGCACCTGAGCTTTAGCTCTGCGGCATAGATGTCCAGTGTTAGCCATACAAGTTGAGGTCAATGTGCCAATTGCTCGCACTCATCGATCGGTCGTTAAATTGTGTTTTACCTAAAGGATTGTTCATGGATCCAGCTGATCGGGCACAGTAAAAGAGTTTCGGCGTGGACGAAGTACCATTGAATTTACGGAGTCCCCTTCGGCAAAATCGAATGGGCCTATGATGCGTCCTAGCAGAGGTTGCTCTGGCACTGGAGGATCAGAACTAGGTAAACATGTACCTCTACTCGCTAGTATCCTTGGGCTGTGTGTCGGCGGCACAGATGCCAGGCCCACAAAAGTTGGCTTGGGTTCTGGCCTTAGCTAGCTTCGTTCTCTTAGCGGGATGTAAATTGCCCCCTGAGCTTTACGAAAGTCAAATTTCCTGATTTTGAGATGGTAACATTTAGAGAACGATAGGTCAATAGGGGTATGCTCTCGATCTAGTCGCAGGGGAGCTCGTGTGCGTGTATGGAGCGCTGGAGCATACCTCAGTCACACCTGCCCTATTACCGGCCCCATCTTCGTCGCGATATGTCATTTTTCGCATCGATCGATACGGCGCGCCGTTTTAAGTCGATATCCCTAATGTATATTCTCATTGAAGATTTAAGCCATTTAAAATTTCCTCTCTCGTATTCAACTTGTCGCGATTCAGATGATCACTGGACCAACACCTAGTTCACCTAGCCATGGGATACATTGCCACGGAGTCATATGTCTTACTCGCGCATTCCAAGGTATGACCTAAGCATCTGAAAACTTCACAATATGAATGACGTCCTAGCTTGTCGGCATGTCTGTCAGTATTACTACATCGTTCAGTAGTGCCAAATCACAACCGGCGCAGCCTTCAGTATTACCTAGGAGCGAATGAGTAACGTCATTATGGCGTATCGTACACCGTTTATAGAACGTCCAGCTACCTCAAAGTACATCCATCTTCTAAGCATATACATATCGACTCTACAACTGTCACGCGCGCACGTGCATATAATGTAGCGCTATAGCAACCACGTATGCGGATACTATCGACACATCGGGACAACATCGTATCGACGAATCGAATATCAGCTGTAGATGTGCGCAACCCCTTCCGCCATCTTAAATGCTACGGTCTTCGGTCACAATTATCTTTTCATGTCTGAGTTATTGTTCAAATCAGACTCGTATAATATGTAGCAGCCTTCGATCCTGCTAGATTCCAATGAGGTTTCGGCCTACGATAGCTGCTGCAACTGTTGGGGAAAATGCCAAAGCGCATAATACACAACAGGAATATTCGCAGGTCTTATGAAATCAGGCGCGATCGATGTATATCGAGTTTGCGTAAGGCCATTTTCGTTTCCCTGTACGCTTAGGCCGAACATGAAGAAACGTGGCAGCCCTACCCAAGCTAACGCAAATCGATAATCTTATATTCAATACTTGGCATCGACTCTCGGGGCAGTGCTTCAAGAAATAAGAACCATATCACACCCGCTGTGCCGCAAGATCGGATCTTCCTAACAAGGTCTCATGCGAAATACGCGTATACGACCTGGACAGTTGGAAATCGAAACCACGAGCCCGATCGAATAAAATATATATATAGAGAGCTGACCCCGTGATCGCGACAGCACTGCAGCGGAAAATTAATTGACCCTTCATGCTAGTATTCTGTTATTTTAGCGCATAAATATTGCGGTTCTATATCACGACGTGACAACGAGGCAGTGAAGGTGAGGCTGTTGACCGTGCTGTACATGTATACACTGTGGATCGATGTCGACTTGACTAACCTTTTGTAGAGAGAATGCTTAGTTCCTGCATCTTGATGGTGGATTTTAAGCCTCATCTGTTTTCTGAGCTCCATCTTATCTCTTGATGCTAGTTCCATGTATTTGGCGACGTGATGCTCTCAAACAACGAGGGTTTGCCGAGTACGAGTGCCTGAGTGAGATGTTGGGCGCCCGTATTGTGTTTCGTGTCAACGTGTTAGGTCTGCATGAAACCGGCACAGAACCGACTTTCTCAACTCAATGAGAAGCTGTGGTGACACAACTTTGACTGATACCATGGATCCAACCATTTAATACGTATTGGGATGTATATTTGTTTACTATGCATTTGCATCCTTTTTTAGACGGGATTTCCTTTTGTTCCCATGCATTGACTCAAACCCAGTCTGGAGAGGCTCGGCCGACGTCGTTATCATTCTGACGGCTTTAAAGCGCCTTGCGGCCTCACGGCTAGTTCAGGCCCGGTCTCACTGCCGAAATTGGAAGGGTTTTGAGAACACATTTAATTCCATTTAATCTACGAGAGCTCCCATCGTTAAATTCATACTACTGAGACATTTTTTTTGTAAATGTCTGCCTTCGATACGACGAAATGTCTTAATAAAATAAAATATGCCGGAATAATTCAATTTTTGCATTGAGGCTCCATGACTAGTGCCGACACTTGAATCACGGGAAGGGGATACGAAGTCGACCATCCAGTGGCCTTACCATCAAATCACTGGCGTACTTGGTTCGGTCATACAGGGTTATGTTCCGACGAGATAGCGCTATAGCTCGTCGACTGGTCGCACCCAGCCTAGGCCACCCTTATATTCGATGGCCTCGGCCTACGCGATCACATAAGCAGTCGGTTACAGCAAACATAGGCTAGACGCTAGTTCTAGTATCGAAAGTTGGGCAACTTGGGAGGAAAGTTTCTATGGACATTACACCGGGGTGTAGAGTACCATGACTATCTCGGCCGAAGAGATCTCACTTTGGGAAGGAAGTTTAAGATTAGACTGTCTAAATTACTAGACTAGCTAGTTAATCCCAGTAGACAACAGGAAGATACATAAAATACAGCAATTGAAGCTTAACCACCCAAATAACACCAGTAGTACACCAGAATAATGTTACATTGCAACGCGCATTCCAGCTCATTTACCTTTTCCCGAGAACATCACCCGCTTTCCCCGCAGGGACATGCACAAGCTTCCTCAGGCTTTCCGTTTCGCTCCCGCTATCTCTATCGCCTCTCCCTGTGATCTCTATATTTTGTTCAATCACCGTCGTTTGCTTTATCCCGCCCATAGTTGTTCCCGACGTTAACTGTACCAACGTCGGCTTTCCATGAGTTGAGTTGTTGTAATATGGTTTGGTGTCTTCGCTGCTGATCCTCGTGCTATACCTCACCTGTTGGGCATTTCCACCAGAGATTTCTACATCCCGGAAGCCCATCTCCAGTTCCTCGTCCGTGGTTGTGATGCCCATGTTGTTGTTCCTACTTCGTTTGATCTTATCGGAGAAGACACGCCCGCCGCCACTGCCACTACTGATTTTCTTGCTACCGTACGCGTTCCTATAGTCTCGATAACTTGGTGGTTGAGAGCCGCCAGCAACGGTACCAAAGATGGAGGGAGCGATAAGTGAGACGAGGGGCTTGAGAGCCGGAAGGCAGGCGCAAACGATCGAGATGTTCATTTCGATAGCGGACCAATAGGCAGTTGCGGGTTGATCCCAGGTTGGGTCCATGGATTTGGAGAGGAGGATGAGGAAGCGCAAGCGAAGGATGGAGACTATACAGATGCTATTGAAATATTTAGCTTTTCGCTATTAATAAAAGGTGGAAATCGTCCTTACAAGAAACCGAGGGCGAAAATCATCATCAGAGGAATCTTTTGGCTCTTTGGCATATTGAGTTTGATAATGACGGGCAGTGGGAGGATGGCAATGCTAAAGTCGGTAAAGATGTTGATACCGGCATTGGCGAACCACAGGGCCTCTCGTGGAATACATTTGGCAGTCTATAGTACTAATTATTAGTGCGCTATACTCTTACTGGTATCGTGACTGATGAGCTTGGAGTTTCGTTACTCACGGGGTCACCTGTCCAGAATGCTTCCACGGGCACACAATTAAAGATTCCGGTCAAGATAGCCTCAGTTGCATATCCGAAAACTACAAACATCATGATGTATGCTGCGATTCTGAAGGCTTTACTGGTGAAGATCCGAAGGTATTGTAGCAGAATCGCCGTTTTAGTCAGAGTAAGACTGAAGTTATAAGCAACAATACTGGCGAATAGGTACTAAACATAAAAGAGATGAAAAGTCAGATCCAGATATCCAGCACGCCGGGGCTTTCGCCTAAAAATTCCAGTCCGGGGATCAGACCGGTATATCAAACGTACCTTGAGGGAAGTACTCCAGTCTGCCAGATCAACTTCTGCGAAGTGTCTTCCAGTACCATATTGGACCTCTGCAAATTCTCAGTTAGATAGTTATAAATCATTGGTAATGTCGATTCCTACTGACGGAAAACTTGACAAACAGCTGTTACTATCGCTGCAGCCTGCACATTTCCCCGAAATGTTGTTAGTAAATCGCGAATAACGCCATGAATATCGCCCAATACGACAAATTTGCAAAGAGAGATTAATATATACCATTGCTACGATTAAGAAATAATCTTCCAATCCCGGCCGTCGAATAATGATGAATCTAGTCACAGTACGTAGCGAGACTATAACGAGAGCGAATGCTGTGAATGTTATGACAATCGCTGCTGTCATCGGACCACGATTTTCTCCCGAAGGAGGTGCCACCGGACGTCCTTCGCTCATGTTGATTGTGGTCTTCGATATTTCGGATATTCGACTGAAGGACTAAGTTGAGGTTGACGCTGATATTGACATAGAGCACCAAGGCCTTCAAGTCTCCCTATCAGAAGAAAGCGCAAGAGGTGCTTCGGTATCCACTAGCTTAAAAACGCCGACGCTAAAACTGCATAACCGACCGAATAGAAAAAAAAAAGAACAGAGGCAATAATTCGAGAAACGAGAGGAAGAAACGAAGGCTATAAGTCTTGGGCCGAGTGCTATTCTACACGGGCCTTCACTTGGCTTGTCTTGACCTCCTTTGCTGCTCCTCGTCTGGATCACATCTATAGCTAATTCTACATATATCAGCGGAATGGCTTCCCCTCGGCTCGGGCACCAATCCATCGACTATGTTGGATATATGCAAGTACCCCAATGAGGGATAGCTCATCGAATCAGTCGCATTCCCTAAACCCCTGGCGTCGATTGACTGGCATACTCCTTGTCTCATCCTGTCTTTCCGTTCTAGCCCTAGGATGAATGCGCAATTCATACCCAATATTCAACCACAATTTTGCCTGCCGGTGGAACCTTGATCGAGCTTGACCAAACATTCAAAATATTTCTCCACCGAACCGACGGATAAGCGAGCTCCTTTGCAACCGCGGGCTGAGAAGGAGGATATTTAAAACCCCTTTGAATCTTTTAACGCAGGAGGCTCGGAGATCATTTTAAGGGCACCTGGATAGTTACGTAATTATCGATCTAGATCCTCGACATGTGGATAAACCCGTGGAAACATTTGTGAGCTCTGATATGTTTCGCAATTGATCGGCTAACGGTTGGAAAACATCATGGTCTTTTGGACCCATAAATTTACTTGGGTAATGATCATAATGGAGAGCCTGAATTAAAAACTGGCCCCTTCATACGAAGTTCATGGGCGACATTTTAGCCGGTTTTGATCAAACGGCTAAAAAGACGCATGTCTAGCGAATATGTATGCAGTGTAGCTGGCCTCAAAAAAATATTATTCGTAGAATACATTCAGGTTGTCCGCCAAGATGGAAACCACACTCGAACCGCCTCTTTGATATCATAGCTCCCTTCCTTGTATCATGGGCTGTCGCAAGGGTGGTGTTGATTACTTCAGCGATTCTGCCGCCGGGAAAATTTGACCCGGATAAATGGTCGACTTCCCGGCCTTCGCTATTGAGGCAGAAGCATGTGGATGCCATGGAACGATTATATCAAAAATTGGAGATTTAAAGGTGGAGAAGGAGCGGAAGTGCGGGATTAGGTTCATATAGAGCCCCACTTTACAATGTTTTAGGAAAAGATATATTATACGCGATCTGGGGCAAAGATCTGAGGGCACACGCATCGCACTTTGTGGGTTATGCCAGGTTGCAATTCAATAATGATAGGTCTTGCGGACCCGGATTGACAATCTTGAAAACGCAGGGAGCCAGATCGCCTAAACCACAGTTTTCTAGATCTCTCTCAATAGCTTGAAGGTGCATTCGGAGATTTTCAGACACCAGTTAAGGTAGCGTTTTGATTGTTTAGTACCTATATATGCCAGGTCTCATCGATCATTGGATCCTCACTTGCTCAGTTCCGTCCAGGCATTCAAATATCGCTCAACACTTTCGCTCGACTGAAGCAAGGGGCACACAGAACGCGGCCTGCAGCTGCGCAGGCGGCCCCTTGCGATAGCGACAGTTCAAGAGGCGACAAATCGCGGTGCTCTCGGCTGGCAGGGTGGATGTTATCTTTTTCTGACCAGCTCAGTAGAAAGAATTTCACACTGTTGACAGCTCGCTTTCATTTCTTTCAGCAAAAATTCAGCCGGTTTTTCGACTTGGCAGACATCCAAGCTCGACCCCAGCCCAACTCTTCAAGCTGCATTGCATCCAAAATTTCGCTTCTCCGCATTTGTGCCCATGTCCCATACCATATCCATTTGATCTTGTTTAAACCGCACTTCTTTAACTCTCTTACAGCGAAGAATTTACGCCTGCAGTCACACGACGACGCAACTAAACCGCACAGACACAGCAGTGTGGACCGTGCGATATCGCGCGATGGTTCCACAGACCATTACAACAAAAAAATCTTGAGATCGTTCAAGAGTGCGCGCATTATAGACGTTTCAATCAGGGCGCAAAACACCGGTTAAATCAAAGCTAAAAATCCGACTGGGTATTTTAAAAGTCGACACATCCAAGTGGAGACGTCTGAAGTCTGTGCAACGCTAGTCTCGTAGTAGTGCAACGCCACATCAGGAGCTTGGATTTCACATGATCCCATAGGGCCTCGTATCTTCATTCCAAATCGTGTTTATTCGTCTCCAGATCTCCTCCTAGGCTCTCTGACCATGGAAGCTGGAAAGCCTCGAATTTTATCGCATTAACTTACTCCGTATAAGCTTACTAAAGGCAGAGTTCCTCGCAGCTCGTGGGTGTCATGTTCCCCATATCGGTTACCCCTCAGTTGTTCGCGTAACTGATCTGCCAGGCACGGCACAGCTCCCCTTCCCTTGGCCCAACCGATATGATGGCTTGGAGATATTGCATGCGCTCCCCCTTCTACACCCCTCTTTACCCTGCATATGCGCATAAAGCAAGGAGCAAAATGGGTGACGAAATTGCAGACGGCTTTTCACATATCCCTCTCTAGGAGTTTCGAAGGTAAAACCGCAGCCGAAAGCTTTCGGTGTAGGCTAATTGCAGGGCAGGCAGCTGTGGATGCATTTGAGCTTGAGTTGATTTCGTCCCAAAACTTTCCCGATATTTGCATTTGGTCTTGATGGACCTATAGCTGATCTCACCGGCCTGCACCTTCCGAGAACAATAACAATACAGGACCAGCACCATACGTCACCACTTGACGCGGTGCCCGTGAAATTCTTAATCCGTTCCTCCGCTAGACGAGCGCAACGCAGCAAGATATTACCAGGGCCTAATCTAGCAAATTTGTATTTAGGTATTTGCGCAAAATGCCCCGACTGCGAATTCCTCAATCAAGCCAAAGCTTCGCACAGGCCTGTGCGATTACGCGCTCGAGAACAAAG
Source organism: Arthrobotrys sinensis (assembly GCA_036971225.1). NCBI lineage: Eukaryota > Fungi > Ascomycota > Orbiliomycetes > Orbiliales > Orbiliaceae > Arthrobotrys > Arthrobotrys sinensis. The sequence goes on along the minus strand of JAJTTV010000017.1, from coordinate 252,125 downwards.
CACTTGACTAAATATCACTCTAACTCACCATTGGGATAATCTGTAGCGCTATAGCTTCAACCAAACAAGCTTCGAGCGTTGGTTATGATCACATATTTACTGAAAGGCTCGGCCATGAAAAATTTGACCTATTGAAAACCACTTTGGAGGCTTGCTACTTGCATTAGGGAAGTCGTTCCATAATTATAAATATTTCACAAGTTTTCTCCGCATGTGTAACACTCGCAACTCCTAACGGAAACCATTCAACCTACACCAGGGGCTTTCGAGACTAGCCTGGGGCTTCGTAAGCTAGCGATTATAGTAATAGGTGTATGAAGATTCGAGGGTCGATATATCCATTTGTATAGGATGGGGCGTTGGTCTAACATTCTAACATTAACAGACAACTTCTGACCTAAGCAGAATTAATTTCAGGTCTAATGTCGGTGTTCTGTCGGAATTTCCCAACCCGGAAGAAATATTGCTTGAATTCATGTAAGGACATGATCGTATTTTACAAAATATACTCACCTAGAAAACCGTAGCCAGTTCTGAGAATATACGAAGCAGGATAATATACGAGCTTTGAACATGTGCAGCTGGCGGCAGCGCTGGGTTCTGATACGCAACAAAGTCAACGCAGTTAAGGAATCTAGAGAGCTATGCCGTTGGCGAGAGCCTTAGAATGCAGTGAGTTCCTCATATGCTCGAGGCTTTGACTGGGTTTTCCAGGTTTGGACCTTAACTGGAGAGTGATTACCAGTTATGGAGAAATCATTTATCGGGTGTTTTAGCGCGTTTCACGGCGGGATGCCCAGCGCTTGATTTCGAATTTCCCACAATCGATCTTACTGGATTACTATTCGGTTTAAGGGTAAAGATTAAGCGTGTGACCTTTTAGCAATATTGAGTGTAGTGTTTTGGATTTACACCGAAGGAATTGACGGGTGTGAACAAGAGAGTGAAAACCGTCGCCTAACCAATGTCTGTTAAATTTCGTACGATCGTGGGCTCTTTAGCCGCAGCCATTGCTAAGGTCCAATCGAACAACGATTGCATAGCCAGTAGTATCTGCCCAATGTCCTTTGGTTCGAGCGGCACCGCGGACGCAATCAGTCGCTATTTCCCAAGCTGCGTCGCCGGCCCTTTGACAGGGTATATCTAAATGGGTGTCGCGCTATCGGAGATGGTTAGATATCGGTATATTGGTGGTAACGTGAGGAGAGGCGCGCAGCAGGTGTAGCGCCCTATCCGATACTAGTACCCTGGTTTCGCAGAATACTGTCTTCGATATTTAAGGCAGATTTTTTGGGTACTTACATCGTTGCACAAGAAGATGGCTGATCCATAAGAGCAACTAACGCGAGCACACGTGTGGGCAGCGGCACCGCAGCTAGGACCCAGTTAATGGTGTCAAAGAGAAGCAAATCACCTATATTTCGATCCCAGTTTGACTTACTTTGCGTTTCCAAGTCTTCGAAGATACGGCACACCCTCATTCCTGATCGTACTCTGGAAGGCGTCATCACCGGGGGTGGCAAAACATATAGGTCTGCCTTTGAAATAACGGGCCTCAATAGACCTCTTTTATGTTTATATAGGAATTATTAGTCCTCATCTCACAATTTCGATCTTTATTTTCTCCTAGGTTTCGAGCTTGCAATTTCCCGACGCCTTTGGACAGAGTAGATAGCACTACTTACCGGACTGGGACTTTGTTCCAATGGGTCCCATCTGGGGTTGAGTTCTTTGATCTTCGAGATAATTTCCTAAAGATATAGGGTCAGAATAGTCTAGAGATAAAGACTGGCGTGAGTTTACCAGACTTTAGGGAACTGCCATGGTGGCACGCTCCCTAGCGGATACTTTATCATACTTGAACCGTTCCATCTAACTCTAGTTTAGGACCCCCTGGGATGACATATCCGCTAAAGTGCATAGGGGTTACGGGATATGTCTCGTAGCCCCCACTAGGGGATGCAATAGGTGCGGGAATAGAAGAAACGGAAGAAAATATTGCGGCCAAAGCCAAAGAACCGGTGGCTAGGACCTTCATGTCGATGCTTGGTGAAGTAGAGAGGAACTTGAAAAACCAGTATATGGGGAAATCAAGTAAGAAGGCCGTTATAGGCACGGGTAACGTCGCTGATGAACATGCCTAATGGACTCAATAGTCATAAGGGACGTATGAATAGGCCATTGGATAGGGCCCTCGTGGACTTTATATACTTTCGATTTCGGCCAGAAACCCTGAGATTAGCATCGGTCCATATATAATCCCAATTCGACCGGGCAATTCGCGGAGCTTGAGTCAAATCATGGAGTTAGTCAAGCCTTCGAACGGCAGGAAGACTTGGAAGTACTTGCATGAGGGCTCTTCTCTTCTATTGTGCCAACCAGGGTCATGGATCTTGATGTCGGGGCTTGTTATGAATACAAGTAGGTATGTGAAGTATTAATATCAAGGATTTGGATATCAATCCGGTATAGCAGTTGATCCATTCCAAATATTGACCTCGTAAAATGAACCTGGTCTGCGTCAGTGATATTATTGCCGTTGGATTGATCAAAGACTTTAACCTTGAATCCCACGTATCCTGAAAAACTACTAGTAGCAGGGGGTACGGTCAGCATGCATCGGGTTTGACATCTGGATTAAATGAGAAATCCTGCTTTATTCCTATCCTATATGGCAAACCTTCTGCCGTACATGAGAAATACACTGCATGAATTGATACTCGGGGCCGTAGTCCCGGCACTATATAACTAGGTTCACCTAGCTACAAAGTATTTTCTACAGTGTATTTGGAGAGAATGCCTGTTGACTACTTACGAGGGTCCATTGTTTTGAGGGCGTTTAATTTCGGAAAGCCCACATGCGGATGTAGTTTTAAAGCGGATTATTGCGCGGATGTGCCGTTCGTACGAATTTACTACTGAGCTTTAACGTAGATAAATGCTACACAGCTCTTAAGATCTTCGAGCGTCTATGCTTCTTTTTTCTCGTATATACATTTTAAGGTAACCTCATAGTCCGTAAGATGGCAGTTCCGTGATTCTGACGCTGGTAGTATATTTGTACGGCTAGCTAGGCCATCGAGTTCAAGAGTTATACATCTCAAAGGCATATTAATTGTGCGCCTAGCCTCGCAAATTTAGATAGAGAGAGATAGTCTCTCGAAATCTCGGAGGCATCGATGGTTAAAATTATAGTGCACGTTATATCTGAATTGGCGATTGTCTATGGCAGCCTTAAGATACCTCACACTAAGTTCTCACTCCGTATATCTAATCTGCAAGTCAACTTAGGGCAGCGTTGCAGTCCTGGCTTCCAAACCATAGTAGTATTTCCCGTCGAACGCAATCAGTAATACGAAGATTACGATCCAGGCTTGGACAAAGTAAGGTTCACAACTGAGCTATTATCAGGGATTCTTATAAGGTTAGGGAAATTTTGAAACTGCTAATATCATAACGTACGCGCGTACGCATAACGCTATATCCTGATATATCGATAGTGGTTTGTCAATCGGGATTAGATAACATGAAGTTTCATTAGTTAACGCGTCTACGCGGCACAGTTCGTCAAGAAAAAGGAACACACGATCCGTTTAGCCGATATCATGCCATAGTAACTGCGATCATTGAGCTTTTAATCTGTGTAGATTCGGCATTCTGATTACCAAGCTACATTATCGATGCATACAGCCTTAATAACCTGCGTCTGTTCATGGATGGCTTGTGTCGCCTATATTACTTAATAATATCGCGCAAAAAACTTTCCTTGAGTATATATATCCTGATATCGCGGGTATCGGAAGGCGGAGGCGAGCGCCCGGAATTTCCGATCGGGGCGTTTTACCCCTACGGATGGAGACCTTCACTAACGTCTTATCTTTTAACATTCGGTTTGACATGTAGGCCGATGCAGCTATGGTTAACCCTCAAGGAGTTAGGAGACTTTCGACCTGTGAGGTTCCGTTGTGGGGTTGAAACGTTTTTATAACAGTTTCGGACCAATCCAACATATAACTACAACTCAATAGCTGTGCTGACAATTTATACCTGGATATCCACAAATGCATGGGAAAGCAAGAATACCATAAACCTAGGCATCGCAGGGCTCTCCCGATACAAGACCCATTGTTCACGGCCAAGAAATATATATATATATATATATGTGTGTGTGTGTGTGTGTGTGTGTGTGTGTTCGACATGCGGTTTCAGCTACTGTATATCAATTTAATCATCATACTTGCGAATTATTATCGTATTAATATGTTTCAAGCCTGGCATTTCGGTGGATACTTACATATGTACATGTATATATACGTACTCTTACCGAAAGTCGTTAACTATCGGCTTCTAGCATCGGCATAGTCGCAATCTCCAGGCTCGGAGATACCTGTAGTCTATTATCTACATTTAGAGTTGCGAATCACTTGTTTCTGTTGCAAAAATCTTGTAAGTTAAGGCCGCGACCGTGCTAGCCAGCGCAGAAACTTAGTCTATTCACGTATGTGATGTATGCATTGTAACCACGACGACCTCAGACGGGCATGGGCGGCCTCAGATCCAGTCAATTCAATTCTGGTTCGAGGTGGCTTAGTTGGAATATATATGGACACTGGGCTTTTAGGAACACTTTTAGGAAAGTTTGGATTTGTGGGGGTGATTTTATCTCCAAACCGCATCAAATTATAGCTATAGAATTTATAGGAACAATCTTTTGCAAAACCTCGTATTACGAGACTATGCAAAACCATGCCTTAAAATTTTCTATCAACGCCGGCTTATTGATTCACGAGACCAAAATACTCCCATTAATGCATTATCCGTTCACAGACATACGCCGCAATGCACCAGGACCCGCCAACACATTGGGCTTCACCCCGCATAAGCCACCTCGCTCACTATCTTGGCGGGCGGGAACAACTAAGCTTTATTCAGCTAAAGGATATCAATGCATTGATGTGGCGCCGAAAATGGGTCAAATCTGTGGGTAAATCGGTCCCTCCGACCAGTCGGAAACCTCGCCAGCATCATTGGCCGCAACTGTGGCACTATGTTGGTGGTAGAGCTCGTCTTTTCTAGCTTTCCGGCGTACTGTAATAACGGCACGGATGCCAGAGATATCACGTAACCGTCCACTATCGACCTATCAAATATTGAACATCCCGCAGGGTAGAGCTAGGCAAAGACTGGGCAGCGCCGCGAGCCTGACTGGTTTCAACGATTTAGGCACTGCACTGCTCGCGGGGAGCGGTGAAGCTAACTAGGGTTGCACAGACGTTGTAAGTCGGCTTCTCTTCTTTCTCGATCTAAATTACCTCTACCTTCTTGTACTATTTGCACCGGTGCCGATCCGTAAAAACATTATCTACAGAAGCTTGGACCAGACCTTATCACTACCTCAGGGGTTGGGGTATAATGACATATAGTATTCGGGCCGAAGGTAGTCGCCTAGACGTTTTTTTCGCTACCTAACTTTATTTCAACCTTCCTTCCCTCAAAAAGTCTTAGCTTGCTTCGTGGTTTCTTGTCATGGTTAGTCTCGGGTGCTCCGCTGAGGGATGGAAGGTGCTCCGTTCCCAACACAGGGCCGGTCTAGCTCACCGATGCAAACGAACTAATACCAATATCGAAGAAGAAATATCACGAACATGACCAAAAGAAGTGGGGCGAATGCACTGCGATGGTTGAAAAGAGGTTGGTCGTAGAGATTTGGAAGGTGGGGATACTTTGCAGGCTGGGTTCCGAGCACTTCAATCAATAACGAAGACTTTATCCGCTTTCCAGCGCCAGCACCACTGAATGTGATCAATCGATCAGAGGTCTATAAAGACTCCCCAAGGCCCATCGCTCTGGCCTTCGGTTTTGGAGTCCCTGTAGAGCTGAGTGAATAAGCGTCGGACGAAAACAAGGAACCATGAAGATCTCCTCTTTTCTATCATTCTCGCTGCCAGCGGCCCTGCAGTTCGCTGTAGGTGCTGAGGCCGGCCCATTTCACTCCAACAACTATGTCCCGCAAGTAACTCTTCGCAACGGAACAGTATATGGAAGATATAGCGCCGAGTATGCCCAAGATTTTTTCCTTGGTGTACCCTATGCCCAACCTCCCGTCGGTGACCTAAGATTTCGACCACCACAATACCTTAACACTAAGAGGCATGTGAACGCTTCGCAATATGGCAAATGGTGCTACGGAACTTCTAGGGTAAGTCCTCAGGAAGCAAACCGCACTCTATTTCAACAGTTAGCCTATGCGCTACTGATGGTTTAAACATTTGGGATGCGGATATATCGAAACTAATCTCTAAGTCGACCCCTTGGTAGGAAAATATTGGCCAAGACATGTCCGAAGACTGCCTGACACTAAATATCGTCCGCCCGGTTAACATCAACCAGTTCGCAAAGCTTCCTGTTGCTATTTGGATTCACGGTGGAAGTTATACAGGTGGAAGCGGAGCCCGCGACACGTACAACATGAGTTACATCGTTCAACAGTCCACACAAATGGGTAAGTTGTTTTCACTCCGGATTACCAACTTGTTACTTCTAGGTCTGGAAAGTGGTTTTAATTTCATACTATAATATAGGCACCCCGATGATCGCAATCAGTATCAATTACAGACTGGATATTTGGGGCTGGCTTGGCGGCTACGAGGTGACCGGGACCCGGAATGCGAATATTGGGCTCAAAGATCAGCGTTTGGCCTTGCATTGGGTTCAAGAAAATATTCGAGCTTTCGGTGGTGATCCGTTCAAAGTTACGATATTTGGCGAGTCCGTTGGTGGCGCCTCCGTAAATTGGCATCAACTCGCTTGGGGAGGGCGAAACGACGACCTCTTCAGTCGTGCCATCTTACAGAGCGGGTCCGGCCTGATGACCCCCGCCAATTGGCCTCACACCTTCCAACCAACGTTTGAATCCGTTGTAAACTATGCTGGCTGCGCGGATGCAACTGATAGATTACAATGCTTACGAACCGTTGACAACAGTGTGCTCTGGGCCTGGGCTCGAGCAACTCCCCATTGGGTCAGCGTAGTCCAAGACGGCGATATGATCCCCGAATTCGCCAGTAAGCTTATTAAAGATGGAAAATTCGTTCGAGTTCCGACAATTGTCGGACATAATAGCGATGATGGCACTTCGTTTACCCCTACTGGCTCTCGAGCTATGAACACTGAGGCGGAACTTGCCAATGTTCTGAGTAAGTATACGATCCCGCATCCAAGGAGAAGAGTTCAGAATGATCTAACATCGCTGAACTATCAGAATTGATGTACGGAATAAGCGACGCACACGCGACTGAGCTCGTTACAATTTACGATAGCACGGTTTCGCTCCCGCCTGCGGAGAACTATACAGGCGTGGCACTTCCTACAAACTTAGGAAGTCAGTTCTTTAGGGCTTCCGCCATCATGACCGACTATTCATACACCTCTCCAAGGCGGATGTTTGCCCAAGAACTCACTGCCCGAAACGTTCCTGTTTGGTCATATAGGTTCAAATGCGTTTCGAACGGGTACCCCGCTCATATCGGAGCAACCCATTTCACCGAAATCGTATTCGTTCTCCACAATACCAATTCTTATGATGGGTTCAGCCAATCTTACCCGATGGGAGGCAGCGACAGGGATGATTACGTCGCTCTTTCGAAGATGATGGCGAGAACATGGATCAAGTTCTTCGCTAACGGAAATCCGAACGGTGCAACTGGGCTACCTCATTGGCCACAGTATGGTAATGGCTTAGAGATGGTGTTTGATAAAGGGGATGGGAACACTTTTGTTGGTCCAGATAACTATCGATCTCAAGGGATTCAATGGTTCATCGACCACAACCCGCGGCTTCTTAGGTAGGGTATTTAACCTGATATTTGGGGCACTCTAGCGAATTTGAATCAGGGAAGGCTATATATATAGAAGCGAGGTTTTAATTTATACCTTAATTGTCAAGCAACTGTTTTTGCGCAGAAAGATTGAAAAATGCACACACACAGTACCCGTCTCTAGCCTTGATATTCCGAATTCCAAGAATTTATAAATATGTTACGGTAAGGTGTTAGGTTCCGCAAGAGAATGTACTTGATATTTGGCCTGATATCAGGGATGGAGGTTTAAATACAGGAGGTTAAACATGAATATTTAACAAATTGGAATAAAGTCCGAGAAGGGGTAAATTTTGTGAATGAAGCAGATTTGGTATCTGAGAGGCGCAGATTGTTATGCTGAAAAGATACAACGGCCATTGACAGGAAGGTACTACCGCTCGCGAATGCGAAGGAGATACCAGCATCCGCGATTTACTTATGTGTACCAGCTGATTCCGCTGTTCCACCCGAGACCGTATCCGTAGAGTTCACCTCCAGCAGTATCGGGGTTGCTGCCGTGGCAAGACCAAATCAGCTCGAAGAAAGCATTGAAGCAGGATTCCCAATCGTAGCCCAAGCTAAGAGGAGCTTGTAGTTTCCAGTTTCCTTTCTTGTCATTACCATAGATGTCTTTGATGTGTACCCAGTTGCCAGAATTGTCTTGATAATGATCCCACTTAATGGTAACCTCACGACCATATTGAGGCCTCTCATTCTCATGATCGCGCATCCAAGTACACACACCGCTGATGGCACGGTTGGCTTGATCTTGCAAAACCCAAATTGGGCCAGTGTAGCACGAAGTCCAATAGCGTTTTTGGAGCTTTGCATCTCGCTTTTCGGGAGCAGAGTCCTGGGTGCAGACTTGTCCGATGACGAGATCTGCTTGGGCATGGCTTGGATCGATATCTTTGACCCTGATAACGCTTCCGGGAGTAGTACCTTCCGGACAGCCGTTAAGGAGTGGTGCGGTAGCGGTGGATTCAGGAGAAGGGGCGGTGCTAGCGGCGGGTGCGCATGCCACAAAGTTGGTGGCCGCAAGAGCGGTTAGGACAGTGAAGAATCGCATTTTGGGATCCGGCGTAGGTAGGAAGGTTGATAATGAAGATAAAAGTTGAGAATAGACTGCTATAAACTTGCGAATCCCGACTCTGTTGCTTGAGGATGAGGATGCTGATGAGATATTGGTCTGAAGGGGAGTCCCAAAGCTCTTTATATAGACAGATATTTCATAGCCTGATGACATTCTGGACATATCGACTCGACAAATAGCTCTGAAAGCCGTATTGGGCTACGGCTTACTCTTGGTTGTTATTGCCTCCGAGGTAATTTCGAACTTTCGCGATACCCGCAAAAACTATTTCCCATGCTCAGCCTGATTGGAGAGCTCGGGAGAACCACTTCATGAAATTGCGACAGTGTTATTCTGTTCCGGATCCCATGTTGAATGTATAAGACGCACCATTATGCGTTGTGGTGAAGTTCAAGTTGGAGAACACTTCACCGCTATACTGGCAAGATAGTCCGTATCTTAAGGTATGCAGAATTGAGCTCGCGAGAGAGCTAGCGCCTTAGCTTGTACATGCTGCGAGCGCCGTCCCGAGAATACGGCTTGGCACCTAGGATTTTATGGTACCGGCTCTTTCAAAGAACGTGTTGTCGACGTTGTACTTCCATTTTGGGCCGGTCCACAGCTTTCGGTTGATCAAAGCTTGTGCTAGGCTCGGGTCGTGCGAGAAGAGGCCTGCCCTACGGCGCTGGTGAGGGTCAAAGCGGCTGCACCGACGGCTGGTCCCTTGTCAACATGCAACATTGTCACAACATTGGACGTTTATGAAGCAGCTACTACGACGTGAATAACTACATTATTGATGCCTCCGCACGCTCCCTTATTCTTCCACACCCTTGTATGCATATGCCTTGCGGCAGTTATTATTGGCTAACCGAAACCGCTTGTCAACGTGTTTCTCCAGATTGTATTAATAATTGGTGCGGTCTTGCGGGATGTGGGAGGTCGATTCGTTCAGGGCTGGATCTTGGGACGAGCTGCAGCTGCAGAATGAGACCCTATATGCTGTAGGGTTTACCGAGGCATGCAGAGTAATCAAAAATATCAACTTTAGTAATCCCCACGAGGTCCCTGTGTCTGTGTCTTCATTTCAAGGCTTGCTCATTGACAAGCAATATTGGTCGGATCTTGGTCAACCTTGGTCAGCCTTGGTCATGATTTGGAGCCATAGGTAGGCGAGACTATGAGGCATATGCATGCATGCTTGACGCTGCGGAGCGTAGCTAGTATAGGGCTATATGAATAAATTGGTTAAACTTCGAATATCCCTTGGCGCACGCGCAAATCCGACCGGATGACAGTAAGTTTGCCTCCTACTCTCCCGACAGCCTTAAACGCTGTACATGTCTCATAGGAAGTAATATACGAGCGGTGTGTTGGTATTTCGGCCGATATACATCAATTATACATTACCAACAATGATATTTCATTGAAATATCATTAATAAGGTGCTATGGGAGAATGAATTACACCGAACGGGTCGTTTAGATACGCAGAGGAAGAAAATTCTGAAGATATCTAGGGAGGGATTCGACCTTTAAGTCCGAAGGAAAAATCTCGGGGCCTAGTAGCTTGGCCATGCAACCGGATAAAAGTCGACACTGCAACTCAACGACACGATTCAAATTTAATGGCTGCTCCGAGTATGGCTGGGGGATGCGAGAAAATGGGGGGATTAAATATCGCAAAACCGTGATCCCATATTCAAGATGCAGCACCGAGAGGCGCACGGCCTGGCCCTGCAACCCTGCTATGTCGAAGAAGCTGCGCATGACGTAAAAGACATCTTTCATGAATTCAGCGATATCACCACGCTAGACGTGAAATTTAGATATCCATATACTACAGAGCTCTTCGGCAGTTGTCATGCGGAATTACAATTCACCGGCACGCCCAATGTTGGTTCTCAAGCATAACACAGGATATATATAGGTATGTACATCGTTAATATTGCGAATTGATATTTACAGGAGCTATCAAAACTCCATTCTCAATATATACAAGTAAGAAGGCCTCCCCATCTTGGGTCGTTCACCAATATGTGCAGGGCGGGCACACGGATTGGGTTGTCTTTACAAGCACTGTGAGTAGTAAGGGTTCAAGACCTTACATGTAGTTCCGCTAACGCAGGTGGTTGGTCCTGTCCAGCCGACACCACCGCACTGTCCCCATTGCCTGTAAGGTTGTTAGCTCTTGGCTCTCGTATTTATTTCAGGTAGTTATGGATAAAAGGGGCAAAGACTTACGATTGGGCGGGGGCATTGGCAGTAGTGGTCGTTGATGGGGTCGTTGATGGGGTTGTAACTGGGGTTGTTGTCCTGGTGGTGGTGACTGGCGTGGTCGTCCTTGTGGTAGTGACAGGTGTAGTTGTCCTCGTCGTAGTAACTGGTGTCGTTGTCCTGGAGGTGGTGACTGGTGTCGTTGTCCTGGAAGTGGTGGCTGGTGTAGTGGTCGGCTGAACACCACTGCATCCAACTCGGCTGGAACCAATGACGATATCGTCATACCAGAGGGTATTGGTGTCACCACCGTATGATTCCCAGCCGAAGTAGATACCAGTCAGCTTAGGGCTGTAGCTGGACCTTGTCCACTGTTGAGCATTAGGATTGGTGATTCCCGGACCAACAGTAAGAGCGGAGATGGGGTTGCCGTTCAGCCATGTCTCAATGACACCACTAGTGCCAATGTGGTATTCAAAGCACTGGAAGCTACCAGTAGGAAGGGCAGTGGAAGCGGCGACACCCTGGGGTGAGAGATCTGGAAGGGTGGCATCGTCCGTCTCACGGTTATACATCAAAATCGAGTTCTGGCCACCGATACGAAGGTGTTTATTGGTGCCTAGAGAAGAATCAGGCATGGTGATGAAGGTAACGTGGCTGCTGGTGAGGGCATTGGAAGCCTTGCTAGAAGATGATATTCTTGTTAGCGCTAATTTCTAATGCTACTAAATCTTTCTGGTGAAATGAGATAACATACATCCAGGCCCTGACGTAAACATCACCAGCAGGTACTTGCTTCGTGCCAACGAAGATATGTCCACAGTACCCACCCGCGCCGGAAACCTTGATGGAGTTTTTGCCACTGTGGGCAGTTGAACTGTCAAGGCTTACGCTACCGCCCTGGTTGCAGTCGGGCGCATAGATCGACCACTTGCTTTGATCCCACCCGCTCTCGAAATCATCAGAGATTTGGGCCAAGGAGAAAGGGAGGAGCGCGACGGCGAGAAGAGCTGTTTGGCGAAGCATCGTGGCGGATGGACTATGTTATTCTATATAGCAAGTGGAGATACTCTGGGCAGATATGACGAGGAATTAAGAAAACGGGCTCCATGGTAAGAGCGACCCCAAGATATTTATATATCCCAGATCCAACGTTCGCGCTCATCGATCACTTCGATTTTCTGTGCTGGCGCCATCACGATGTTCATTTTGTCGGGTTGTTATGGCCCCTGCTTGAAATTGACCTGTGTTTTAAAATTCGGAAAGTCGGTTTGCTTTCCCTGGTGGAAGGAGAGGTTGGAAAGGACCAAATATATAGTGGGAAGACCGGGGATGTTATCCCGGACATGTCCCACGGCGATTTTCCTGGGTAAAACGGGAGAATGCGTCTCAACATGAGTGCAACATCGGTGATTTCCCCGCGGAGCCGGCGTTTCGCTATGCAATGATATGGTACTGAAAGAAACTAGCCCCCTCGTATTCTAGTTGTGAAGTCGTTAGGTCACTAGGGGGAAATCCATAGAATCATGGTATCATGTGGTTCTTTTGAAACGACTGAGCAGGTTGACATGATTAATTACTGCAGATTCATCCTGGAGCGTCGGTGTTGCAGGTTATGTTGCGACAACCAAAGAATAGTTCAAGTGAGATCATGATCGATCAAGTAAGATCCAGGTCCATGGAAAACGTCGATAATTGGAAACTATCTAGATTCCCAAGCTTTTTAAAATCGTAAGCCTTTTTCCGAACAGTCTGGGCGGAAGACAAGCCTTTCTAAGCAATTCTGACCCCAGCTGACATGAGGATTTTAAAAGTCAATCCGACGGCTAAGCAATGACGAAGCCGGCTGTCGTTTCGAAACTCTGCAAGATCCGGCTTGGCGCCTTTGCTCTCAGCCTCAAAAGGCGAGTTCTGACACCCTCACAATCGTCTTGTAGCCAGCAGTAGTTACATATTTTGTGCAACTATGCACGCATAACCTCAGACATTTGTCGGAGGCTACTATCGTTAGTTGTTAAGTCAAAATTTAGTAAGTAGATTCCCAACAGGTTTTACATAGCAAGAGTGACATCGGAGACAAGATAGGCCATACTCATGCGGGTTAGGGATAATTCCGCGGATTTCACTGGTTGAGCCTGATTTTGGTCCCTGATCCGGCGCAGTGGCGCTGTCATCTGGCCATGCCGACCGGGCCGATCTACATGCATTCGGCCCAAAAACCGTGGAGAAGAGAGGTTTCGAAATTTCTATTCACTGGCTATAGACTTAACGAATTTGTTTATTAATTGCACTTCCATATGAATTCGTTGCGGTGTATAATCCATCCCCCCGCTCGCACATGGCATGCCCTCGTTCTGCGAATTTGTAACGCGATAGCCTAATTGTGTCTATGTTTGTCAACCACTTGATAATCGTTTGGGAGACTGATAACGCACTTTGGAGAGAAGGATAAATTAACAATATTAAAAATTTCGCCGTGCATACTGAGCCGGCCGCGCAGTTCGTATAGATTACATAACGCGTCGCGGGAAAACCATTAAAATCTTAAAGGCGCTTGATCACAGCTTTGAGAGTATACCCTCCTGATAAATTTATAAGTTTCGATGGTATCAATTTGGGATTGGTGGAGTCTTCACTCCAAGATGTCAATCCTTCATTAATTTGGAAATTTGCGGGGTATCCTTTTCAACCAGCGCGACGGCACGGTATCCACAATTTAATTATACTCGAGCTCTAGTTTATGCTAACGATCGATCAAGCTTGCTACTAAATTTCCTACTTATAGCTAAGGCCCTCTTTTTCTCGAAAATCTAAGTCACTATTATCACTAATACCCGTCTCCTCCAATTCCATGCTGTCACCCGCGTGCTCGACTCCACTCATTTTAGTACTCTCAACCTCTAGTGGATCTCGCGCGTAATTGCCAATTGAAACTTGATCCTCTACTCCAGGACCAAAATTTTGAGTATTTGGTGTCAATTCTGACCCCGGAATAGAGTAAAGCGCGTTCTCCGCGGGTAACTTCGCGCCCATCCCTCCCTGGGTTACATGTAAAACCTCTTCCTCCATCGTGAGAGGGGCCTCTGGCTGCTTTTCGAGTGCAAATTCATCAAGCCCTGGGAGCATTGTAAACTTGTCTGCTGCTTTTACGATGTTGTTCCATGATCCTGCCCAACAACCGTACCAAGCCCAGGCCAGGTCATACCAGTCCGGCAGTGAAAAGCTACTCCGCCATTGTAGTTTTGTTGTGCCGTCCGTGGCCTTGGGGAAATACATTCCGGGTTTCAGTAATTTTGTTAGTACTGGAGCCGAGTAGTGTTTTCTCATCCAACCTTCCCATTTATTAAAAACTTTAACGCTCTCATCCATTACGTACGACTTATTTTCTATCCACTTCGCTCTCCACTCGGGTTTTGCCGTGACTACAAGTGAATTGCCTGAACCCGGGACTAAGCCACCAATAAGCCAAGCCGAAAGATCGAGAATTCTACGGCGTGTGTCGTTACTAAGGTCGGACCATTTGTCGGATCTGGCTGTCTGGGGCCATTCCTTGGGCTGAGGAAAGCGTGATGCGTTGTTGAATACTGCTGTATCGAGGGTATAGAATGATTTCCAAAGTGGGACAAGAGTATCCTTCCCGAGGACTAACAACCAGCTGTAGGCATTCCTAAGGGCTTCTTTAGCACGATCAGGTGTGTACCTAACTTCTCTTTGGAACAGCTGGGCGATGTTAGATCCTGGTGGCATTGTTGCAGATACATCTAATAAATCGATGAACAGATCGATATTCTGGACCATTTCATTCAAAGCCCAAGTCAGATAACCCAAGCTGAAATATGGGTCGGCGTGCCCTGCTTCTCGACCTAGATCTGGGAACCCCCCGCCAGTAGTTAGGGGATTATGGCCGACGGGACATAGTACGGCACGGGTTTCGGCGAATGCGTTGATCTCGTCGTTGAAATCGAGGAAGGCTTGAAGGTTTGACTGCGCCCAGTTAGTAAAGACATCCCAAGAAATAGGGATATTCAGCGAGTTCTGAGGTATGTCTTTGCCATAAAAGGGAGTGTTAGTACTGAAGGGACCTGCGGCTATAGAGAAGTGGGAGCTCAGAAAGAGTGAGAGCAGTGAAGAGGTGAGGCGCATTTTGTAAAGTGGTTCAGTGATCCCTGCAGAAGATAAGACGAGTGGTAGGATTTCACAAGGTGATGCCGTTCATAGTTTTCGAGAGCTGAAGCCATAACGTAGTTTATTCTAAGGTTTGAGCGGATTAGACCCAGATACCGCAGATAATATGGCATGCCAAAGATGCCTTCATGGAATCTATAATGTGTTGTCCGCGTCCCTAAAGCAGAAATCCAACACTACCACGTGATCGGCAAATGAGAACTGCCGAAGCTGATGCGGGGATCACGACTTGCTTCATCAACTTCGCAACAGCACAACGTCCAGTCTACGACTCTCTCGAACCTCTTAACAGTCAAAAAGCCGGAATTTGGCTGTCTAATTAATACCTTTCTCAATTGCTGAGCCTGTCAATGTCGGAATGGGTTCCAAAACTCCAGAAAGTGAGAATCGCAGGAACCACGGTACGCTACCCCATTCTCTATACGAGACCCGAACTCAGTATCTGATTTTATGAAGGCGATTCATCTAGCTCGGATGGAATCTGCCGCACCGGTGGCGAGCCGCGGGGCTCGCATACATCTCGAGATGGAGACGGCTGTGTCGGAGAAGTGGTAAATGAAGACGACAGCGACGACGACGCCGCCGCCGAGGCGACGCTTATACCTCCAGAGACTCAATTGCCAATTGGAAATGGCGATGCGCAGAAGAAGAAGAAGAAGAAGTCTAAAAAGAAGAAGAAGGCGGCATCTACACCTTTGAAACAAACCACGCCCCCTAGGGTCCCGTTAAGCAACCTTTTCCCATCTGGCGACTATCCCGAGGGAGAGGTGCAACACTATACCAAGATTAGGACGGCAAGTGCTGAAGCACGTCATGTGGCCCGTCTACAGTCGAATTCAGAGGATGGCGAGTTCCTCCGAACATACCGTAAGGCCGCAGAGGTGCACCGGCAGACCCGTCGTTGGGTTCAGGAAACTGTCAAGCCTGGTCAGAACACCTTGGATATCGCGGAAGGAATCGAGGATAGTGTCAGAGCACTGCTAGGCCACCCTGGACTGGAGACAGGAGACAGTCTTAAAGGCGGCATGGGCTTTCCTACTGGTATCTGTCTCAACCATCAAGTTGCCCACTATACACCCAGTCCAGGAAAAGGTGTTGTCGTAAAACATGAAGATGTCATGACGGTCGATTTCGGTGTTCATATCAATGGTTGGATTGTTGACAGCGCCTTTACGATGGCTTTTGACCCCACATATGATGACCTCCTAGCTGCAGTTAAGGATGCCACCAATACTGGAGTAAAGGTAAGATTTCTCGGTTATCCTAGGTGTTAGACGGTTGCTAACATCTATCTGTTAATAGACTGCCGGGATTGATGTGCGCATATCCGATGTTAGCGCTGCCATCCAAGAGGCGATGGAGAGCTGGGAGGTTGAGATCCGTGGGAAAACCTACCCGGTCAAGCCAGTGCGAAATCTTTCTGCACATGATATCAAACATTGGCATATCCATGGTGGGAAGTCTATCCCATTTGTGAAGAATTCAGACCAAACCAAAATGGAAGAGGGTGAAGTGTTTGCCATAGAAACCTTTGGCTCGACAGGGCGCGGCTACACTCGCGATGATGTACGTTGTTTTCAGATCTAGCCTGCCCGAGAGACTTTACTAACTGCTAATTAGGACGGGATGTACGGTTATGGGCTTGATTACGACGCCCCATTGACTGCATCACTACCCATCGCATCCGCTAAACGTCTACACAAGACGATCAGGGAAAACTTTAGCACGATTGTGTTCTGCCGTCGTTATCTCGACCGCCTTGGTCTGGATCGCTACCTTGCAGGTGTATGTACCACTTGCACTGCGTTAGATGAATTGAAATTAACATAATATAGATGAATTGTCTCGTTCAACATGGCATCGTAGAGGCTTACAAGCCGCTCGCGGATATTGAGGGATCATATTCGGCTCAGTTCGAACACGTAGGTTTTCCTTGGTTTCAATAGCCTAACTCGGACGCTGACGACAATTTTAGACTCTCATCCTGCGTGAGACACACAAAGAAATTCTTAGTCGCGGAGATGATTACTAAATGGTAGCCTGGGCCTAGCCGGCTTAAGACTTGTGGTTAGATATTTTAGCCGCGCTTATCCATGTGGTGTTTATTCCTGTTCTTTGTGGTTTTCTTTTTTTTTATTACACTCTTTGTATCCCTTGATGCTGGTTTTTCTCCCATTGGGTTTTCCCAGTATCGTCACGCGAATGCGAAGGGCTTTATTTGTTCTTTATAAAGGTGGACAATGAACTTTCGAAAGTTTTGATTACTTTTAAAAGCTATAGAATTGAAGGAGGTGTAGATTGTAAAGGAAAACGCAGAAAGAAGCGTTAGCGTGTACCATCTTAAGATATAAATGATTCTCGAGATCACGTGAACAAAGTCGATTCAAAGGTCGAAGGACAAAGGGTACGCAGCACAGAGGAGCAGAGAAGGCGGGGTGGAGATGTCTTATAGAATTCTATAGAAAGGCTTGCAGCGTCTTACAATCTGCCCTTCGATGATATCCCCACAGGCTCCTAATAGATCGAGTGAGATGGATGCAAAGGTTTTTCTATGGACGAGACCATATACACCTCTGTCTGTGCAGGTCGTTCGAGGACACGAAAAGTCCATACACACAGGTACACGGTCTACGGGCACACGTACACACATTTTCCAAACCAGAGATATCCTTAACGACGTTCTAAAAACGCAGTTCAACAGTTTCGTGATGTTATTGTACGTATAGTATCTACTGAGTCTGTAAAAAGTGACGTTCTTGGCCTATGACGCCGTTATATATTCTCTATTCAAAGAGCTATCAATTGGCTCCTGGCGCCATGGCTGAGCATCCACGGGCTCTTTTTTTCTCCTTCCTCTTCTCTATCTCACTTCCTGTCAGATTACTACTGGTTCTCGTGTTCCAGTGGTTCTTTAAACCTTTAGTAAGTCGTTGCGGCTACTCCAAACCCTATAGCCTAGTTCCTTAAATCCCTCCTCACACATCATATTCACTCGGAATTATAATCTCTTCTCTTCAGCACTCTATTCACCTTCTGTGACGCAAAGCTAACCTACCGCAGCTCTTCAGGATGTCGAGAGACGGCGAAATGAACGCGTCAAGGCCCACTTCGGCGGACGTTAGCCCTCTCATTTCCTCAGCAGACAGCAGCCTGATCATCTCCTCGACAGAGGTTAGCCCTCTCATTCTCCCGGCAGACGTTGATTTGACCACCCCACTCCATGAAACGGAAAGGAACACCGAAATTCCACCTTCTACGGTAGGAGTTATCCGAACAAAGACACTCCAATCAGGAGGGGTCGAGCAGCAAAAGGATGATGCAGCAACTTTAGGGACTGCGTCGATAGATAAAGATGATATTAATTATCACCTTTTGCTTGAAGACCAAGATGTCGATAAAGACGGTGAAATCAGACACCCTACCAAACACCGTATCGTCTCGGTAGAACTTGACGGTCAAAAGGTTGAGTTCACTACCCTGCGTGGTTCCGCGAGAATTCTGAGAAACGGGACACTTGCCTATGTTCTGGAGAAAGCGGGTCTTCCAAATCAGAACCCTGAGGCGATCCGTCTCGTTCTACCAGCTCTTTCTCTCAAAAGTTATGACATTTCAGGCAACATTCTCACTCTCACGTTCAAAAAATCTTTGATTGATGTCATCCACCCTCCCGCGCTTGACGAAGATGAATGCAAGCGCATTTTTATCGCAATCAAAGAAGGAAAGCAATCCGAGGTCAAGCTCCACATTGGGAAAAATCATCCAAATAACCTGGAACTACTGGATGAATTTTTTAAGCAGATGCTTGAAGGTGTAACTGTCGCTGTCCCCGGAAGTGCTTTGAATGCTACGGATTACCGCATATTTCACTACAGTGACTACTACAGTATACAATGGCAAACCGCTCTTAAGGAGGTTCAGAAGAAGGCATCTAGCGCCGGATGTACATTCGGCGGTGTCCTTCAAGCGGTCGAGCTGGAATCCGAGGACACAGATGAGCAGGTGGTGATAATCAAATACCCGGCACAGCAGCGAGAAGATATGCGCTTTGCGAAGATAGACGAGTATCAAGAGTTTATTCTCCATTTCCCCAACGGTGTAAAATTAGGAGCGAAATGGCCCAAAGGCTACATTGAGGACTACCTTGTCTCGCAGATTGTCAAACTTCGTATGCCCGGAATGACAGAGCGTCACCGAAACATTATCAGGAACTATCGGAAAGAGGATCAATTAAACCCCAAGTCTCAGTTTCGGTAAGAGCCTCGCACCTGCTTATGCAAATTCCCCGATCCTTGTAAACTGAACTTGCGCCGAAACCATAGTCTAGAGACCGTACCCAACAAAGTAGAACAAGCGAGGTGTCGTGGAATTCTCCGCGATGCTATTCTGTTATACCGTTCAAGAGACGGCTTCTCAGTCGGGCCGATTATCTACTCGCATCCAGATCGCTGTCTTGGAACGGAAGTCGAGCAAAGTGTCGCCGAAATACTCGCCAATTCATCACTAGATCGACTCCAATCCGCTGCCGCCATGCATGCTTTATGCAAGCAAGTGCAACTCCCTGCTGGAATAGCTCTGATCACGGGAGCGGCGGGGACCGGGAAAACCTACGCAGCGGCAGCAATTGTCAAGGCAGCTGTCCGTTCTAAAGAATACAATCGCATAATTGTAACCGCCAAACGAAACACCACCCTTAAAGATATATTTCGGTCTGTCGTTAATATCTTAGATACCGCGAAGGACAAAGTTCTTTACATTCCAGGGAAGATTGCTACTGAGAAGATGGATCACTCGGCTTCTCCGCAACTTCGTGAGTTTGTCAAGGAATGTGGGATACAGGCGCATCTGGCGGCTTCACAAGTCTCACTAGATCCAGGCCCCTTGGAAAGACAAAATATCATCGCAAAACACCATATCATTTTCGCAACCCTCGACGTGGTCGAAAGAAATCTCAACAGCGCCGTTTTTCCCGCCAACTTTGTTCTTATCGACGATGCCGCTGCAACTTCTGAATTAGATTGTCTCATACCCATAACTAAGTTTAATAGAACTCTCAAGCGCTTAGTACTCGTCGGGGACCCAATGCAGTTGCAGCCGTATTCGCAGGCTGCAAATCCTGTTACAAAACGTAGTTTACTTCTTCGCTGCCAGCAATCGGGCTGGGCAACTGCTCGCCTGATCGAAAACTACCGAATGCATCCTCAAGTCGCCGGCCCAATGAGAAACGTATTTTACAACGCCCAAGCTATGACGCATTGGGGTCTGATGAAGGCATCTAAGGAGGGTGCTCTTTTGTTTAAGAATACAGAAGTCTCCAAGAGTATCGCCGGCGCAACTACAACGCTTGAAGTCTTGCAGGAATTTAACACGGGAATAAAGTCTTTGAGTTGCTGGTGGAATGTCCCCGGTCGCGAACAAAAACGGGGTAGCTCTTTCGCAAACGAAGCGGAGATAGAGGCCATCATAATCTTCCTAGAATTTATCCATTCGTCAAGGCTAATGATAGGAGAGGGTGTTACGATGTCACAAATCGGAGTCGTAAGTCTGTACTTAGGGCAAGTTCACCACATCAAGGAGGCAGTCAACACTAGATTCCCTACATGGATCGCAGAAGGCCTAGAGATAGGTACTGTAGGTTCATTTCAAGGACGTGAGAAGGATATTATGATAGTCTCGCTCGTGCGAGCCAACGACTGTGGGGACGTTGGCCTCTTGAACGACCCCAATCGCTTGTGTGCCGCTCTAAGCAGATCAAGGATTAGCCAAATCATCGTTGGAAACTACGGCTTCATCAAAGCTCAGGTTAGTTGTAAGACCTTCGTTAAAATCGTGTGATCTAGCCACTAACATAACCGCCGCAGCTCCAAGATGGGAAGCAAAAAGGACGAGCGATATGGAATCTCATCAACAAGCATAATTGGAACCACTTCCAAGATGAGAGGATCGAACGCTTCTTAAAAGCTAAGGAAGAGGCGGGGATAGCAACAGCCGAGGAAGAGGTTTTTGAAGATTAGACTGGAGGACTAGGGATAATAGTATAAATCGATAGATAGACTGGGTAGATTTGATCGCAGTTAACCTAACCAGCGGGGAAGGAAGGGGGCCTTAGATAACTCCAAAGATCGTTTATCTGAGAAGCAAAAATTGATACTACTGTTTTGTAGAACTGTACAGTTTTACGAGGTGCGTGTCACTGAGATTACAAAACAAGCGATCGTGCAATTATAGGTATGTCTTAATCGTAATGGGTTGGGGACCTACGTGACATCCCTTAGAGGTTATTTTAATTTCCTCGTAATCCTTTCTTATACCACAAGGTATTGATTCTATTACTCTATACAAGGGTCTGTAGGTCTGGAATGTCAATGATCAATATACCACTAACTACCAAGACTCTCAAGGGTCACCAGTGTTCTTGTTCTTGTTCTTGTTCTGGCTCAGGTTCAGGCTCAGGTTCAGGTCCAGGTTCGATCGAGTATTCTTCATGTGGTGACGCCACATCCTCGTCAACGTATTCCTTTGTTACCTCTTCAATTGTTTTGCCAACGACGCAATGAAAATTTATAATCAGATATCCCTTCTAGACTGGGCACGGGAACCTCCAATAATGTTGCAAAGTGTCCCAATTTGTATGTGCAACCCCATTCCCGTCTTGAATTGCCTATAGATAACCCCTCTTTAGTATATTCCCTAATAACTTGACTCGAGCCAACACACCTTTGATGACTTCAGACGTTTATAGTCACTAGCATCCAATATACTGTTGGAAGCCTTTATCAAGTTCTTAGGTCTTGCGTTCGCAATAATGTTGACTATGAGTCCGGAAATAGGCGCCTCGCGCCCGCGAACTCTAGCTCTGGAGGCTCTTTAAAAGGCATAAATAGAAGCGATTTGTGCCGACTTCCAAATTGCCGATGGCTTAGTTGGGTATTACTATCATCTTGAGAAGAAGTACCGGGTGTTTCATCAATAAAGACTTGTTATGCTGTGTTGGGGTTGGTGAAAGTCAATACATCGAATTGTAGATCGTATTTTTCTCCCCATCCTAGGGGCCGTACGACCCCGCGATTGTTAACTCTTTCGATGAGCTGTCGCGTGAATGCATCGGTGAAAAGGCTGAATTGGGCATTTCTGGCTTCGTAGTCACAGAGTCGTTCATATGAGTGTTCGAAGACCTGGGTTTCGGGTACAGCTTGTACGTTGCTGGGCCGTATATTTCTTGGCCCTGATTGGTAGGGTTTTGAGTCATCGCTTCGGTGGAGTTCGGATAAAATTCCATAGCCTTGGGCTTGTGGTTCTTAGTAGATAGTCCGGGAGAATAGATAGATAGATAAAAACTTACCTCGGTCGTAGAGATCCACCAGGTGCTGAATCTGGACCACCATACCCGCAGGAGATTTCTTTCAGCTTCCTCGACCATGGTTTTGAGTGCTAGGAGTGCTGTGAGCAGAAGGAAAGGCGTGAATAGAAGGGAAGGTGGGATAACGGATGAAAATGGGGTGGCAGTGGTATTTATAATCTGATTTGGAAACCGGGATACGTCGCGTTATATTGATCCGCTGCGAGAGTCAGGTTGATCATGCGATAGCTGTAGCTCCGTGACAACGGGCCGTTCTTCCAAAAATCAGAAATAAGTATAATTATAAAATTGAACTTTTTACTTTACGAACACCGCTGAACTTAAGGCCACAGGCGTACCGCCCTGCCAAGGCTTGATTGGTCGTTCTCAAAAAACTTTCCGATAAACCTGGTCTCGTAGATAAACACAGTGTTAATAATAATCCTATACACTGGATCCGCTACCGAAGCGTCGTATAATACGAGACTAACTGGATCCATGGAGCCTCAGTTAATTAGCGTATAGCGAACCTCCGCGAGTTTATATTTAACTACCACATCATGGCCACCTATGATCTCATATGTAGTTGTAATCCCAGGCTGGAGTGCGATAACCTTGCAGCAGAGCTGTGATTTTTACCCGGGCGCATATCAATAATCTGCGGGTATAGGTGTTCGGCAGATCTATATGTCTAGGGCCAGCATGCCCCCGCGTGCAGATCTTGTACTACGTACGTATCTAGCCATAAGCCAAGGGTCATATTAACAAGGCTGATTGCCTGACTCGTGCACCGACATAGCGTTTACCGGTTTCAGGCCTCTCTTGTAATATTAAAGCTAGGGCTGCAGATACTCTAACCGTACTACCCGCCCTAAAACAGACACCGCCTGGGACTCTGAGAAAAGCCCTAATATCCACCCCCTAACTATAGCGATAGCTAGAAAGGATCCAACCGTACCTTTTTTTTAACTCTCTATAGTGGGTACATACCACAAACATGGCCCTTGTTTGCCTTTCACCCTTGTAATTGCCCAGTCTCACCGCGTTGGAATTTGTTGGCTGTGCATGGTATCATGGCTGTGCCCCCCGGGATGGATCCACAAGTTTGCTTTCCGTTTCATAAGCATCCTTTGCCGTAACCACGCCTGCATGCGGGGTTTAGGCGCGAGGCTGTTATATTTCGTCTATATGATTATATATACTGCGGCTGGGACCCGTTAAGTCCCAAAGATACCGGATCCTTTTAAGCATTAAATGCGGGGTATATCATCAGGCATGTTTTCTGTACGGTGATACAAGTCAGATTTGGTTTAAAGAGTGCGAAAATTATTCCCTTTGCGTTCAGACGTCTACCGCACTCGTACTCAATTACAATTTATGATTTCGTGTAAGCTTCGTCCCGGCATTATCTCAAATTTGTCTTCCGATCCCCATTGCTAACGTTATCTATGATATAGCTACCAAAAATGGCATGGTTCACGAATATAAAAATAACGGTGGACAACGCCGTCCAGTCTCTGGTTAAGGGAGGGAAAGACGCAACTACAATCAATC
Source organism: Arthrobotrys sinensis (assembly GCA_036971225.1). Lineage (NCBI taxonomy): Eukaryota > Fungi > Ascomycota > Orbiliomycetes > Orbiliales > Orbiliaceae > Arthrobotrys > Arthrobotrys sinensis. Next base: position 227,903 of record JAJTTV010000017.1, on the reverse strand, counting down.
CGGCGGATCCAAGGGTAACTATCACTTCAGGGGCTGCTATTTCCCGAGATCTCGTCCGAGGGTCTAACAAGTCGATCCCCGGAATTAGTTAAACGAACAAGTCGCCAACTTGAAAGCCGTTCGAAGAGACCAATCCCAAGAGATAGAAGGGAAGGATAAAGTCATTTACATACAAAGCGGGTACCTTGTCACGACAACCAGTGGGCAGCAATACCTCCTTGAGCACGCGGCGAATACAGTCACTGCCTCAGACGGGATAAGTAAGTTCACAATTACAACACAACATCCGACCATCCTGACGACGATCGAGATACATCTCGTCTCAGATCTATCGGGCTAACCATATATCTACATCATCTACAGAGATCTCAACAGTACATACCGACCCTTCGAGTACCGGAAAATCGAACGAAGACGTATACATCAATGGTGCCACCTGGAAAGCCCGAGAAATCATAACGCCGCCAGGGCCCGGCGTTACAGTCAAGAATATACACGAGCGAATGACAAGGGATGGCGAGGACGACATCTACGGCGGCGCCACCTCCACCTCTTCAACTTCTAAATATAAAACCGAGCCACCACCGGGATACAGCAAAAAGGATCCTTTATCACAGAGTAGTAACAACGGCGGCCAGAGTTCTTCGACTACACCCCAATCAGAGGCCGCGGGCCCCGCGAAACAAAACCTGGGCATTGATCCGACCTTCGAGCTTGGTTGGGGCAGTGGAGGTCCGTCGCTTCGCATGGGATTTACAATAGCTGGGTTTAAGGTGTCCATCTAAATTCAATGGAGGAGCGTATGTCGTATCAGCGGTCGAAGCATATCATTTATTTGGAGTTATCATGCAAGGGTACTTAATTATTGTCAGGTGAATTATGGCTTTATCCTTTCGGATTTGTTCATCGGGACGGACACGCATGGTCATGGTTTGAAAATTTAACAACCATAGTATTATCATTTTTATAGAGAAGTCGATATAGATCTATGAGGTGGTCGGGGTACAAGGCTAGGATTGTATTTATACTAGCTTAATTGACTTAATTTTCTCACTAGCCTTGCATAGCCACCTACACGACCACCTAGGAATATTTATAAATGAACCTAACGCTGAAGCTAGAATAAGGCCTTATGTAGCCTGACCAGAAGCTCGGCTGGTCTCGAATAATCTAGGGGGCCCCTGCCGTGTTCTCGAAACTGGTGGATCGGCTGTAGCGCTGGTGCTGCGCAACGAGACTACATGCAAGTTGCATGTAGTCGGGGTTTGTATTTTGCTGCGAGTTCGAACTATTCAAGCTCTATGCCATGGGTGCGGCGTAAATAGAAGGATCACCAAGACTAGGCGTCAACATGCCATCCATTAGGATGTCGGCGGTCACGACTACATTGCCTATATTGGTAATCTGTCCTAATCCGGTAAAGCGCAGTACTGGTTGCAGGGATTCGACCTGTTGGATATTTGTATGAAACAACGCACTTTTTTACTATCAAATCACTCAAGATCGAAAGACATTTTTGATATATGTTGCTTGAATAGCGCAACGGCAAGGTTATATTGATTGTATAGAAGATTTTAAATAGATAATCGACTATTTTGCTGTATAATATCGATTTAGAAGTAGCGTAGTCTAGTGATTGAGGTAGAAATTCTAGACCTCGGTAACCCACACAAAGGCTTGGCCGAGCTTTAATTGCTATAAACTTGTGCTTCAATTTCAACTTTTTTCTCGATCGCCATGCTTTAATACGAGATAAAAGTATACTCTATTAGCATGAATGTTCTCAACGAATGTATTAACCTAGCAAAGGATATCCTTCTTTTTCGGGAATCTATACAGTAAGGGAAAAAAGATTGATCTGGCTGATACTATGCTCAGCAACGGGTCGAGTATAAAAACCCCCTTCTTCCTTCTGGGGATCCTCTTCCTCTTCCTTTCTTCTTACAACTTCCGCCATCCATCAACTTCATCATCTTGTTCGACAAAGCGCTTATTATCATTACTACTCTTATCATTATCATCACTCTTCTCATCGTCATCATTATTCTTATCATTATCATTATCATCATCATTCTTATCATCATGTCATCTCATCCTACCGTCCGCCGATCTCGACGTGTCGCTGCTGCGAGCACTAACACTGCCGCCGCAAGCACCTTCAACACTACAGCAAGGCCTCGCAGAGCCAGATCTGCAGCAGTTGCCGAACGACCTCAAACCATCCGGGAGTGGAGGTCGGCTACACGTGGCGGGCGCTCCGTCACTGTCGCTGATCTCGCCCGTGGTGGTTTGGGATCGTCTGGCACAGGGGAGGAAGAGGAGGAACAGAAGGGGAGGGGTGTGGAAGTTGGGGAAGAGGAGGGACAGAAGGAACAGGGAGAGAGGGGAGTTGAGAAGAAGAAAGGGGTGCAGGACGAGGAAGAGGGGGAAAAAGTAGGTATGAAGGGTCAGGGAGAGGAGAAGGGGGGCGAAAAAGAAGATGAGGAAGAGGAGGAACAGTGTGGAGGGGGGTTAGGGCGGTTAGAGGGGGTGCAAGAGATCGGGGGTGTGGAAGAAGAAGAGGTTGAAGTTGGGGTTGAGGAAGAGGAGGCCCAGGCAGGGGCAGCAGTTGAGGAAGAGGAGGAACTAAGGGGAGTAGGTAGGACAAGACGAGGAAGAGGAGGGGTTAGGGGGGCAAGAGGGGCTAGCGGGGCTAGCGGTGCCGCTGGTACTGCTAGTGCTGTTAGTGCTGCTGGTGCCGTTGGTGTTAGTGCTGGGGCTGGTGCTGCCGGGACTGTTGGTGCTGGTACTGCTGGTGCAGGAAGGGCTGGTGGAAGGGGGAGAGGGGAGGGGAGAGGAAAGGGAGCAGGACGAGGAAGAGGAGGGATCAGGGGGGTGCGGGGAGGGAGAGTGGGGAAGAGGGTGGGGAGAGCGGGCGGGCGGAGGTTGGTCAGGGGAGAGAGGGGAGGTGAGGAGGAGTTGGAGGTGGAGGTGGAGGAGATGGAGGGGGTGGAGGAAGAGGGAGGGGAGGACAGGGAGGAAGAGGGAGAGGAAGAGGAGGAAGAGTCTCGGCCGGGCCAGGACGCTCTGGCCTCGGCTCCCTGGAACACCTCGGCGGCCGAGGTTCGACAGTGCTTTCGTTGGCTGTCGGGGCCGTTCGAGAGGTTCCAGAGTGCGGCCGGGGTCGGAGCCCTGGCCCGGGCCGAGAACGGGGAGATGATGGCCAGAGAGGCCGGGGTCCTCAAAGAAAGGACCCGGAAGAGGAAGGGGCCCCCGAGCCCCGAAGACGAAGCCCATGACGACAACGACAACGAAGCCGCCCCCACGGCCGCCGCTGCCAGGGACCGCCGTCCCACAAAACGTCAAAAGATGACGGCGGGACCCCCGGCTGGCACGGCGGCCAGGGTCAAATACCTGGAGGATCTCTACGAGTGGCGTAAGTATTATTCATGCATCTATTTGTCCCAGTATTTATGTGAATATTTATGCTGACGGTGATCTCCATAATAGCCCCCAAAATAACCCCCGACGCAACGACGCGGGGCCACTCGTGGGACCACAGGTACGAGGTGCTGGTCGCCACCCACCCATGGCCCTCCCAGCTCCCCCCGTCCTCCCCAGCCCAGACCCTCACCCAGCCAGGGCCAGCTCCTCAGCCACAACCGGAGCTGGTCCTCAGGCACACCGTCAGGGTGAGGGACCACCTCGAAGGGTGGAGGGACGACCTCCAAATCCACATGAGGCCAAGACCACGGCCTGTGGAGGAGGAGGGGCTCACCACCACAACAACCACCACCACTACAACTACACAGGGCAGCAAGAGAAGGCGCCCTTCACCGGACGACGACAAGGACGAGGCTCCATCAAGCAACCCACATTCCGGGCCCTCGTCCTCCGGTGAAGGGCGCCCTGCCAAAAGACGGAGGGCTTAACGGGTTCCCACTATCACCACCACCACTACCACTATTTCTACCTCTACTACTACTACCACTACGATCACAACTACTAGTATGTGGAACCCGTTAAGCCCTCCAGGGTGGGCGAACCAGCACCTCCTGGGGGCGGCAAAAATCCAACTATCATAGGGGGCTAGCAACCCCAAACAACCATTCGCCATGGGTCTGCTGGTCTCCTACACAACACTGCATTCACGACAAAGGGGCTTGGGGGGTCAGGGAAGGGGGGAGGACAAACAACAAAAAAAACACTCATTCATTCAGACCGGGGAGGGGAAGTGTAGGGAGAGGTGGGAGGAGGAAGAAAGGGGAAAATGAGGTCGTGGGTCGAGTAGTTAGAAGTAGTTAGTTCCTAGTTAGCACATTTAGATAGGTATATATCGAATGGCCAGGGATGACGAGAGCCTTCGGATGCATGTAGCTAGATATCCTGTATATAGTTAGAACCTTCGACTGCGATAGTTTAGCTAGTTCTTACCTCTCTGTTTGGTACAGCCAAGTTGATATCCGCCATTAGTATAGAATTTATTATTTACTCTCACTATACCGTTCACAATCACGATCGGGGTTCCAAATTAGTGTTCTACTAAATCCATTTGCATGTGACCATATTGATCAAATTGAAGTAGATTATCATTGTCTTGTGACTTTATATGCAAAAATAAGAGATGGCGTCCAGAGGTGGCAGTTCAAGATATTGCGGCGATGTAGTGTGTAGAGGTATTACCATGCATGATCTAGGCTGTCCAGGGTCTTCAAGTTCAATCCGCATAGGTGCACTATTAAGTCTCGACTCATCACTATAGTTACAAAACTCGCGAGGTCGCGAGAGTTACGCCAATGGAAACGGCAAGTATCCGATGGGAACTCCATACATCCAGTATAATTTCGACTACTCCACCTATCCAAAGAACTAGAACGACGAGGCATATAAAATTAACTAGCATAAGAGGATTGATAAATGCGAATGATAGGATATGAATATATATAAGTATTTCTGCGAAAGAGGCTTTTCTACACTGACGCAGCTACGAAAACATAGTACAGTAATATCACCTGCACGCTATATAGCTCACTTCCCGCTTCCCGACCGAACCTCGAGGCCTCTATAACCACAATTGTTAAAATTCCATTATTAACCGCAGAATCCCTAGCCAACTGGAAGGCCTTTCCCCATCGCATAGCTAGTTCCGCCAGGTTTCGGACATTTTAAATGGCAGTAACCGGGATCCGATAGGGCACCCTCAGCGTATACTTTCCTAATTCGTGGAGTTGTTGCATATTCCCGAATGCGAACATCCGGTACACAAAGTCCACAACCTGTCAACCGTTAGAGCTGGGATCAATCGACGTCAGTGAGGGGTATATTTTCTTGGGGTATTTTCGCCACTGTACTCTATATAAAGATTCGTGTATCCTCCATAGGCACATTCATCCAGCCAGAAACTTCATTCTTATAAAGAGGACTTTTACAATACAACTATCTTCCCCGCTAGCTATCTAGGTAACTATAAACCGTACGTTTCGTCTTGCAAGCTTGAAGGCCATTCTAACAATAAATCTAAGTCCAATTCTTCACCTACATTTCACAACCCGAATCCACCACAATGGTCGTCCAAATCAACCGCATAGTCAACCTCTGCAAATTCAAATCCATCAGATTCTACAACCAAGAAACCGTAACCGAAATAACCCTCCCCCACAGCGGCAACAACATCTTCGAACCCTCCCCCTGTTCTCCAAAAATCCTTCAAAATGTCCCCTGGAAAAGCAGTAACAACAAAATGATCATTACAATCATCGACGCAGACGATGGAGCAGAACACTCGGTCTCAATCATCGACGATAACTTTGCGTTTCTCCTAAATGATCAGAGGATGGGTGATTTACGCCCCGTTGAGAAGGGACCAAATCCTAATGGGCTGTTGCTGGTGGTTAGCGAATGTCCTTTTCATCCGCAACATAAGTTTAATGTTACGATTCTTAAATGTGAGGAGTGGTTCGCGGTTGATGAGGACAACAAAATTGGTCCCTATTCTGTCAGGAGGATGTTGCATATGGATCATGTTGCGGCTTTGCATGGGTGGTAAAGTTTGGAGGATTCCCCTTTCCTTCTTCTGTCGACGATATGCACGTACCGGGGATTGATGCCTTATCGTTTGTCGTAGCTAAGGGTCAGGTCGCAATGAATAACACGCTAGAATGGTAACCTAGATCCATTTTAGAATCTATAAGTAGATGTGCAAAACACTCCAAGCGGCACGGATAAGCTTAAGTACATATCTAGATACCTAGGTAAGTAGTAGCTACATAGGATATACTTGACGGCAAGCAGACGTTACACAAAGCCAATTGACGTGGAGATATGTAAATCTACCCACCTATTCCTATGTTACACAAGCAGTTAATAGATCCTAACATTCTGATATGGCTGTAAACTGTTTTCTCAAAGAGATTATCATATTCTAGCTCAACCAAGTATACAGATTTATCACGTTGCAAACCAACGAGGCTTCGAGGTATATATAGTAGCGGGACTAATATATGGCTTCAGGGTAGATATCGTTTTGGTGAATCCTGAATGACGAATTAGTCTAGATACAGGCGAAGTACATGTATAAAGCGAAGAAGCTACTGAGGCTAGAGACCAGAATGTATTGATGGACTAGGGCCGTTATAAGACCGAATGACCTGGTGGGCTTGGGTACAGAGCCAACGCATGCCGTATAGGGGTTGGTAAATATCGAGACTTAGAGCAACGACGGAAATAAGACTTGACATCCTTCTCTCCTCCTCATCCCTATCCTTGATCGACGCGTCAACCTCTCCTTCCCCTCTATCGTACATCTAGATTCTTGTTCATAGATAAATTATCTCGCATTGTCCTTCGATCTCTTTCCTCATGATCAAAAACCTAACCGCCCTCTAGGCCTCTTTCAAGATCAAACATCATTCAGAAACGCACCCAGTTCAAGTTTCAAATCTACGAAATTCGAGCAACGGTTCCCACGATAACCTAAAACCTCACTCCCTCTGCAGCGCCTACTCTAATCTACTGTGGCAAGGAATAAAGTGGTAAATCATCACTCCAGCATAGTATCTGCGGCTTTCAATCGTCTTCACTACATAACTACTATCTTCAAGCACCTTTCACAGCCGAACTCCTCCTTATCTTCTTCTGTTGACGCTATAAATTCACTATGGATACTACCAAAAGAAACTTTACTGTGACTCCCTCATACGAGAAGCGTAAGTCTCCCCATTCTATTTCACCTCGACGATTTACATGGGGGCTAAGAGAAATATCTCTAAAACTAGTCGCCGCCAAGTAGGGCCAGCAGGCTGCCGAACGGTTTAAGGCGAGTCGAAAGGCTACACTTATGAAAGTGGAACGACTAAAGTCGGCGAAAGCAAAGACCAACTGTTCTGGTCCACGTTCAAGATCACGTTCGCCAGAACTCTACAAAGGTCGGGAGCGCCGAACAGAGAACCCTGATACCTATCGAAGATCCCGTTCCCGCTCCCGTTCGCCGAAAAGAGAATCTTCACGAGTCCGTTTGAGATCTCCTAGGCATACCTATGAACGAGAATGGGGTAGTTCACATTTGACCCCCAAATGTATGCCATCTAGATCGACTCCGTTTCCGTCAATCTGCCGAGCTCCAAGTTCTCCAGAACCATGCGAGGATCTCATAAGTCACGATTTCTTTTCTCCCCGAAAAGGATCTACATCATTGTCGCAGTTCCACCCCATCCCATTTGGGTTCAACGGGTTGTTTTCCATCCTCTCGAAACATGATAACGACGAACAGGGAACAGCATCATTCTCTCAATATTCCTCTCCATTCATCGACCTGAACTTCTCGCCATCGCAAGCTTCTGAAGCCACACAAGATTCCGAAGAATATACTCAAGAACAAACCACATCTCGTCTTCCCGACTCTCCCATGAGCCGACGTGAATACCTAGATTGGAGATACAAAGGGCAAGATGCCTATGAAAAGAAGTTCGGGACTGGCATCACTACTTCCTACCGCTATGAGAACTTCGACATGTCGGAGAAAAAAGAACATAAATGGCTCCACAGAGTCGAGAAATCGTTGTATCCAGAAACATACCGGGATGAATGTCACTCACCCACAATCCACACAAAGTCGGTCCGCAAAAGATATGGTTCCGAGAGTCCCTCGGGCTACCAAGAAAGGACTTTAACTGCACCACCGGAATTCAACTTCACGCCCACTTCAACAGGATCTTCAAGATATAAATCACCAGCTATGAAGGCCAAAAAGCGTTCTTGTAGCCCCGGCTCCGATTCATCTCCAACCCGCCAGTACAAGTCGCCTAGCCCCATCATTCCCTCCCAACCCTACAACATTCCACAAAATATCACCACTCAAAACGAACACATCCTTCTAGAAACCGCCCAAGAGCAGCTAACTGATACTGACTGGACTCAACAAAACAAATTCGAGTCTATCGACGAGAGCGGAGATTTCAAGATTGAAGTTCGTATCTACAAACGACGCCGACTATAAACCAACACACCGGAAGCAATAAAGTTGTCTCGGCAACCAAAAAAGATAACTATGTACCAACGAAGACTCAGGTCCGGATTGGAAGGAAGAGGAACCGACAGCACGTTACTTGAAAGCTCGATACAATAATTTAAAGAGATGAGATACGTAAACGAACGACGAAACAAAACCCAGTGATGGAAAAAATACAAGTAGAATTAGTAGAGAGGTGAACGGAGAAACTGAACTATCAACTAAAGAAACGTGCGATACTATTTTATAGCCTTGGTAGTTAGTATTGATACTAGCTGGTTAGAATAGTTCAAAGAAGAAACCAATCTCCAGAATTATATATCCCCGTACACCTTCCTAGAACCCGTTCATAAAAGGGTAGTACTAGCTACCATTGCAACGTACTGGAAACCAAATTCACAAACTGCAACAGCCCCACGAGGCAATGAATCTCGTAAACCAACCAGCCGCATAAACCAAATGATTTACGTAACTAACAATACACTCCACACCGCCTTCAAGCATCTTATAGATATTTTACGGACATAAATTTAGTTAAAAGAACTGCTGAGGGCCGCCCAACTTCTGCTAAAACGACTTTGCTACTACATAGCACGCTCCCGTGTGACAACTTTAACTCTGCCATTATCAATTATCCACTCCCATAACCCAGTGCAGCAGCCTAGGGCAATAGGAATTATGCATATATAGTTCGCTTACCCGCAAGTCAACTTCGGGAGCTTATCTGGCTTTCGCCAATGCTATAGACATTGTACAAATACAGTTTCTTATTTTTTCTACACACGTTGCTACACTATTTCCTACTAGGGCCGTCTGGTTGCCTTGGCTCTGTCCTATCTGTAGATCCTCATGATCAGCGAGGCAAATTAATTTCCTAAGTCCATGCTAGAGTAGGACCATCGGGAATCGTCCGAGTCATAGGCTCCATCTGTGTCATCTAACCCAATTTGTTTCGGGGCCAGAGATGCGATATTATTAAATACTGCATTCTTTATGCTTGCGTCTGTCTGTGAAGAGGGGCGAATTTGGTCAGTCCATATAATATTAATGTAAAGCGGCGCGCTTAGAAATATACTTCTATTGCTAATGCTTTTATCTCAGCTACTGCTTTCTCGCCCCATTTCTTGAAAATACTGACTCCCGTCTCATATTCGTCATCGCCGAAGTACGCGAGGCCGTTCATCATCCTAATTCCAGGGGCGATATAACTTTTAGATACTCTAATATAAACACCAGCAATGTGGTGGATGAGAGTAAAGCGACCATGCAAATCCAAAGTGGCCACAATCGCGGACTATAGATGCTTATTAGTTAGCAGTTGAGTAGGACAAGGTATATATAGACTCTTACCGCCTGATGTCGGCTATTTTCCTTATGTGTTCGCGACGTCACTCGCTCCTCAAGATCTCCTGTTTGTTCCTTGAATTGACCCAGGCGGAGTCCCATAGTATCATCGACATAACGTGAAACGTCGATGAAAAATGATGACACCTGGTCAATATAGTAATCCAAGCTGTGTAATGCTCGGATCGAGCGCGATAGAATCTCATTAATTTGTTTCTATATCTTTTGTCAGCCCAAAGCCTAGCAAAAAGTCCGATTAAAGTTCTCACTAAGTCGAGGGTTTTATCAGACAATCTAAGATCCTCGTACGTAGTTTCGAAAGACCTCACAGATTGCAATGACTCTTTCATGAGAGCTGTATAATTGTCCTGGGACACACGCAATCTGCGCTCAGCTTCCCCAACCTTCTCCTGGCAGGTTTCGAAGTAATCTATAGCGCGCGTCTGATCATGATTGATAGTCTTTTCTTGTTTACTGAGGATCTCTCCACGCAAGGTTAACAGATCCCGTTTGCGCTTTTCTTGCTCTTTGCGGATATGCTTTGCGCTCCCGAAAAAGCGGCTGAGTACTTTCCATGACGATGGCTCTATCAAAATTTCAGTTAGTCGCAGAATTATCCTAGAGTATCCAGGTTGGTGGTTAAAATACTGCATTGTTCAATTTTGAGCAGCTCAGAATTAATTTCGTCAATCTTGACCCGACTTTTCTCCCATGAGCTCGCTCTGAGGACCTCTTTCATCTTTTCTTGAGCAACTAAGAGATTATTTTTTGCCTCATAAAGTTCCCTCTCCAGTATAGCTTTCTCAGTTTCAGCTTCTTCAAGCTGGGAAATGTAGCTACCCTTGGCAGCCTTTTCTTCATCAATTAAATGTTGCTTATTCCCATCTGCAAAGCAAACTATAAGCGCCCTTAACTGCATGGAGGTCGATATAAGCAGTGGCATGATACGTACGTAATGCCTCAAGAGTTGCTAGCTGGAGTGCAACTATAAATTCCAGAAGTGCCTTAAAGTTCGTTTTCATAAGATTCGCCTCCCTCCGACAGATGGTCGTCGCATCGTCTAAACTCTTCATCCACATCTCAAGACTGGAAAACTCGGGTTGAGAGTCGTTGAGAACCAGCAGGATTTGTGTTAACTACCAAGACCATTTGGTTAATAATCGAAATAGAATAAATCACCCGGGTCGGAACTACGACATACAGGCCCTGTTCTCCCCATCACAAACTCAGCACGGTCCTGAAGCTTTGTCATCCCATCTTCAGCTTGTCTGAACGCTCTTTTTCCAAGCTCTCCACAGTACTGTAAATTCGTACCTAGGTGTTTCTTACTATTGATCTTATTAAATCTGGCTCTTTTCCTCGAGGGAAGAATATAACGACTAACGGTATGATGGTGACCCCCTCGATCTTCAGTATTGGAACTTTGACTTCAATTATGCCTATGCTTGGTGAGGATCCAGCAATGAGGCAAGTAGCCATGGAACCAATGGCCGCCGGGGCCGCGCTTAGATGTGGAGCCCATTGCAACTTTGTTGTCAGATCTTCGGAAATAGCTTGGACCAGGCCCGGCAACTTCTGTCGTACCGCACGCACTCTTTTAATACGTTCATGATCGTGGAGTTTGGGTTTTTTTGAAGTAACAGGCCCTGAAATTGCCTGGGTTCTCGGGGGTGACTGGGGTGACTGGGGTGACTGGGGTGACTGGACTCCATCCTTCTTGCGGTTATACAACGGGAAAACTTCTAGCATAGCCTTCAATGCAGAAGCTGCCGTTGCCGCTGCAAAATTTTGCCAATCCTTGTCCTTATGAGCGTCCGCATAGTCACATACGCCTTTGACCACGATACATTGTATAACCTCGGAAATACCTGCACCTTCCATCTCAAAGGCGATAATCTTTGGGAGTTTTGCAAGCGCATCACGGTGTTCTCCGGACTTGATAACAGTATCGCCTGATCCGACAACCCCAACATGAATAAATGGCTCGTGAGTGTCTTCGCCCCCTGCTACTTGCATCCGCTCGAGTCTTTTTCTCGGCACAAGGTATCTCTCATCGCATAAAATCATGGCGCACGAGGATGCTATAGCATCATTGCACACCGATTCCAGCCCATTATCGCAAGTCGCACAGTTCAAGTTCTGGAGTATACGATGCTTGTGGTTATAGTATGGCTCGAAAAGCCTGTCCTTAGCTGCGCCAGGATATTCGTATCTGTAACCGCGGTTCTTTCGCGCAGCTTTGGCCTGAAGGTTGTGGAGATGCCCAGCCGTCCTTTTTTGGAGGGCTTCCCGGCCATCATCGGTCTCCAAGATGCATAACTGGTTGCGAATAAATTTCTCCGGTCTGGCTATATAGTTTTCGAAGCCCGCCTTGGTCGAATAGTTGCTAGGATACTGCCTGCCCAAATCGTATTGGAGAATCCCGTTGCTAATCACTACATCACCCAGTAGGATTTCCCGCTCACCGGATCTAGGCGTGCCACCGCAGATTCCGACAAGGAGTGCCAGTCGTATCTCTGGATAATCTTTCTGAATAATGGCTGCCGTGCTCGCGGCGCTAGCCTTGCCCATGCCGGAGAGCATAGCCAGAACCACTTTATGCACCCCAATACGACCCACCTTATAATTGAGATGGCCTGCATTTTGATCCCAAACTTCGTCAAATAAGAAACAGACAGTGTCATATTCAAGTGATAGCGCACATACTATGGCAATCTCGAAGTCTTCAGGGTTAGGGAATTTTTGGATAGCCATAGTGGGCTCGAGTCAATGATGGTTATGTTGGCAAAACTTGTAAGGGTCCACGGGCTTATATAATGCAATGTATGGTAAATATTTGAGTTAACGATAATAGATCGCACTATATTTCTTAAGGCTTGGGTGGCCACTCGGACTACCTGTGTCTGGTAAAAATAATTTCCACTGGACGTGGACCCATGGAGACCCTTAAATACTAAGCTCCTGATGTTGCTTCGATCTCGGGTCCCCAAATTTCAAGAACAGTTAGTAAAGTGAGGATGTATATCAAAAGTATGACAGGTAAAAAAAAAAAAGTAAGATAATACAAGGATTAATTCCAGAAGAGAAAGTCAGAAGCAGTAAGGTGGGGTTGCGGGTTGCGGGGTGGAAGTTCCGGGCACAACACTAACCTGCGGGGAAGTTAAAGCAGCCTCCACAAAATGGCCAACATGTACCCAGTGTACGTTTTAGACATACATATATACATGTTTTGTGTGAAGGTCGGATCTGGCCTGCGAGACAAACATGCGGCCTCTTTTCGCCACGTCAACCCACATTTGCATAATTCGCAGACTGATAGCTCTCCCCATATTGACATGTCGTAACAAGATTGGAGATATGTCATGTAAAGGCCGCGGATATGCAAGCGAGACGGAACAAACCGTTGGCTATTATACATCCACAATCGTAGCCCTATCATACAACGCGTTGTACATACAGGTACAGTATCCATCACAGGATACCGCACCCTGCAAGCCTAATCTAGTATCCTTGACAGGATATCTAGACTAACTCTGTAGATCTAAATCGGAGGGGTTACGGATTTATATCCGATCATATAATTCGGAGATATATTTGACAAGCCAGTATATACCAGCCCTTTATCGGCATATGGCCATGATCTAGTGACTTAAGTAACTAGACGTTTTAAATTAGAGAATTTAAAGTTCTCGCACGTTCGGACTATCATCGACGTTACAATTAGCTAGTTCTAGCTCTATACAGCCGTTGATTTTGAAATATTGAGAAACCCAAGATCCAATCGATTTTAGCGATTTATGAATCTAAATTCAAGTACTTAAGTAGTTTCAGGTTCGTGGAGGCTAGGCTGGTATACGAGACCAATTTCAGCTGATCAGGAGGCTATATGATTCAGCTGTTATTGCCCAAATGCATTGTGGCCCCATGACACCGTGGATAGGAGGTTCTGCCCAAAAATAACTTTGCAGGACAAAGGTCCAATATCTTCACTGGATATTTTCTGCATCTTCTCCCAGTGGCCACCTGTTTTGCTTGACCCGCTATTCCGAGTTTCTTTTTCATCATATCACATTTTACGGTAGAGAGTCCCTCGGCACGTTTTGCCATTATACCTCCTCCTCCTTTCCTACCAGCTGCATTTTGCAGCCCGGTTCATATCTCCACCAATCCAGTTGTTGCAAATGGCAGTCCTTTTTCCACGCTATGCATAGATATGTCTCTTGCAGTAATCAGTTGCAAGAACTCGCGCGCTTACCGCTGTTCTTATTCCCACTACCGTCGATCATCAGTTTACCAGTCGTTCCTCCCACTTTATTCTCTATACTAACCCGTTTGATTACCTTTCCGCGGAGCGATAACTAACAATAGCTCAGAGGGCTCGACCAAAACGAAGACAAACCGTTAGATTTCGAGAAATATAGGTCCGGGGGTAGGGTTCATTCTAGGATTCTCTGGCATTTGCATTGAAAAGCCTTGCGGCCTCTTCACCTTAATCCTCTCGAATGATAGTTACAAATGTTATATATCATGATACCTATAAGGTATTGGCGAGGATCGGTTCGATATAAGATATCTTTAGGCTGGATCATGAGACCATGATACCAGTAAAATCCAATTCTTTGTCGTTTAGTAAGTCCTATAGGCCTAGTATCTTGTCTTGTCCTTCCATATATTTTAAATAACCTTCGTATAGAGGCTCCAGATAACGAGGGCTCAGCGGGAACCGGGTCATTAAGCTGGCTTTCCGAGGATTCTATGCCTGAGGAATGGTCGCGACTTAGGTGGCCAATTACTTGATTTTGCAACAATAATGCTCTCACCGGAATACCACTATCACTACGAGGCGGTATCATGGGGAACGCAGAACACCAGACCAATCACTGTCGAGACCGCTTTTGCAGGTAATATGGAAAATCACTAAACCGCTAGGATTAATTTCAAACAGAAACTCAGGACGATGCGAGGGCAGCTGAAGTGTGCGGGAATTTGGTGCTGCAATGGGGAATCCAGAAACGTGTGAAAGCGCTCGCCGCACACGTCTTTCTTGATCTAATCAGGACGCTCGCGATATATCGATACAAATCGCCCTTCTTGCGACCGTAGGCCCATCTGTCAGTAGCATATTGGCCCCATGGTTCCTGCTTCTAGCTACGATTTTTCGATCTAACCAGGACTCCTACCGCATGTTAAGGCGCCGGAGAGCAAGTAAAAGGCCGGTCTACATTTAAAAAGGTCACAATATCCATGCCTACGCTTACACTCTTCCTAGACATGTCGTCATGGTTTCGCTACAGCCTACTATCTATTATGTCCCCGCAGCTGTGGTGTTCAGACGATCATGCGTGTCGCCACCCCCTCTTAATCGTCTTCCATCTTACGATATTTCCCGATAGCTCATCTAAATTCTCGAGCTCTATCGTAAGATAACGATGTATACATATAAAGACAATATATATTTATCATCAGTCGCTGACGTATACGCTTACACAGTATATTTAAAGGTAAAATTATGGTTTAAATCCAGGATTTACATGTTACTTCAATTCATACATTCATACGCGGGTGCGACGGCCGGCAGTTAGTCTCCGGGAAACCATTGTACCACTATCCAGTGTCGAAACAGGGATGCTTTTGCTGATTTGTGTGCTGCCCTCGTATCCATCTCCTGGTGGAGCGAGATTACACTAGCCTCGAATCCAGGCGCTCGAGATAAAGAGATTACGCAAGCCCTTTATATATAAGTTGGGACCTGTAATAAAGAGTCCCTTTGCGTAGCTGACGTGCGACTGTCTCAGTTCCCAAAAAGCCTTCATAAACATATACGCTTGTACACATTACTCCAAACCCTTCTTTCTCGGCACTTTTATAAAAACTTCCCTCGGAGTCATCTCCATTTCGCTTCACCTATGCCCACTCCTCCTGTCCATAGCTACTTGAACCATCACTTCGTTTGGCATTGAAACTCTTTCTTCTTGCATCAATTCGTCCATCAACCGTACTTGATTGATTCAAGACGGTTGACAATCCTCTCCTGCCCGTGGGTACTCCACAGAAGGCCAATCCCAGAGGATCTATGCGATTCATTGCTTCATCGTCCGAAGTCACTGGGCGAAACACGGTCATGCCCCAAGAGGGGCATCCGTGTCAGATACAATCGCCAGGATCTTATCCTAACAATATTCCCCTCCATACCTCTCGAAGCGGCCAACGCCATCGATGTGTGACCGAAGAAGAGCCAGAAGTCATCAAACGGGGCCGGCGGTTAGGCCGCAATCTGAGGAGCCGCTCCAGATCTCGCTCCCCGGCTCACGAAGACCGAAGCCAAAAACCCGACAGAGTGGCTCGGTCACCAGCCCGGGACAGAACCAAATCCCCATCCACGATGTCGAGGATCACAGACTGCCCAACAGAAGAAAATGCAGAATGGGAGTACACCACGTTACCCCGTGGATGCATGTCGAGAACACCAACCCGAAATCTGAAGTGAAGAGGACAATGACTTTAGAGAAGAAGACGAAAGCGAGAGTGAAGAGGATGAAATTCCGGACTGGTTTCGCATTCGTTACGAACACGGGTTCTTCAAAAATAACCCAGTGTGGATGGAAAGCTTCTTCTTTCCACAGAGTCGCGAGATGTTTGAAACATCCGGTACCATCGAGCTTCATGCTTGTATCGAAATCCACGATAAGGACAGAGAGCAAGGACGTGAAAGATGTTCCGCCCCAGAATCATCCACCTTTAACAGTGAGAACGAGGCAATCAAATCTGAGAACGAGGATAATACTCTCAACGAGGGTAACTTTGCTGGGGGGAAGGGGGGTGCAGAAGGAGGTGGCCCGGGGAATAATGACGAAAACGCTGAACTTGAAGGACTGGATGATTGGTGCCATCCTGCTGAAGGATGGCATCAAAAGAGGGGGTTGGTTATCATGAGATAGGAGAGCTGGGGATTTGAGATATGATGAGTGTTAGATAAGCTTTGGCTAAAGCCACTTTAGGGTTAATTCAGAACTAGAACAGCAGAAAGCGAATGCAATGGGATTATTTCGTTTACTGAGCGGATTCGATTAATTGTAGAATAATGATCAAGCTAGTTTTGCTATCACTGCCTGGAAGGTATGTTATCAAGCGGCGTCGTAGGAGGGATATTCTCCCTTTCATATCCACCTATCAGTCTCGTAACCAGACCTTTTGTTCCACCTATACATCTCTAAGCTAGCTAAGTCTACTTATTCTCAACACACTCCATCCATTAATCCCCCTGCCTCGCTTTCCCCTTCTGGTATAACAAAGACCCCTCGTAGCCCACCCTGGCAACAAGCAGCCATGCCTCTATACCCAAATATGCTCAGATCAGATGGCGATAGTTCGTTCATATCAATTGCTGTCACGGTCGTTAACGCGTTTCGTCGAGAGAAGATGTATGGGAGAGGTCGTTGCAAGCGTGGTGTTTCTTTGTGCAACCTGACCAGCCGATCCTTACCCATGTTCGGAGCACCCAGATCTACGGATCGCCAGGGACCCAGAAAAAGACACATAAAAAGATGATCGACAACGTTACTGGAGGAACCCATGAACTAGACCAACTGTCCACCAAGATCTCTTCATCCTCCAACGCTACCCCCACACAGTCTATGCAATTCAAACTGGGAACCACAGAAACAAACAAGCCTCTCCTCTGTCTTTGTCCAAGCCATGGCAATACCGGCGATTCCCGGGCCGATCCTCCCATTCAAGATCAAATACTTCGTCTCAAGCCTTCTACACCAACGGCGGCAAAGGAAGAAGCAGAACCGTGAGCAGAGTGTCGGCGATGGCAGTGGTAGTACCCGCAGGAGGAAGGGTAGATTTGACATGTAAGACCCCTCACCCATAGTGTTAAAATATATCAAGTTGATGTCCTAATCACGGTGTAGGGGCCACTATCTGCACCTCACAAACCCCATGAAGCTCTCCATACCACCAGACTTCACCTCAGACGTCAAAAGTCACCTGAAAGCCCTTAAGTCGGAATTTACACCCTGCCTTGACAAACTAAAGGCTCTCTACGCCCGGTTCTCCCACTCAAAATTCTCAGATCAAACTTCAGATCAAACCCCAACAACTAACGATACCCCTGTTGTCACCGCCAATACAAAATCCCCGATCACTAAACTCCCCACCGCTCTACTCTTAAAAACAATACAACATCTCCCAATAACTAGTCTCCCATCCTTACTACGCGTAAACAAACCCTTCAGAAGCCTCATCCTCGAAAACTACCACCTAATCCTCAACTACCCACGCACCATCACCTCAAAATACGAATTTCTTCCACTAACCTTACCATTCCCAGACTGGTGGATCTTACATAACGACCAAACATCACGGCTATCACAGTTTTTCGATGCTTGGTGGAGAGTTAGGATTTATGACGATTGTTATATTGTGTTGGCTGAAGTGTTGGCGGATGAGTATGTGGGATACTGGAGGTCTGCGGCGGGGAGGAATCCAAGGTTGAGAGATGCTTATGAGGAAGTTTTGGAGGTTGGGTGGGAAGCTTTGAAGGGGTTGATATTAGTGGAGTTGGTGAAGGAGAGTTTTGAAAGAAGGGTTAGGGAACAGGTTGCAGTTTACTTGGAAGGATTGGTACCCGAGGGGTTTAAAAGTGTGATGAGGGGACAGGATAATAAATGGAAGGAGAAAGTGGGGGAAGTGTATGATTGGGATGAAGACTCGATCTTTAAAGGATTCAGAGGGGATGTGGCGCAGACGACAGAGCAGCCAATGGAGCACCCTATGGGACAACCTACAGGAATATTGAAGCAAGCGTTAACATATGCGGTACATAAAACAGTGCGCGAAGAGATTAATTACAGTTTCCCGGCTGTGAAAATGGAGAAATTACATCCCGTGCAGATATTGGAGCTGATGAGGGTTAGAGTTCCGCCGTGGAGTTGGAGTCAAGAGGATCAAGTTGATAGGGTTAGGAGGTTGTTTGTGATGAGTAGTGAGAGTAGAGGTCAGATTGAACGGTATAGGGAGGAGTGGGAGGCTATGAGGGGGTTTGTTGAAGGGGTTATTAAGGCGGGATTATAGATACTACCGTTACTTCTAATGGCTGGTGTTGATGCTAGAGTGGCTGGAGAGGTGTTTGTCGATTGTTTGAGTTGATGTTGGTGGCATCGGTGAAGGCTGTGGCTTGAGTCGTGTTACCATCCTCATGTAGATATTCGCCTGAGTAGAGTAGCTTATACGAGCAATAACCGGTACAAGAGTATTAAGAACAATAAGATATACATTTCCCACAATCTTCGGTACCCAGTATCGTGTTCAGGTGCAATTGGACAATCAATCTGAGAATTTAAGGCGGAATCCACGGTTCTTTGGACGCAGGAGAAACGTATCCCCGCATTATCATTCGAAACTTATCCACCATTTTCAACTGCCGACAGATGATGATATCAAGGCGGACGGATTGGAACAGGGCTCCGGCTCCGAATACTTACTCTATCGAGAATATCTCACGAAACGTCTCATGGTTAATATTCATTCCCAGAGAGCGAAGGCCTGGTGGTATATTAAAGTCATTGTGTTGAAACACGGAACTTGCCATTTCATGATGGACGGAAAGTGCGAGGCTAGAGCTTCCCGTTTTTCCCTCGAAAACTGAAACTGGAGACGTTAATATATCTGAATTTTATGACATCGGATGATTATGATATATCTGAAATTTCACTGAAAAGGGAGGCTCTGCCCAGGCATTTGTTTCCATCTTAATCCCCTTTTGCTGACTGTCAAGATAAGAATTGCCGTGAAAAGTCTTGGTGTGTTCTCGCTTCCAGAACCATGAAACCCCACCGCGATGAAGCGAAAGCAGTTTCAGGGAATTAGCCGAACCCGAAGAAGATTTTCTTCCCTTTCTCCTGATGCAAAATCTTTAGAGGCTCCAAAAATTTAAAGGGAAAGATGTTCGGCAGTTGGAAGGTTTAGGCTGGTTAATTGAGTTCAGGCCGTTTTCTCGGATGTTTTAATGTTTCGAGGTTTTTTTGAAACGGGATCGATGGTTGAAACAAGCGCAGATGCCGTCTTCTTAGGCCGCATTCTTAGCTTCACCTCTTCGTCCCACAGAGACTAAGAGCCGCGAAGTCAAGATTATATTCCGGTTTCGGACTTCTTTTTGAATTTGAAAATCGTCAGCACGGCTCGAGATGCCCCTCCTTCTCCATGGGGCTTCCCAGGCCTTCCAAAAAATGCCTGCTGATCTTCCACCGTTGACATGGCTTTGGAAACGTTTGGGTCCACGCAAACTCCTTTAACTCGATCCTGGACAAGGGACCTTTTACGAACGGATTTTACCATGCCCCGCTTCTCTTTTGCGTATCGCGAAAATTACCGGATTTGCGGAGCAATACCTCCACCTAGGCCCTGACTTACAAAGTAGCTTTAGCTAGCTCTAGCTTCACGGCACGGGTGGCACGGAAAGCTTCGGTCAATTACTGTTTCGAGACATGCATGGCTGGATATATCAACGGTCGTAAGTTGGCCATGGGAGGCTGGGTTAATTGTTGGTCGGAAGATTTCAGAGAAGCTAACAAGTACTTAGTTAGTATCTTGGAATAGCTACTAACAGCTAACATCAACTTCTAACAGTGATATTGGAGGTTGGAATGAGGCTGAAAGTGAGAGGTTGACAACATGCATGAATCTCTCTACCAAAGAGCCGCCTTCTCGAAAGGACTCGACTCACGAGCACACCCTCAGGTCAAGAAAAAAGAATGCAAGTTGACGCAATTCGAGGCATAACTAATCCTACTATGCTATGCTACGTTAGCACCATCTACAACAGGAGTACTAACACACGTACTCTTCCGCCCAACGGACAAGATCAAAGACATATTGCAGAGAAAAACCCCCCAGGAATAGCAGCAACATTTGGGATGGTGACAAGCTTTTTAGACGCCACAAGCTCGTGGATGGGCTGCTGGTGAATACGGCGCTCCTCATTGGCTGACTCGGTGTTTCGACTAGTCGCCCCTCCCGTTCAATGGGCTGGTCCGGACAGGCACAAGCACAGGGCTCAATGACCAGGTGGGGTCCCACCGCATTCAAAATGGTGTTTCATCTTTCGCCCAACTTTCCCGGCCCACTTTTTTGCCCGCAACACTTTTTGGCTAACTGCCAGAAATAGTACGCGCCCACACCCACGTCCATTGTCTTTGGACGTGGGCCTCAACCAAGCAAGGACGCTGGACTGGACATACGAGCGCTGGCTCTGGAACTCAATATTTTTGCATTGATGACGCTGGCCTTGCTCGCGCCTCTTGGACAGCTTGGATAGCTTAGGGAATCTTGGATATCTTGCCGGTACCCGCCAGAATCGGTGTCCCACGCGATAATTCTGGCATCAAATTTCCCTCCGACCACGCTTTAATGGCGCCTGATTGGAGGGAATGCTGCCCGAATGGACCCTCTTCGCTGGTCCTTATCAGCAATGAACTTGGCTCCTCTCTTCATATCCCCAAGCGCGAAGAGACGCTATTAATATCTTCTTCCTCCAAGCTTCGACGAAAGGAATATTCGAGCACCGAATAGGGCTAGTCCCTCTGACACTTTGTTGGCTGTTGTTCACAATTGTTAACTCCTTCGAAGAGAGGCCGTTCGCATTTGCTTCTTTTTTGGGCTACATGGGGCCGTGAGCAGGGCACAGGCTTACCCCAGTCCACCTGTCTTAGTGCGAAAGACTAAGCAGAACAGCCGGACCACCCCTGCGATCTCGAAAGGTCTTTTGCTTATTTCCTCATCTTCGACTCAAACCAACCGTCGCGCTATCAAATTTCGAGATGCACGCGAGCGGCGAGCCTACTTAAGATGCAGACGTCCCACCTCCAACTTCGCACTTTTCCTACCTTCCCTCCGCAGCCCCAACCAAAAACCCCAAAAAAGTAATCTACAAAATAATCCACGAGTGCTCTTCTCGGGTAGAAAGTACTTTTTCTTTTTTCCCGTTTTCTTTTTTACTCTTCACTTCGTTGGATCCCATTTTTACCCTTCAATTCATAACCAACCTTTTTTTCGCCCTGGGTGTGAAAAAAATAATTATTTTTTTGTGGCGTCGACCGATTGGTGTTTTATATCACAAAGCTTCTTCCTTCTGTCCCGCCCGGTATCAGCTTATTTAAAACGACTATCACTTCTTCCTTCTGCAAACGATCCTCATCCTTTCTTCAGCTCAATCACCATCATCATCAAACCTTCCTCCCTTCGACAATCAATAGATAGATTCAGTTCTTTTCTATATAAGTCAACATGCGTTTCACAATTGCTTCCGTTGCTACCGTCCTCGTCGGCGCCGTTGCTGTTCTGGCCGGTCCTATTCCTAAATATACTGGGTGCAGCTTGTCGTCGGTCCAGATCCCACCGGAGGCCTTCGTCGATCCAAACAACTGTAAGTTGCTCATCAGTGCTTCATCATCCTATATCTCACACTAACATCATTATCTCTTTAGCCACAAACACTCTTGCAAAGCCCGCCGCGAACGAGAAGCTCGTTAAGATCGTTCTAGGATACGGTTCTCAAAACTACTCTTGCATCGATGGAACTGCCACCCCCAACGGCGCCGTCGCCACCTTATACGATCTATCGTGTGCCTTTGCCGTCTCTCCGGAGTGGGCCGATGTCCTCACCCGTGGAGCCGTCCAGATGGATCCTACTGCTCAGCTCGCCGGTATCCAGATGTTGAAGAACATGTTCAACGCTCAATTCATCGCTGGTGTTCACTACTTCAAAGGTGATTTCACCACCCCAGCCTTCGAGTTCACCGACAAGGGCAAGTTCATCGGCGGCGTCGGTGGCAAGATCCCAGCTCTCCTCGGTTCCGACGCCGGCAAGCGTCCTGACAACTTCGGTGCCGTCCCATCTCTCAAGTTGGTTCCAAAGCAGGGTATGGGCTCTACCTACTCCACCATCTACCGCCTCCACACCGCTGGTGGCTCTCCACCACCCGGAAAGTGCTCTTGGCAGGGACAGCGACAGATCCCCTACGCTGCTCAATACTGGATTTACAAGAGCACATAAAGCTTTTTATGTTTTCCGTTTTAATTGCTTTATATGTTTCTTCCTTTCCATTTGTTAAATCATTATTACTACCTGTTTAATCATGCCACCCTCTTCTTTCCCCGTTTCGCATTAATTGTGCGCACATGATTACAAAGGTCCGGCGAAGAGCGCGCTGGCCAAAGAACTTTTTTATACTATTAACTAGTAATATTACTTACAAATACCCAAACCCGGGAGTCCCTCGAGAGCAGAGAAAGTTACCAAAGGTTTCCATGTAGATACCATCCTGTCGTTGCAGAAAGTTGTTCAATATTTTGAGTTGTTGTTTTTTTGAGTTTCAAACGCAAAAGGAATACGGATATACCCCATCGATCATCATCACAGTCGTTTAGATAGTATCTTTTATGCTTCCCTATCTATCTTCAGTAGGGATTGTATTTAGCTAGCTGGAGGGCAACAATAATAAAGGAATACGCTTTTTCCATTCTTCATATAATTTGTTGATTCACTTGTAACTTTGTTCCAGAAATCTAAGTCGTGAGCTCCATCGGTCTAGACTAAACTACCTTCCGCTTCCGATCGCTCACCTAAGAAAAATCTCAGAACGCCTCTTTTTCACAAGTTTAACCAGCTTCACTCGCTTACCCTATGATTACTCACTTTCCTTCGTCTCTAAAAAGTGAGTCCAAAGCTGTCATAAGGAAATGAATTATCATTTTTATTATTATTATTACCATATTCCCCGGGTGGCTAGCAAAAAATCATGCATTTTTACAACTCTTCCACCCGACGGAGCCGTTCAGCCGTGCTGGAGCGGGAAGGGAAAGCAGCATGAATACCAAATTTCGGTTATTTTGGGTAGCAACTGAAGGTTTTTGTTATCTAACACGGGATAGGATATAACCCCACTATTTTTACAGGCCTGTTGGATTTATTGGTGTAGAAAAAATGGCAAATGAGGTCGCCGTGAAGTCTGCTGAGATTTTGGGAAGGCCCAAGGCAGCCTGTTGTGGCGAAAACACGTTGATAGACTTGTCTGGAAGAACCCCAGGCCTAGGGTTATAGACATGGATTCTTTCTTGACCGACGCGACCGGTAGAGCTAGGTCGCAATGCATGTATTAGAAACCCTTCCACCGCACACAGACGCACAATATGCAGAAACCGTATCCGAGGCGCCTACTACCTTGCCCTTGTTCTACAGGATTCACATTCTTCTTCTTCCCTTCTGGTTCAGCAGACTGGGGAGGGGGAACAAAAAGGTTACAATGATCCATAGTTAAAACTGCAAGGTGACCTTGTAGATACATGTACCCCCATGCATGCAGCTTATGTTGCTAGGATTTTTCTGGGAGCGAGGAGGGTATTTGAACTGTTGTTGTGTTTACCACAGGTTGGGTTATCACTGATACGAGATGCATGCTGCATGTCTGTATGTATGTACGACCGGGAAGTCAACGAGAGTGGACATTTTGGGTATTTGGTATTGGTATTATATTATTATATGCGGTACTACATGCTAAGACTTTGACGGCGATAGTGCTTTGTTATTGGCGATATTTCCCGGGTACGGTCGTACGAGAGGGGACCTGCATGATGGAGAGAGTTTTTGTGAAGTTGTAATGAAGTTTACATGGGAGCCTTGAACGCCTTTTCTTCATGGTTTACGTACGCCTTATTATTCTTTTTTCTACGATGAATGGTTTCCAAGGGTTCATAAGTGCGCTTAATTTGCTTGTCGATGTTACGGGAGCCCGTAGACGGATAACTCGGCTTCTTTTTTACTTGAAGGTTTTTGATATTTTTCAATATAAGTTGACTTTTAGGATCTACAGGTGAAAACGCGCAATCTCGACAGATGACGTTGAATGGTATCCAATCAGATTTGTTACCAAGTAAAGTACACTCTTTCCTTTAAGTCACTTCTTTTATTGCTCCACTTTTTAATCCTTTTGGGAGAAAGCAAGAAAGAAAGGGTTTCCCGAGTACCTGAAAATAGAAATGGAGTGTTAAGGTCTCCACTTGGATAAAATACGGAATGGGAATGGAGAATTCCACTTTCGATTCGATCGAGGAAAGGAAGAAAAGGGCTGGTCAATGCGGAAGTCGAGAAGGGAATTTCCTTGTTTCTCGCCTTTTTTCCTACTATGTGTCCTTCACACCATCAGCTCTTCTCTATCGAAATCAAGGTCTTGTGAGTGGTGTGGGGAGAGTTTTTTCGGAAGATAAGGTTGCCCGCAGAGTGGTAGCCGCTGAACCCTGGTGACGCTAATGTCATTTGGAGGTAGGCGATTGGGTGGATATTTTTGGTGTGTGTGGGTAGGCGCCGTTGGGGTGGTTATTGGTTGGCCAATTGGAAGGGAGCTAGCCTGCGGGGCGGGATTCCGAGGATCAAGGATTGAGATTTTGAACTTGTGATTCTTTTTGATGGAGATATGCCTTGTCTTGTAGACTGTGATATTTTCTCTTGATAGACCTTCGTAGATTCGTCGATGGGTCTAAAAGCTGTCCTAAACGCTGACGTCTCACCCCGCCATGGTCGCCGCTTGGCCTCGACATCAGAGGCACAACACATCCTGAGGATCGCGAATTTCGAGATCCTCGGGTGCCGGGGTTCTCCAATAGAATCCCATCGTTAGAACGCCGGCCAACCCTCACCGTATCCTTATTCTTGTTTGGTTTTTATTCTTATTTTTATTGTATTTGTTGGTTTGTGAGGTATCTCCAAGATTTGAGTGATACTTGCGACTTGAGGCTAGCCTAGCTATAGCCTGTACAGCTGTCCTGAGTTGCGAAGTCCTTGTTGGTTTGCAAGCACCGCATGATAAAGAGTCGTGATCCCATGAGAGACCCGAAGCATATTCCGAAAGAATATAGGGCACAGTGGACCCGCAATTGCAAGTCTACGTTCTGGTGCTTTCGGCTTCGATGTAACAGAGGTCTCACTTCTTCTCGAATGCTGATTTCATAGGGCAATCTCAAGGGACTCTAAAAAAAAATGCAGGGCTGCGGCGCGGACAACACCGTGTGATCGTTCGAAACGCCGTGAACCTGCATGGTTGATCATGAGAGGGACATCGTTGTGACCTCATGCGCATGTGCCTATGGCGATGTGTGCAAAAGGTAGAACGGTCCCCTTTTGTCCCTCTTCAATCTTGGAAGATTTCGAGAACAAAGATTACGTACGTCTGAGCCGTGTTCCTGGACGTAAACATCACACTGTCAGCTGGGTTATCTGCGTTAAGGTTGCTATCAGAGTCAAATATTTCATAATGGTGATTCTGTACCAATACGTCTCCGGCACAAACAGTACCCTGCTATGTTAAATACGGCTTCCGGGGAGACTCGTTATAAAAGTATCCAGAGGCTCCCTAATTTCCTCGGTTACATTTAAAATGTGATATCATATGGTGATTGATAATAATAACAAAAGGCCATTCTCATCCCCCGTTTAAAAGTCCATATCGAATAAAACCATTACACATATTATTCCCCCAAACTCCACAAACGGGTGGCTTTGTGCCGTGTACACTCGTGCAATGCAATGTAATGTGATATGTAGTTTGTCGGGGTTTTAGCCTATTAGACGAGGATTTATATTGGCGAAAGGGCGGCTACTGCGACAGCCTCGAATCGCCGTGGAAGGATCGTAGAATCTTTCGGCCAGTGCGAGAAGGTTCCGAAGACGTGAGGGATCTTTGTTTTTTGGCGAGGGTGGGGGCAAGGGTGGTCGTGACGAGGTACGTGCAGACGCATGCATGCAGGCGTGCAGGTAGGGTTGGTTCATAGGTTATGTACTTATTGCAGGTGGTCTTGGTGATTTGGTACGGGTATTCGGGATCTATGGAGGCAGAATCCTTTGATTGATCAATAGTGGATGGTATGCAACTTTCGAGTGGACGATGTAGGGCCCTTCGAACTTACGGCAAGGGCCTGGTGATCGAAAGTCTTGTAGGAACTACGCCCTTGGCGCCTCGAAGCACAAGAATTACTAATTATCGTTCTATAGGATCTCCTACGAGGCTTTCGTAATAATCCTATGATGCGATAGAGCCGGTGGATGCTGGATCGATCCGATTCCTAGGATGAAGGCCCAAAGAGGGACGGGTGAACATGTGATCAATCGAATCGTCCCTACCGTCTAGGCCAGGTCTTCGGGCTTTGACAACCTCAAAGAATTAGACCCATCACGACAATATGGGAGTCATTTACTATCTGGTTCATCCGAGTTCATTATCGAAACCCTGGCCTTCAGATTCCGAGAATGACATCATGCGGCCCGAACGGCGTCAAGAGCTTAAGAGTGGGCAAAATAGAATCGTAGATTCGCTTGAGGCTGATGAGGTAGAGTGCATCAGCAGGTAGCATACTGGTAGTGATCGCAAGGGAATTGGTTCCCAGGAACGTGAAAGCATGGTTCGCCTGGCCCCGGAAGTCGCGATAGAGTATGGTACAGCACACTTCCTGGCTACTTTCGGTAATCATCCGCATTGAGATGCGTTGCATTATTTCCGGCTAGCGCTGTGCCCAAAATGGAAATACCACAAACAACGCGGGTAAACGCGTTGACACAGGTGCTGAAGTTCATCTAGAATATTTCGGATCAGACTGGATCTATGGATACAAGGCTGGCTTCCAGATAGTATCATAAGATTTTAGAGGTTGCCTTGATCTTCTCAATTAAGAGCCCAAGGCCGAAGACCGGAGTAGTATCACCCTTATCGGATTCTCGGGGATGTTCCGTATCCGAATCTCATGGGCGATCCTGAAAGACGTGCTTCGGCTACTATAAATGGCACATTTTCGCCAGATCTGTTTCGTAATAGGGACAAACATTCTGACAGCGCGATACAGATTATTGGGCTCGGATTTCCTACTAGAGGCTCTAAAATCGTAATAGCGTGGGGGTACTATAGATTCTGACGTCTTGCCTTGTGGACTTGGGAATGATATCTCGAATATTAGGTACTTCGCGTAGAGGCGAGGCGACGTCGCGACTGGAACTGCTCAGTAGCGAAGGGTGGAGCGGAGAGAGTAGCAAATACGAATCCGCCAGATCATGCAAGCCGGGCCGCATCGGTGGCATTGTGTAACATCATGAATGGGCGGGTAAATACCCTTTCTCACATCAATCATAGATTCCACGTAAAGCTTATCTTAACTACCTATCCAACACAAGATTTCACACGAAATATTTACTAAAAACTTGGTTTCGAGGTTGGAAATCTCCGATCAACTTGATACCTAATTTGGGATCCCATGATCTCCGTGTGTGGGGTTCCGTATCGGAACATGATCAGATTTGAAGACAGGTCTCCCGATAACTAGGTTGACGATCTTATAATTTACCACACTAATATAAAAAAGACCCGCCCCGCTCGGCCTGACCAAACTTTCCCTCAAATCCACCAACGAAAAACTTTTCTAGTCTCCCAGTAGACGCAACTTTCCTCTCTTCTACAACTTCCACCCACCAGATCGAAGAACACGAACTATCATAACTATTAATCTACTGTTAGCATCCTCCATCAATATTATTTTCTTCGAGCTTTCGATATATCAACGCCGCAAAACCTTCAATCCTCACCCTAATAAACGAGGATTTGAAGCTTCCTTTGGTCCTCAAAGTCTATGCACTACGCATCCCACTCTCTTGCTAAGCTTCCGCTGAATCCACCCTGACAAGGGGAGAGAAGCGGATAGTTCATTAAGCAGTAACGAATACTAGAAGAGAACCAAACTTGCCTTCTTCCAAGATGGTCCAAGACTCAAAGCCTGCCTATTCTCAGGGCATGGCTGGCCAACTCTTCAA
This sequence comes from Arthrobotrys sinensis, assembly GCA_036971225.1. Taxonomy (NCBI): domain Eukaryota; kingdom Fungi; phylum Ascomycota; class Orbiliomycetes; order Orbiliales; family Orbiliaceae; genus Arthrobotrys; species Arthrobotrys sinensis. The sequence goes on along the minus strand of JAJTTV010000017.1, from coordinate 199,224 downwards.
AGCCGCACCGATCAATGTTCCCAAAACTGGATGCGCCTCTCCTCAGCAGAGAGGAGAAATGACCCCACCATACAGCCCAAGAAATGGAATTCCATTGAGCAGTCCGCTCGCCAAAGAGGCCAATGTACCTCAGCCACCGCCACAAACCGATCTCCCCACTCCTCCCCCATCGCCTCACTCCGCTATTGTACCGCCCCCTGCCGCCTTATCGGCGGAGGGGACCCTCGAAGGGCAACGGAAAGAACGCCAGCGCCGTATCTTTCTTCGCAACGCGACAGAGTTGCGAAAACGGCACTATGCTCGTGTCGCCACCGCCAATAAGATAGCGACATACATTAGGCAATGCAACGATTGGGGATATCCCATCGACTGGGGTAAATGGGTTCAAGCGATCCCATATCGTATGGACTTCTCTAAGAAGAGTCCAGCTACCTATCAGAAGCCCGCGATATTCCAGCCAAGGCTCAGCCGTTCGGTGGCAAAAGGTGGATCTGCCATTCGTGGAGTCTCACTCCAGCATCTAAAAGATGCAACAATTGCAAAGATCATGGGGATGCTGGATTATCCAACCCTACAATCTTTACGCATGGTAGCGAGGAGATTCGACGACATCTACGAGGAGTATTGGGAGGACGTTTGCGATTCTATATTCGAGAGAATGCGTCACAAGATCTCTTATATACCAGATCTCCTCACTCCTGCCGGCTCACCGGAGGAGGACTCGGAAGATAAGCTAAGGCAACATCACCACCGCATCGATTGGATTGTTGAGGCGATCTTGCCAAGCTATCATGAGACGAGAGCAGAGATGGATGATGTTCTGGCGAAGATCGCTACCGGATCTGCCGCGTACCGGGTATTGTACCCACCCCCGAAGGAAGACGGGGAGGAGAGCAAGAAGGAAAGTGGCACTGAAGAGGGTAAGAAAGAGAGCGGTGAACAGCAAGACGAGAAGCAATATCCCGGAGCTATCTATATAAATAAAAGAATTGAAGAACCTGAAAGGCCTAAAAAGCGGAAGAGCGATAAAGCGACCAAAGGGGGCAACGAAACCAATGGCGATAACGAAGCCAAGGAAAATAACGGGACTGATGGCGATAAGGATGCTGAGAATAAAAATGAAAACCAAAATCAGGAAGGAAGTGATGAAGAAAAGAAGAAGGAAGGCAGGAAAGAAGAGGAGGAGGAGAAACCCACTGAATTTGAATCAGTCCGGAAGAAGGTGATTGAGGGTGAAACATTTCCTTTCCCTGGCCTTATCAAATACGTGTTAGAGAAGCATGTGGGGTCGCCGAGGAGGAGTAAGGACAATCTTCCCCGTTATCAAAAGAGCATGACGATGCTAGAAAAGGCGGGTTTGATGAACGGGGCCCAAGAGAACAGGGCTTTCCACTGGGCTATGAATTTGGTCGTCTGGCATTTCATGAAGCAACGAAATGTCTACTATGCGATTAAGCGGGAATTTTGGCGGCAAATAAAGCAAGAGGATGAGGAGGACGAAGATTATGAAGAAACACCAGCAGCAGTGGAAATGGATATTAGTGAGAGAGAATATATCGAGCGCTTAAAATGGTTGAAACCAGCACAGATATGGGAACTGGTGAGACTCGTGGAGGTTAAAGTGGAAGATGTGGTTGCTTTGATGAATGTTAAGGGGTTTCTTAGTTGCGATGATGAGGTGGGATGCGAAGTTACGGTCATGGAAGATTTTGTTATTGGGAGGGTTAAGCAGGTTCTAGCGATGTAAAGGAGCTGTTCACGATCGAGATGCTCATTTTGTTGATAAAATTCCATGTATATCCTATAGACTTACGGAGCGTTTTAATCTCACTGTTGAGAAACAAGTTTCTGATTCCGTTCTGTACCCATATAAAGCGTGGCAAACGTATACCATGGGCCCGCTGGCTTCATCACGCTGCAATTTGATCACGGGTTTTAAGTCTTCACCACCGATGGAGAGAAGCTGGGCGGTCCAGTCGTCGTTGATCTCGATGACGATCTTGGCAGTGCTTGGGACTCCACTTTGATATATTGCTTGCGGTGAATCGATGGTTCGTGCCTATGGGGGGAATGCAGGGAGGTGTTTATGAAGGAAAGATATACAAAAGGCGGGGTCGACCGGCCATTTGTATCAAAGCTTCATCGACATACTCAAGTTCCCCGCTTCCGACTATAGAGATTTATTCTAACGGGTTTTGGTGGTCGATTAAGTAGAGATTCACTGGCCCCACCAACTGAATGAAGCTTAAACAAAAAATTATCAGTTGCAGCACACTTCCCGGTTTTATCGACGTTGGGCAAAAGTGAATTACCAATAGCGGCCAAAACCCGTGGTTCTATCTGCCACACCGGTAGGTAGGCCTGGACCGTACGAGGCGTACTCTATCGAGAGCGGTACCGAGTTCTAGTCTTAACATGAAATTTAAAACCTGGTTCTGTGTCACAGTCATAGCAAATTGATTACGAAAATTCGAACAAAGCAGCATTTAGTAATTCTCTAGGAAAATATAAACATCGAGATTAGCGAAATGAAAGAAAACCTTTCTATTATATAGCAAATTTTCACCCTGTAACTAGTTTGTGTCACTGTCCGCCGCAGACAGGTACTGCATTAGCTGTAAATTGTCTGTCTGTTGGAACCATCCTCTGAGATAGAGAGTAAATAACTTTTCGTCGATCGGTGAACAGCCTTCCGGGTTCTTGGAGCTTGCCAGTGCACAGCTCGTATTGTTCGTTAAATAAGTGGCCATATTTTCGTAGACCTCCCACCTTGTTTTCTCGCCGTACACCTTCTCCTTCAACATAGGCACAAGAGGCTGCAGGCGTTCATCGACCGTCTCTGGGAGTTGATTGACCCAATCGCTAAAAGGAAGACCTTTGAGTTTGAAATTTCCGCATTTATTCAATAGTTTGAACGTATCGTTCCATTCAAGGGACTGAGAGGGATCAAAGGGCACAATGGTGTATGCTTTCCCGAGGTTTGAGTTGGAGAAGGATATGTGTAGAATATCTCTAACGCAATGATCGACTGGGATAAACTCTTTGCGCTGCTTCGGTAGCAGTGGGTATGTACCCATGTTGATGCAACCGATGATAAACCGCCCCATGAAGTCGTCTGGGTTTCCATAGCCAGTCTCGGTGTGGCCCAAGATGAATCCGGGGCGGTATATCGCGATCGGGACCCCTCTTTTTATAGCCCTCCAAAGAAGGATTTCTGCTACCCATTGGCTTTGGGAATACCCGAGATCATACATTAACCCGTCTAAGTGAGGTTCAAGTGGTTCATCCTCGGAAAGGCTGATAGGGCCCTTTAAGAGGCCCGTGGGCCCGTGGGCTACGAAACTGGAAGAGTAGTGGATTGTTTTCGGTCGGCCTGTGACTGCTAGACGGATAATATTGACGGTTCCGATGGTATTTGGCGCTCGGTGAACACCGTAGGGCTGCACGTAATTAACTAAAGCTCCAAAATGGAAGATTGCTGCGCAGGAATTGGCTATTCCATCAAAAGTTGACTGATTGAGACCTAGATTGTCCTCCGCAAGGTCTCCGGGCAATATAACTATTTTGGACATCAAGCATTCGTCTTCCTGGGCCACTGATATCTTGTACTTAATGAACGCTCCTCTAAGTCGAGACAAACCGTGTTCGACATTCTTCGCCCGAACCAAACACTGAACCTTCTTGACCTCGGGCATTTGAAGCAGAGCGCGTATTAGATATACTCCAAGAAACCCAGTCGCCCCGGTAACAAAAACGTTCCCTTCATCATGAGAGCGCCAGTCTGGAATAGGCCCATCTAGTGGTTCCAAGTGCTCAGATAGCAATGTATCTGTCTTCATAGACTCCTTTATATCGAAGTCTTGTTCTACCCCGTGTTCGAGGTACTCCGCCATAGAAGATAGCGTTTGATGTCTGTATAACACATCCGTTGTAAGGGCAACGCCGAACTCTTTGCTAATCTTGAGTATTAAGGTAGCACTTTGCAATGAGGTACCTCCTAATCTAAAGTAGCTGTCGCTTGGATTGATAGAAGGAGGTGGTCGGGCAAGAGTTTGGCGCCAGATACGCTCGAGCTTCTGTATTGTTGAAGAACCGTTTATGTTATTGGTTGCACGGCTTTCCGCCGAATTTTGGGCCAGCGACGAAATGTACATGTCCGCTAGTTTCTTACGGTCAACCTTCCCGCTAGTGTTCAATGGAAGCATATCCAAAGCCTGAAGTCGAGGAATCGAATACCAAGGAAGAATTTCTTTGAGTTTCTGAGAGACCGCTACCAAATTTCCGTCTTCTTCGTCCTTGAGGACTATGTAGGCCAATAAGAAAGCAGATGCTCCTACTTCTGACTTGGGGGGTTCAACTCTCAACACCGCAACTGTAGAAACAGCGCAGTTATTGGTAATAGCAGCTTCAACTCCTTCAAGCTCGATTCTGAATCCATGAATTTTGACCTGGTTGTCCTTCCGCCCGATATATTCTAAATTATCGAACTCGTTGTAACGTACTAGATCACCAGTACGGTAGAGACGCTTGAGTTCATTATCTTTAGTCAATCCTCCCACTCTGACAAAAGCTTTCTCGGTAAGGTCTTGTCTATTGAGATAACCGAGTGAAAGGCACGATCCACCCACGCACAACTCTCCTATGGTGCCTCTAGGTACTGGGTTTAAGTTGCCGTCAAGTACGTAGAGATCAGACCCCAAGATAGGACGCCCAATGCTGACGGTACCAGAAGCTGCCTCTTCAAGGCTTACTTCGTGGTACGCACAGTAAATCGTACATTCGGTTGGGCCATATGCGTTGATAAGTTTTTTAGGGGGACCATTCTCCAAGACCAGTTTCATTGCCATCGCGTTAGCTGCTTCTCCTCCAGTCACAAGCACATCGATGTACGAGAATGCGTCCGGGCACGCGAAAGCCACGATGTTGAAGAGGCCGGTGGTAATGTCCATCCAGCTAACTCGTGATTGTTTCAGTGCTTTGGAGAATGTAAATGGGCTACTTAGCACGTCCTTACTAAAGTTGACGATGGTAGCGCCGTTGGTGAGGGTAGTCCAAATATCCAATGTGGAGAGATCGAATGTAGGGTTGGTGACATGGCCGACAAGATCATGAGGCCTAATCTTGGACCATTCTCTCATACGGTAGATACCTTGCGCGATAACTTGGACGCCCTTTGGCCTGCCTGTCGTGCCAGATGTATAAAAGATGTGTGAACGGGTGTTTGAGTCGGTGGTGGTTGGAATGCAATCCTCGTCTGGGCAACCCAGAAGCTCATGGGCGACGGTGACTCTGGGGAGATCGCCGAGTTGGCGATGTTGGTTCTCTCTGTCAGTGATTAGGTACACTGGCTGAGCATCGTCTAATCGGATTTGGATCTGCTCATCGGAAACCGTTGGGTCTAGGGGCACACAAGTACCCCCTACAAAGATCGTTGCAAGCTGCGCGATGATTTGGTCAAGTCCTTTGGCGGCCAATATCGCAATGGGAGACTCGAACGGAATTGGGGTTTTACGAAGCTCACAAGCAAGGCTCTTGACCTTCACAAGGAGTTCGCTATATGTAACTTTGATATCCGCAGTGGCATCGACAAAGGCTAATTGGGATGGAAATGCCTCCACCCGGGCTAAAAACAAAGATATCATTCCACAACTCGGGAGAGCGGGATCTAAGGGGTCGGGTCGCTGAATTACGAGCATCTTTAGAAATAATCTATATGCTCTAGATCACGACAATTTAGGAAGGCTCTCGATCAAAGTTTTGCTGGAAAATATTGTGAGGGTATGTAATAGCCCTGAGGTCGAATGTGCCTGGATGGATGGTAAGAAATACGTAGATATTGTCGCCATTACTACCGACTTATATAGTTTTGAATTTACCAGAAAAATTTAGATCAAGTTGTGAAACGAGACGTCTTTGAGCTTCGTCGCGGTCTAGGAAGTAGACGTAGTGTCTTGATCACGGTCGTTTCGTTCGGCACCTAGGTACCTAAGTCGACTGCAATCAACTCACATTTTGAGTATGTACATACAACATCCTCGTCACAGATCTAGTGCGGAAGCTAGTCGCAGATTTTCCAAGCCCGCAAAAGGGCCCGAGCTGCCGCTGGCTAGCCTTGCAACTACAACTAACGAATGTTCGGACGAGACTGACCCACCCACGCAATCACGATACTATAGTACTTGCTAGCTCGAAACGGTGTTGCGACTCGACTTCGAGATTCGCCAGTCGATAAATCCTAACGAGACCAGTCCAGATCTAAATTATGTAATTACGCAGATTGGAACTTAGGATAAGGTTTAAAGAAGCGGAGTAACCGTATATGGAATAGGAAAGACCATGGATTCAGGGTCTAGTTATATGCATACCGTATGATGGATTACCGACTTTAGACGGAGAATATACAGTAGAAGAAGCAAATAAGACATATCCAGAAAACATTAAAATCAGCAAAGTCAATCTCGAATACTCCTGCTGGTGGAGCCGCGGAAAAAGCCGTACACCTATCAATATCGTCATTTGAGTACATGTGCATACACCGGTGGGTGTTACCAGCTAGCTTCGGGTACCAGATTAGCTGCCGTGCTGTTCTGCGGCGCTGAGTATATCCGTCCCGAGAGTGTTGCCAAGCATGCTGACAGAACTCAAAACCCGGATCAGCTGGAGCGATCCCGCGCCATGCATGGCCATGATGTCTACAGTGCGACTGTGATTCGCAGTACATGGTCCGTGGCGGTAACTGTATCTCCCACTGGCTGGACTTCCCGTTGAAGCTAGGTAGCTCGGGTTCCCGTATGCCCTGTTCCGGTTAGAACAGCAGCCGATCTAGTCTCGGGAACGATACGCTTCGCTTGAGATCACATTCAACCCGCATTTCCCGCCGAAATATTAATGCTGGCATGTCTCCACTCTGTACCCGCGACAACGCCTTATCTTCGATATGCGTTTTGGCTTTCCCAAAGAGTCTCCACGCGTTAACGTTCAGATGTGCATCAACATGTTGTATTTCAGTTCACCAATTGATCTGGTTTCCGAGTATTGCTTGACTGCTGTTGATTAGTTTCTGTTGTTTGCGAGCTCCACAGCCTTCAGCAGAGTTGATTTCATTTCTCATTTCTATCATGCTAAGGACGCACAATAATAATATTCCAATATAACTTCCGCGCCGGACTACGGATTTTGAAAGTCTAAATATAAATCCTGTCAGAAGGAAATTTCAAAAACGAAGCTAGCCGTGGACGGCTCGATACGGCGAGGCCCCACAACCACGCATTCCAAGGATTCAATACGCTGTTTAAAGTTTATTTGTCTTCATTGGAGCTCAATATGAAGAGCTCGGGCTCAATAGTTTGTGCAGCTTTACAGGTGCACTAAATTGCTGTCTGAGATAAATCAGTGAATGTCGCTCTCGAAAACCAAGCACTTTCCAGTCACTAGGACTCCCGGACATTTCCAATATAATTTTCCCACCTAAGAATAACATAATTCAAACAATCTCAAATACAGAGACTTCATTCTTCCCCTCGTCGGAAACATGAACACCGAAAAGTTTGTTCGCGTTACGATGTTGTTCAAGAAGAATCCGAACATGACGGACGAGAAATTCAAAGAATATTGGGCTCACATCCATGGCCCATTATGTATTGACTGGATGAAGAAATACGGAATTGAGAAATGTGTTCAGGTACTTCCGCGCCCATGCTTTCAGAAATCCCACGACTGTTTTCGTTCTTAATATATGTACTGGGTTCTAATGATAGCAACAGAAACATGTGGACAAAGCTGGGATGCAATTCGTTGCAAAGAATCTACCCGACTGGCCATTATCAACGTTCGACGGAATCGAGGACTTCTACGTTCGCGAATTGAAAAATTTCACGGATGCGATTTTAGACGACTACTATCAGAAGACTTTGCTACCCGATGCAGGGGTTTTCGCTGATGCTGCAAGTATCTTTCTTTCGGTTGGACAAGACTTCCTTTTAGTCGATAACGGGAAATTCATAGAGCAACATGAGCGCGATTATCATTGCGCTTGATGAGTGCATTGGGTATCCATAGTTAGTATTAGAAGTTAGGAGCATCCATGGTAACCAGGGTTCAAATGTAACAGTTAGCTATTAGCCCCCGAAATCCCCTTTGAGGATAGCCCCTAGAGCTTTGAATATATTCGCATATTATCCCTGCTGTTCTTTCATGTTCTAAGACCAAGAATGAAAATGTCTGTACCAATGCCTATACCGCTGACAAATGTATGGAATGATAAGATATTATAGGAATAAATATTTGAGCTCATGAACCATGCCAGAAGCTTAAGCCTAAACTGGGAGACAGCTTGAAAAATGTTCTAGCCCACATGACTATGGTTTGAGACGGGGTGATGATTTAGAACTTTAAGTTTACAGACACCACTGAAGCTGTGATATCTGGGATACATGAGGATGGTTAATAGTCGGTGATAGGCTATATCTAGGTCTTGCATATACTGTGGCTATGCATATGCGCATGCATGCAGAGATCTGGAACTTAATTATTGTTAGAAAGTATATATGCTGGGTTTGTGATATGCATCAAGTAGTCCAGCTGATGAGGACCCTATGAGCGTGGGGCTGTAGTCCACTAATGTTTTAATGCACGCAGATTCAATAGCGAGGAAGACAGCTTACAAATCAGTGAAGCTCCACTGTCAATGTAGATAGATGGAAACTTCTAATAAACGGATATTAACATAGACACTTACCAGATTGGGTGGGCCGCGATCGCTTTATGGCGGCCGTGTATGACTCGCGGGCATATAAAGCTATGGTCTTAATGATAAGGTACCGTAGGCTATATGGCGCCATAATAATACATGCATGGATATAGGTTGTGATTGCCAGGGTCTGCACCACCCAGATGAGACATGTGGGTTGGTGTAACCGATTCCGAATCTCCGGGTTAACAGTCCCACCCTAGTCACTATGCATCTTAACCCCTAGCTATCCCTACTAGCCTAGCGAAGTACCTTTACGTTAGTATCTACCCTCTCTATTCTCGAGCTAGCTATAGTACTATTAAGCCACCGCAATTCGTTGCTCCACAATTGCTGCCTCGCCATGACTCGTAAACCAATCTCGTAAACCAATCTAGATATCTACGGCCTGTTTCCGTTGCGCGAATTAATGTGCTTTATAAACTTAGCAACGGCCTCTGATGCGTGAACCTTATTTGCTGATGAATCAAGCAATTGGCCAATAGGATGGAAAATGCTATTGTAGAGTGCTTAAGTATGTGGAGTCTCGGAAAGCTTTGTTGGTACTCATTTCTAGTAGCGTAGAGTTATAAGCTAGCTAGGTGGGTCTCGAGCTAATCTCAAGCACTGGTACCATGGTGCTCCTCGAGAATACATATTGATCGATGTGCATGTGACTAGTTTAAAGCCATGAAACGGAAAGACTCTCGAGCTCTTCCTCGTCGTCGGCAACTGTCGGAGTCAGCTGTACTTCAAATACGCTAGAGTAAAGTTTCTTTGGTCGCGGCGGGCTAATTCCGTACTTTCGCATCATTTTTCCGAATATGTCTTCTTGCTAGTAGGCGAAGACGTCTAGACTTATAGATATGCTCTGCCATCACTCCTACTTACATATTTAGTTATCCAGTATTTAGTTATCCACGCCCCCATCAGCCCATATCGATATCCTTAAATGTATGCGGCATCGAATATTTATTATTATACGCACTATTTCTTCCAGAGCTCCTAACAATCTATCAAACTATCGTGATTCCTTTCTTTACATAGACCCGCCTAGTTATCCAGCTACTCAGCCTCGATAAGATGGAGAACTTCCAAATCTACTCTAGCGAGCTTAAACTACATCTTTCATCACATGCAAGATTCGCAGGCAACGAGGATACGGTCATTCGATATGACGAATCTTCAGCCCCAAATCCTATATTCACAGTCTTTCCTCATTGTGAGGAAGATGTCGTTCAAACAGTAAGCTCTTTTCGACAATATGTCACCGTTCTTCCATTCCTCCAGTTAACTCGTAAATAAATAGGTAAAATATTGCAGAGAAAAGGGTTTGAAATGCTTCGCGCAAAGCGGTGGGCATAATTGGCGCGTCAGGAACCACAAAAGTATAGATGTGGTTATTTGCATGCGGACATTAAATCACGTCTCCGTAGACGAGTTGAACCATACCATCACACTAGGCGGTGGCACGGTAGTCAGTGAGCTAATTGACGCTGTCACTGCTAAGAAGCTTGAAGCTGGTATGTTAAATAAGCAAATTACCGCATGCATGAAATGAAGTGGACTAACTCAATTCATATTCGAATTTACAGCAACAGGCGCGTGTAACACCGTGGGCGTACTAGGTAATCTCTTGCACGGCGGAACCGGCCGCTACACTGGAAAATATGGCCTGGGAATCGACAATCTTCTCTCTGTAAACCTTGTAGATGCTACCGGAGAGCTTCACAAGGATATCGATGAGGCCACGAACCCGGAAATCTGGTGGGCTATCCGTGGTGCAGGCTCGTCATTTGGTATTGTTACACAGGCCGTGATAAAGGCATATCCACAGTCAAATGGAGGATTGTCATGGAATTGTACCCTGATCTTCAGTAATCCTTCTACGAAGAAGATCGCGGAAGTTCTGAAAGCCATTGAGGCGACAGACATGCAGGAGGATATGAACCTGCTATGCTCATTCGCTTGCCTTCCGCCGACGGGGCACCCGTCAATAGTTTTAGTTCCTTGGTACTACGGCTCCGAGCGTGAAGCGGAAAGGGCTTGGGAACGAATTCTCAACCCTCTCCTTGAGCCAGATTTTAAACAAGCTATGATGCTACCTGCGGACAAATTGAACGAAGGTAACGACGCCTCCTGCGCAATGGGCGGTCGGAAACCTAGTCTTGGAATGGGGATCGAACGGCTGGATGTACCCTCATTCCTTGAGATTTGGGATCTATGGGTCGAGTTTGGGAAGAATGAGGGTGCTGGGGGTTCAGCTATATTGATCGAAAGGTTTCCGAAGAAGAAGGCTTTGGAAGTTTCGGACGATGCCACCGTCTTCCCCCATTCCAATCGCGGGATTGTATATGAAGTGTTAGTATTATCTGACCACCAGACGAAAAGCGCATAGAATTCATACTTACATATATTTGTTCTACAGGGTATGTTTCCCAGTTTACAAAGATAGCAAGCTGGACGAAGAGGCGAGAGGCTTTTCAAAGAAAGTTCGTGACATCTGGATCAAAAAATGCGGCGACCCCAACAAGCCTCGCTGTTACGGAGCGAGCGCAGGATTTGATGAGCCTTTGGAGAGCATTTTCGGGACGACGGAGAGAGTTCAGAGACTGCTCGATATTAAAAGGAAGTGGGACCCTGAGAATTATTGGGGTGCCCTGCTTGATCTGCCATAATCGCTATTCTGTAACGAGAGGCAACATCTAGAGAAGAACTAGTGTGATGCTACCTCGATAGTCCAGGCTAGGCACGCTAGTAACCTATTTACACACCATAAATTACTCTCCCAGGCACAGAATTCGTCTGCAGATCTAGTTCCAATATAACCAACTAGGCCCGAGGTAAGACACCGGCCTGCGGCAGTGATCAACCACAACTAGTCTCTGTACCTTTTTCCTCGTTTACCGTTTCTCCTCCCAGGCGTCCTCCATCTAGAATCATAGCTTCATTATCGGTCATATCGTCTTGGACCACCCTCCATCCGCTTCGTAGTATCTTTCCCCATTCCCCCAAGCTGGCGCCAGCTTCTATCTCATTTCCTCCAAGGTCCTCTAACCCCTTCTCTGGTTTCCAAACTGGCTTTATCAGGCCTTTGGCAAGCAGCGGGTTCCTCGAAAATGTACCACCACCAGTAGTCGCCGTAATCGGGACCACTTCATCCTCCTCAACCTTCTCTTCATCCGCTTCAAACTTTGGTTTCTCAATGGCGCCCATTCGTTTCTCAAATCTCTTTCCCTTGAGGTCGATTGAAACCACTACAGATCTCTTTTCCCACTCATCTCTATTCTCCCATTCAAGTTCTCTCATCTTCCTCTGTTGCTCTCTTAGTTGCAGGGCCCTCTCCTGTGGTGTTGCCCACATGTTTACTCCAGAATCTGGAGTCTCCCAGTCCGCTGCCTGGTCGATGATCTTGGTTCGCTTCGCCGACGAGCTCTGGAACCCTAAAAGTTTGTCTCTTTGCTCCATAGCACTATTCAATGCGGACGCGGACGCGGACGCAGGTGTCGGGCCAGAAAGGTGGTTGACACCTCCAGCTGAAGGGTTAACCTTGCTAGCATAAACAGCTGTAGTCTTCGTTGTCTCTGTTTTTCGCTGCCCAGCGTTATGCGCATTCATTTTCTCTTTACTTTGTTCATCACGGAGAATACGTCGCATAGCTTCCATGTCTTCAGAGGATATTAGATCACGACCGCAGAAAGTGCAAGGGGCAAGTCCTTCTTTAATGCAGATAATCTTGCCACAATGAAGACAGTTTGGAGCTGCTAGGAGGAGATCATGTTTTCGCCCAGAACAGTTACAACGCCGTTTCGAGGCCGGGAGGGTATGTGTGTTTGATAAAGTTGGGTTCGTTTGTAACTCCAGAGATCGGAGAGCAGACGAAACATCTGAAAGTGTGGATGATGGAGCTCGCATGGTGGTGTTGGCAGGGATCGATACGGTAGTAGCTTTCGGTTTTGAAGCTTTCTTCTTGGTTAGCAGATCCGATGTTAGCATACCTTGCTGAGGCGGTTGCTTCTGAGGAGGAGGGGCAGATGTGGATGTTGTAGATGAGCCTGTTGGAGGGTTTGGAGTAGTGGATCGAGAAGGTGTCTGGGATGTCGGTTTCGATGTAGGGTTTGAATTTGAGGCCATCTTCGTTCTTGATGTCGACATATAGTCGTCCAAGTCTTCCTTCTTGTACACCTTTCCTGCCAGGTTCTCCGAGCTTGCCGAGAAGGTATTATCGACTTTTCGAACAGGTGGAAGCTTATTTAAAGGCTCCTTCTTCTTTGTAGCTTTGCGGTTCGACTTTGGAGGGGCATCCGAGTCATCTCGGGTATTCGATTGTCGTGGCTTGGAACCTGAAGGTGCAGTAGGAAATCGCCTTCTATTGAATTCCTCAATGAAGGATAAACAGTCCGCGGAAGAGCCAAGGAGGTCGGTAAAATGAGTCGCAATAGCGGAGGGGTTCGAAAGGTCCGGCGAAGTCGCAGCGTAGGATATGACCTGCCGAAGCTCGTCCTCGGGGAGTGGAAGCAGATTGGAGAGCCTGGGGACGGCCCATGATGTGAGATCAGATAAGTTCGCCATCTTTCGTTTTAGATGAAGCTTCCGCTAAGCTTCGACGATGTTGGAGATGTTAAAGAGCGGAGGATGGCGCTGCTCCAGGTTGGGCCGACGTTGACTCTTATGCTGACTAAGCCTGTTGTAATTTGAAATTCAACACGACACCCATAGATATGCAAGGATATCTAGACAGGTAGACAGAGGAGGCTGAAGGAGAACTACATACTAAAGACGAAATAAAGGCAAAAGTATGGAGGGCGATGGTGATGGTTGTATTGTATTATTAAAATACAGGATTATGGCCAAAGCAGCCACAATTCAGGGTAAAAAATGTGTAATCGTGTAAAAAGCAGAAGTTCATGCATGATCCTGATACCCAAGTAAGAAACAAAGCAAAATGAACCTTTATAAAACGCCTGTGATACCCATAGAAGAAAAAATGTAAGAAAAAAAAATCTTCCTTTCATGGCCAGTGCCAAGTCCAATGCATATGCATGTTGGATAGAAAGAAGAATAGACAAGATAGATGGATGAGAAGAAGAAGATGGAGGCTAATGAGGAGCTTTGTATCGTTAGAATCCATATCCATGGCCACGTCCCATGCTTTGACCGTATCTGGCCCAAGGGTCACCAGCACCATTGGTGGCGAGAGATGGCCTGTTATAATCTTGACCGAACAGAGGACGTTCTTTGGGTTGTGGGTAGCGACGAAGGTTGCCGAGACTTGGGTCCTGATCAGGAGTGTATTCGTAGGATCGAGGATGACGTGACCCGGGGGGGAAGTTGATATCGCGAGGAGGAGAGTGTGGAATATTTGAGGACATTCGGACTTCTGGGAGATCGTATTGTGGAGGGGATGATCGAATAGGATCAAGGCGGTTAGCCGGAACACTGGGGTCCAAACGGTCGTACCCGGATCGGTACTCCTTGTAAGTGAGGTTGGAGTCGATCCAGGCAACTTCGCGTTCAGCCCTCTTCATAGCATTGTAGTCTCGGAATTGAGACGGTTGGTCGAAATTGTAGGCTGGTTGTCCTCGCTTTCGCTGGCGGTAATTCAAGCGATTTTCAGCGAGAGCACGGGCTGGCTCGCGGACAGGGCCCTCGGGGCGACACATTCCGTTGCAGTTCCCAGAACAATATCCATACGGACATAATTTCCAGGTAGCACGGTTGAGTGGACAGTGAGGGCAGTGCCCACTATTGTCGCGCCCAACTTCAGCGAAGCAGGGATAGTCATAGCAGCAGGTACAGCCGCCGGAGGTACGCTGATTGCGAGACATGATGAAGGGTAGTTTGATTTTCTTGTTCGAAAGGAGGGTAAGATGGTATTCAAATGTTGAGGGCTGTTCTTCGGTGGTGATGGTAGAGTAGCTTTAGCTAGGAGTGGTATGTAAGTGTGGAGGAGAAGGTTGAGGAGGTCCGTTGCTTTAAGAGTTGCTCCTAGGGAGATTCTGTCGACATCCTCCTTGCCGTCACAAGGACCCGCCCCCGGGACCACGTATGTGGGTATTGCTTCCTGCAGTCTATGTACAATAGCCCTCGCCCTCATTTAACTTAATACATCTAATACCTGCCTTAGCGAAATCATACTGCAGGTACGAGTAAAAATCTACTAGATACTGCTTATAGTCTAAGTCAATTTGATATCTAATGTTCTTAAGATCTCGGTATATCCTGTTCTATGCCCCTCTCTTCAAAAGACTGCTCGATCCAAGTCGCATCATCCTATCCACTCATCATAGCATAGAGTAGGTAAGAACATGTTCTGTTTCGTCCGATCCCTGATGGTGTCCTTGACCTCGCTGGATTTTCTATTTAGTTTATTGAGAATATAAAACTAAAGATCTAGACGCCTTTTTAAAGCGCAACACGTTAGATCTATAGAATTTACTCTTTCATCAGGATCCTAGGACTGCCATTCGGTATTTGTGTGCGTTCTGCAGATGTGCGGGCAGCTAAAACCTGATGACCCCCGAGTACTCAAGGAAGGGATAGTAAGGCATCAACATATTTCCGTGACTCGGAGTGCCCATGAGGTATTAATATTCGATGCCGGGATTTACATTGCTCCTAGAGATTGTCGTTACTATATAACCACATATCTCCTTACAGCGATCTGGACGGATAATAGAAGTTGGAATTCAACCAAAAGTTATACAGTCGAATAAACATACATACAAGTAGGACACTGAAGCGCCGAGTCAAAGATACATTACGAACAAGCGTGCAAGATAATAAAAACTAGCGCACAATCGAAGGAACCTCTGCCAAGTTAGGACCCTGTATACATGTAGAAGAATTGCCAATTTGTTGGTCCCGCGTTAACGGCCTAGGGGTTATCTCTACCGGAGGGGCTAGAAGCCAAAGAATCGGTTCCCTGAGGGATTCAGCTGTTGCAACTTTGGTGAGCTGGTACTCTATATAGATATTTTCTGCATATTTGCTCCTACAAAATTCTCTAAATTTTCTTGCACTGGGTCGACTGGAGGGCCGTTGAATGCTGGCCAGTAACTTTTGGGACCGACTTTAAACTGGCAACTTCCCGATTGTTCCTTGCCAATGTAGACAAACCAGCCAATATCCTCAGTCCAGAAGGTGTGTCCTATAACTTCCCAGGGCCTATTTGGACCTGTTGGAACTTTCTTCCCCGTGATGACCCAGTCCCTTTGCTCGTCTCCGCTCTTTCCTGGGTCAACAGCCAAGTGAAGGGCCAGATTGTAGGCGTACATTGCGATTTTCAGACACGATAAACCCCGGGGTTCGCTTTCCCTATCATAGAATCGGATACTATAGCCTGACTCGTGGCAATATACAATAGACTCCCTACTTGCACCTTCGGACTCCCACTGCGTGTCTGCTGCGCGGTGCAGCCAGCCAACTTCGTGCTTCCGTTGCCATCCGGTCCTATTTTGAGGTCGGCCTTCACTATATCTTGGACCGACGCCGTCTTGTCCGCGAATAGGCTCGTGATTCGGTCATTATATTGCTGGTCAGGCACTTCTGGGTTTGAGAAATAGATTATGGCATTTTTCATTGCCTTCCTCAATTTGTAATACTCAAGCGACCGTGGCCCTTTGTCGCGGACATTTTTGGGATCGATCTTGCCGTTTCCCTCGATGTCCCAGTTGCTGACGAAGATGTCACGGTTTTGACCTCTGTATATTTCATATTCTTCAGCATTCGCGCCAGGTATCACTGAAGACCGCGGAGTTGACGTTGTAGTTTCGGCTGGCGGCGACGTCCCGGTTGGAGTGACAGCTTGAGGCTGAAAACCTTATTAACAAATGCTCAAATGTTTTAAGTGTTTCAAGAAATTAGACAGAAACCAGTATTCTTACCAGCGCATTTACTAGTCCAGGGAGAAGACTAACTCCATGTAGGAGGGCCATAAGACATTGCCAAGACATTTGTTCCACCTTCATGACGTACGTATGTTCGAGCGTTCTAGGATATGTATTGAGGAAGTAAAATTGCTTGTGTGTAGCAAATTATGAGTATCGATGGCAAGGAATTGAATTGAAACTCTGCTTGTTGCAGTAATAGTGCTATAGTGTCCTGCTATGTATATCAATTGAAGGTTATCCGAGGGAGTCTTGAGCTAGCTGGGATCGATCATAGAAGGAATACAGCGATATATATACAGCAAATCAAGCCAGATTGAATAAGCCTGGATTGATTGAACAAGCTTAAGCACTAAAACAAAAAATGATGGTCTCTAATAACTAGAATGCTATCTGCCACAGAATGATATATCGATATACGTCCGCAGTGGAACATGACACCTCAGGGTTGAAATGAAACGAAATGTTGGACCTAGTTATATTGGACCTGTAAGCTGTCACATGCGCACATCCCAGATGCTAATGCATAGCTTAATAGATTTTTTTAATATTGCGTCCTCAATCTCTTATCATAAAGCCACTAACATGCCAACCGTACATGAAACGGGGATAGGTTATATGTTAGCCCGCGTTGTGGCACAGATCTATAGCTGTACGGTGGCATGAGTTGGGTCCCAACCTGAGGGATAACTAGGGACTATAAAATCATTGGAAGGCTATACATTTAGGGTTAATTAGGGGTTACAACAGAGTTATAAGGTTAGTTGGGCTCCATTCTCGCATAAATTTCGGAGGAAAACAGAATCAATGGCAAAGAGTGCTTACACATGCCCGAGATCGATCGCAAGATGCATCGATGACAAGTACGGCACTGGCGCATCGCAAGTGTCAAAAGTTCTAATTTCGAAGCCATAATATTATTAACCAAATTAATTTTCCGCCGCCAGAATACCTTCATCATCATAAAAACTCGGTTACTGCGAAAGAGCCGAAAAGTAGTGTATCTGTGTGGACAGAATATGGCCCCGGGATAACCTCAAACTCTATGATAAATGTAAAATCAACTTCAACCGCCTGAAACACCGAAGTAGTGTGGTAATTCCAGATTGGAATAGATAAATTTAACTCTTCGGCCAAATCCCAGGTGTAAATCTCTGTTGAATTTCCGCTTGAGTCTTTGAGAAAGATGCGACCAGTCCCCGATGACCCCCAAAATGTATGTAGATAATTGCGGGAAAATGCAAACGAAAAACGATAGGAGTGCCCGGGTTTACACCTTATCGACTGAGAAATTTCTCCGATGTCACCTATCAACTTTCCTACGTTCGTGTATTCTGCCCATAGGAAGTATGGCTTGGAATCGGCGAAATTTGGCAAGGTGGTAAAGGTCTGTACTTTCCAGTCTGTCCTATTGTCTCTGGCATTGAAATTCCACGCAGATTCATTGAAAAGACCGTCATCGAACCCGTTATTTTTAATCTCCGTAGTAATCTCGGGGACAAAGGTCACAGTAGTCGTAGTCTCTACCTCATTCGTGTTCGTAACTGTTCTCGTTTCCTTCATGCAAGTTAGTAATGCCTGTATAAAGCCGGAATCAAGTCTGCCTCTAACATACAGTTTGTTCAAGAGTCACAGTAACTGTCATATACGCGGTTTCCGAAAGTGTAATAGTCGTACCCTCGGAGAGAAAGCAGGTACAAGCACTTGAAATGCGCACACTGGAAGCACCACATTTACTCAAAAAGTTTGCTATGGCCTTTGAGGCAGAACTAGAGTCTTCCTGCCGTTTGTATTTCCGTGGTTCCGGGGTACTAGTTCTAGATTTGTTCCTCGACATTAGCACATGCATGGTACGGTAATACGCTTGTATTTGAACCTTCAAGAGAGTACAGGGCCTAGGGTTGTGTATACCTTGTTAACGTTGCTGTCCCAATCACCACCTCCACCCGTTCTGTGGCAGTAACTGGAAATATTATAGTCGAAGTCTCAGTAACCGTTACCGAAACTGTCCGAGTAGTGAGTAGGCCTAAAGTAGAGGTGCAGAATGGCTGGCCATACTCGGGGGCACCACGTAAGGCGCGGAGGCAATTGTCGGCAGCGCAGCCTACTGTACGAACTCATTAGTCGAAACCTATAGTACAGCGACTGGCGTCGACACGTCAATCTCATATATACGTATACGTACCTGCCACAGCCTGGGGCATAGCGAAGGCAAAGCCGGCAATCGCCATTGAAGCGATTGGGAACAAGACCATCTTCATATCTGTTAATTAAGACTTGAATTAAGTGACCTAAAATTGAGGGACTGGAATCGTTTTGGATACATTCTTAAAGCCATTCCCGAGCCAGATTTTATAAAATTTCCCAGCGGCACCATGGACTTTTATCCCTCGTTCGCTCTTTGTATCCGGCCCCTAACGAGACGATCCACTTAACAGGGAGCCCCTGGGCTCTGCACCCCACTCTTCGGCGAATATACGGGCAGTCCACGTGTATATGTAATCTGAATAACCAAGTTCCCCTGTTCCTCAAAATGTATCAGTACACTTTAGCTCAATTCTAGAATTCCACCGCTGTTCAATATTGCAGATAACGGGCCTCTCTAACAAGTTTGATTTGACTTTGCCGATTCGATTACACTCCCACAGTTCAGAGACCGCATCGGTAAGTTTCCCTTTAGTTAGAAGCAAGGATTCTATAGAAACACTATAGGGAATACTTGTTTCAGAATGTTCGAACGCTCCAGTTTACCAGCGAGGCCCACATGCGTTCGCACGCTATTTAGACTATAGTTACGAGAGTACCCCATAGCCGTCCCCGTCCGTTTCTGCCATTGCCTGAACCGATAATTTTGAAGTACACGCGCGAAGCTTGATGGTGAGTAGGTTTATTCGGTTAAATGAACGAGGTATACAAGGTGCGAGGTAGCCAAATCGATGCAATCCAAACCGAGGATATATGCACTTCGACAGGGTCTTCGCTATCTGCGAATACCATTCAACCGGAGAAATTCCTTAAGTAATCATGCAATTTACCCCAAGTCAAGTCCTCACAATGCTTTTTAACAGCCCAAAGTTTACCATGCACCAACAACCGTCGACATACCCTAGACGGATCTGTCTCGCCATATTTTATAACAACTTAATATTAGCTACATTGCGCGAACCCTCGCCCGGCCCCGAGAATACATAGTATATATAATCGGGTATTAGGAAAGCTTGTAATAACAAAATCCCTCCATCTAAAAACAAATTCTCGGGTTGATTGGCACAATGTTGCATCGCAATAATTCCATCATGGGCCCCTGACTCCTTGTAGTCTTGCGAAAAGTGAAAACAAAATCTATAATGCGGCAAAGATTCTCATAAAGTATCCAACCTCGTCCCGGCGCCTCCAAGCTTAGGAGCCATAACCCTCAGTCGACAACCGCGACTACCCCGATATTATCGTAGTCCCACCCACCTAATCTACTGTAATTCATAGCCCGCCATCTTCTCTTCCGTGTCCTGCCTTCTTTATGTCTTTTTTCTTGGTCATCTATACGTTCGCCTTTGGGCCTCCCGGTGGCCTTGCCGCGACTGATTCTTGAAGCTCTTGATAGAGCGCTAGCGGTTTTCATAGCATGATCGTAGCCGTAGCCGTGTCGCCGATACTCAGCCACTATACCACGATGAGTGTCGAAATAATCGTAGTTGCAAGTATCCTCAAAGCCCCGGCGCCCGAACCCTATAATTCTTCTCCTGTTGTCTAGCCTAAGCCAGCGAGCTGTCTCTGCCTTATTATTTTTTTGTTGTACCAGAAGCCGAAATTCGAAATTAAGTCTCTCTTCAATCGCTATCTGACGATACATAGATAGCCTCGATGCTTCGTCGTTATATTGAGTCGTGCCTATGAATAGTTGTAGTCGGCTTGTTCGCAGAGCTGCTGGGGTTTGATACGTTTTATATGGTGACATCATTTCATAGTACGAACGCTGTAGCTGATACATTGATTCGAAGAATTCGGGTGGGTGGTCGTCTTCAGGATTCACTCTACGAGCATTTGCCTCCCGAACATGAGCAAGTCTATGTACATGACTTATTAGCCTCTGTTACTACCACCAGGGGTATTACACTTACTCGTGTAAAAGCACAGTGATAAGTTGGCAAAACGAGACACATGAATTAGGGTCATGCGAAGATCGCAATTGGAGGGCGATATTCAAGACTCCATCTCCAGCGAAGTCAGTGAATCCGATAGGTAGACCTTTAGAACCATGAATAGTATTGTCAGCAACCTAGAACCCAATAAACTTTATGATAACCTGAATAGGTCCATAGGGAGCAATGGTAGCAGTGAATAGGCGTTTGAGAGTGGGGGCACATACCCTGACCAGGATCTACCTCCTTCAAAAGGGGCACCCTCAGTTCATAAATTTCCATCAATGGCTGGACAAGCCTTGTCAGCTTGACGAATATCTCCCGTCGCTCTTCTAGTTGGGGGCCGCTTCGTACTCCAACAGACTCGAATCCATAACAAAGACGCTTCCCAATAGTTGTCCGATATATGGACACCTCACCATCACCCCTAGCAGTCTTGTTTGGGACGAAGATCGACCTGATTGTTTGCGTATAGAACAGCGGGCCAGTATTTGAGATTCGGGTGGAATATATCTCAAGATATTGAGGGTGGTTTTTCTGTGCATGGAAGCTGGGCATTGTGCATCCTATTTCAGGACAGGAATTGCAATTGTGGCACCGTCGTGTCGATCTATGATCTGGCTCTATAGTGCACATGGTTTTTAGATATGTATTAATGCGCGTTAGACGGTTGAATTCGTGAATGAGTTGGCAGCGGCCGAGAGGTCGAAAGAGTTGAAGAAGCAGGAGGCGGCCACAGCAAGCTTATACTAATTACTGGTGTATTTTAAAAGCAACTAAAGACCTTACCAAGAACAGCGTGATCGTGGTGAATTAGAGCTTTAAATTTTTTCTTTGTGGTTTTGATTTCGCACTTGGCGCAGAATTGCATATTGGAGATTAAAGATTAGTGAGAAACGTGGTGTTCAAGATCAGACTAGCCTAAGCAAAACATATATACCCTTCCTACTAGGCAGACAAATACCTATATTGACTACTAAAAACACATTGACAGGCCGCTCACTAGGAATCTGATACTTAAACTCTATCCCTAGACGCCCAGCTACTGAAACGTCCATGAGCCGGAGACACCCATTACTACAGGGTTTCAATCTTACTTAGAGCTCGAATATTCAAGCGGCTGAAGTACGTGCATATATAGCAGGCCGATATATATATGCAGGCCGAACCGTACATTGATGGAGTATCTCTTTTAGAATCTGAATGTATGTCTACCCGCGGTTCTTCTGTCCCATGAGGCATTTCATTTATACATAGATCTGCCGAACACCAATCACCATTTGCAAATTGACAAGTATGTATACTCCTAGTCCTGAAGTCCCCCAACGCACGCGCTGCAGCGCTAGCGTTGTCAACCCAGAACGTTCAAGATATACCTTCAGTAATCTAGCCTACGTTCATACATCTACATCGAGCAGAAATTGAATAGGCTCAAATCTTATATTATGTGCATATCTATAGCGTAGGGCTCCAAATTTAGGAAAGGTTTTAAATTTCAATGAAGTGCAATGCACGGGCCAGGTAGCATGCAAGCGCCGAAAATCTACGCCTTTGAACGGACTGCCGGTAGAATCCCTTCAAAAGTTGTTGATGGGACAAGCGCAGATGTAAATTTGATTCTAATGAAAACCTTTTAACCCTGAGCACACGAAACTGTCGGGGAAATGCTACATGCATGTGTACACCCACAATTGCATGTACTTACACCAACCATCGCGCATCGAGACGTTCGCAGGGCTCTACCCCCGCACCCCGGCTGTTAACACCTGCCCACACGTGAGCACGCGTCGACTCTCAGACGACACCAACCTACATATTCAAACTTCAAGCTCGTTTGTACTCAGCTCGAAGGGTTTCCTAGGTTCTCCTACAAAATTACGCTTGAGACGCGACCTTAATTTTTCTCTCCGAAAGCCGGCCGCGTGCACGATATCGCGATGACGTCCCTGGAATCCCTTCCGCTGGAAATATTCTACCAAATGGTAGAAATAAACGGGTTCAATGCCAATCTCCTCAATCTCAGGCTTACCTGCAGGGCCTTGAACCTAAAGTTTCTGAATTTGCATCTAGATTGGATTTATCGAAAGCAAAATATATTTTTAACTCCAATATTCTTGAGGAACCTTCTGGAAATATCGAAAGATCCCTCCGCTCGTCACCTACGAGCCCGCCGACTTGTCATCCGTTCCAGGTTTCCCAATATCACAAAGGTGGAGGGCCTACGTCGATGCGAAAGCAAGCCATCCCACACGCATAGCTCTGCCCCGGGCCCCCTGCCTCCGGTCAATCGCGAAGATGAAGAGGCCTTTATCAATATGGAATGCCTAGCCTATGATCATATGACATCACGGCGGGAGATCCACGACGGAAGACATAAATTTCCAATGGCTCTATTCGTGTCCGTGCTTTCGGCCTTCCCTCACCTCGAATCAATTAATGTTCAGGACAAATTTTCTACATGTCTTTCTTCCTTTGAATTCAACATATTCTACCCTTCTCTTGGGTTTGGACCGGGGAACTGCCCTTCAGCTACGCTACGGAAATATGCAACGGATTGGTTGAGCTTACCAGATAGACCTGTCCACCGCCCATTCACGCTGTTTGGCCAGGCAGACGAGCGCGAGCCCTTAAGTCTTCCGGTGGATATTCAGGGAACAATCGTGAATTACTGGGCCGGAAACGGATTGGCAAGACTGCAATCCCTAGTGCCCAATTTACGCGAGCTAGACATTACCTTAGAGCATATAGATTATATCGGCGTGTTTCTCGAAGCGTTCAGTCAATGGCTGGAAGCTATAGGATCGCAGCTTGAATATCTGAAGCTAGAGCGGGGATATGCTTCCGCCGAATCCAAAATGCCGCTAGTACTGCCTACGTCAATCGGACTACCCGGGCTCAAGAGACTTGAGATCCGATCTAAAAATATCGACATCGATAATATGATGGCTTCCCTATATCACTCTCGGGGTACATTGGAGTCTCTACGATTCCATGGTCACCTCCCTGCCATTATTAAGGAGGAAACCTTCCGATTTCTCAAATACATCCGCAAGACACTCACGCAACTCCGCTCCCTCATTTTGTTTATAGGTGAGGATTCCAGAAACAGCGCTAGCCGGGAGATATATATGGCAGTTGATGGGTGGGCACCAACAGCCCTTTGCGTCGGTTACTTCCTTGACTCATCGCGGACACATTTGACCTTGAGAGATTTGGCGGGCAAGCTAGACGTCAACTCCGAAGCCCAAGGATTCTGGGATGCACTCGCAGCCTTTCACGCGCAGGACTACACAGCTGCCCTTTTTCTCAATTATGACGAAGGTAGCAATTCTGAATTCGATAGCGAAGACGATGAATCCGACAGCGATTA
Source organism: Arthrobotrys sinensis (assembly GCA_036971225.1). Lineage (NCBI taxonomy): Eukaryota > Fungi > Ascomycota > Orbiliomycetes > Orbiliales > Orbiliaceae > Arthrobotrys > Arthrobotrys sinensis. The sequence goes on along the minus strand of JAJTTV010000017.1, from coordinate 175,098 downwards.
TGAGCCACCGGGTACCGAGGAGGATGGATATCTTGATCCCTATGAGTACGTGGAAGATGACGATGAGCTTGATCGGTATGGGCCTGACGACAAGTTCGAGCACAAATTCGACGGCGACGACGACGAGCACCAACCTGATGATGGAATTGAAGATTTTTCTGATGCTGATTTATGAGTTGGAGTAGGCGGGTTCAGAAGAATGCTAGGCTCCTATATCAATATTCGATCTTTACTTTCAGGTGTAAACATGATTCCTTTCGAAATGACAAGCATCTAGATAAACCGTTATTGATTGACAAAATCCAGAAAATCCACAAGCCCAAAGCGCCCACTCCGGGTATAAATATTTAAAAATATTCTAAATTCCTCTATTCGAGAGCATGGAAATCCCCCTCCATTGGTTGGTTGACAAATATGTTCTTTAAAATATTAAGCCGATGACCAGTTAGATGCTTCACTAGGAAGCTCCCTCCTTCGGAATAACAGACTCAACCACTCTCCTCAGCCCACCGGCCCACCCAGCGACTCCACTCTCCCTCCTCATAAACCCTACAATCTCCTCCCGGCAAACCTTAACATCTAACGTCTCATCGACGATAAATCCGTGTAAAATTTCCCTGATCCATAACTTTTGTGACTCGGTGGTTACTCCGTCCCCGGTTTTTGGGAGTAAAGATTTGTTTATCCTTGTTTGTAATTGAGTTTTTTCGGTTTGTGATAATGTTGAAGGGAGGTTGTAAAGTGCCGGGAGGAGAGTAGATAATTGGTGGAGTTCTTCGGTCGTTTCTGTACCGGACACTTTTTCGTTGTCGCCAGTTTCTTCGGATGGGAGAGGTGAGGCTGTGCCGTTTGGAGTTCTACGGCCGAGTGGGCTTACACCCCGAGATGCGCCGGTTCCGGGAGTGAGGTTCGAATTCCGGGACGCAGAGCGGGAGAGAGAGCTCGTAGGCGATGGGATGTACCCGGCTGGGAGGTCATTCCAGTGGTGGGTTATTGTACCGGATTGGTGAGATTGTGCACGAGCCGGAGGGCCAGGTTTGTCGCTTGGAGGGGGCGGCGGCTGTGTCATTGCGTATGATTCTTAAGAGGGTACTCGGGGGGAATTGGGTAACTGAAGTTGGCGATAGCTGAATAAGACCGAGTGGAAGGAAAGAATTAGTGATGGGGATGGGAGGTTGTAGGAGAAAGAAGCTTCAGGGGAGCTCGGAGTTTTGTTGACAGCTTGGTTGAAGCGACAATGCCAAGATCCCTAACCATGGCTGTGGTGTTTTCCTAAAATGGTAATTAAGAAACTCAACACCATAAGATTCAGACCGTCTACGGGCTAGAACAATTTAATCTAGTGAGGCAGGAATACACGAAATCAACGATTTAACCCTACCACGCACTCTCAAAAATCGCAAAGTAGCTCCATGGGTGCCCTAATTACGAATATAGGTTCGAAAATTCTGGTAAAGAAGGTAAAATCATCATTATCGTCAATTCGTATGGCTAAGAAAGCCCAAATGTACAACCAAACCGTATCACCACCTCACCGCCACTGATTCTGATATTGAGTTCCACCATATCCCGCCTCTTTAGTTGTCGGATCATTATGTATCGGTATAATGGGGACATCCTGCTGGTTCCTCCCCAACCTGTACGCGATATATGCTATAGCAGCAATAACCGGTACAGCCACGCCAATTGCAATACCGGCTATCGCACCTCCGCTTAAGCCCCTGCCGCCTCCACCACCTTGACCATTTGGTTGGGATGTGGAAGTGGAGCCCCCTGAGGACGTGGAGCTGGGTGACGAAGTTGCTGTTTCTGACCCTGTTTCCGTTTCTCGGGGACCGGCTGACGAGGTTGATCCGGGGGATGGAGTACTGCCAGGTTCATTGGCTGTCGATGTATCCGCTCCAGGCCCAGAAGTGCTCCCTGCCGAGCCACCCGTCGACGCTGGTGTCGTTCGTCGAGGTGTGGTCGGGCCTCCAGGTAACTATCTCCACATATACCTCATTAGTACGAAGCTTTCTTCCATATGGAAACTCGGTTAAGCATCCAGACACCTATAAGACACCTAGGACGCGATAAACCTAAATTTTCATACCTCTAGGAACTGAAAAGTCACACTCGTGAGCTGCTCTCCAAAGACAATTATCGCCCTCGCATTATAATTTGCCTGAAACAACTTCCCGCTCGTTGATATATCGTCGGCCCATTCAAAGCAGGATATGCTAATTGGATCTCGGGCCAGCGGATTAACGAACGTTGTTACAAAACCCGCCGCCCCCAACGTCATCCCGGACGGCGATTTTATACTATAAAAATACAATTCATATTAATAAACCAAAGGTTCGGAAAATCAATATTGGATGGTAATACATACGACGGACAGCACACAGTTCCTCTCTGATCCCCGACCCATGGGTTTGCTGCATTATTTGGTACCGTCGAGTAACCCTCCGGACAAACACCTGGTGCGTAAAACCCCCAAGTATTATACTGTGGTGGGCAACAACTATTGTATTCCCCTGTTTCCTTATCGATATTACAACCGATGTACCACCTTGTAAAAAACCGGGATACGAAGGTACTAGCGGGGTTCACATTGTCGTAAAAGCGACTGGTGGACCAGATTGACCGGGAAAAACAGTCGGCGGGGGGAGTAAATGGTGCGAGCGAACCGAATGAGGTAAGGGTCGGAACGACTTCGGTCAAATCTACAGAGAAAACATGGCCGATGAAGAGAAGAATAATCGGGAGTATGTGTTTTATGTGTGACATTTTGAAATCGAGCTAAGCGTCATCGACGCCCTTTTGCGATGGCACCTACTGGTTCTGGCGGGCGCAGAAAAAGGAAAAGCCAAGAAAATGGTAACAAAACGGGGAGCCTCATCTTTAAATGCCTTTCGATCCCCGCTAACCTTGGGCAAATGTGCCGTTTTGCAAGTGACAGGGCCTGTGTAACTCCTATAGGTTCGGGCCCACTATAACATCGGAGCCAGGCTCCAGTGATATATGACGATCGCAGACGCTAGAAAGCTTCGCGCCCTTATCGGTTGGTGCAGAAGCTTGCTTGCTACCATGTGGAGTCTATGAGGACAGCCTGGTACTGGGGCAGGCAACAATGCATCGATTGTCCAAAAATTGGTCATTGGGAACCCGGTTGTTTGGCGTATGCAGGTAATAACGTTATGGTGACCGGGGTCGTGGGCGGATTTCGAATTCGATCGCGGGCACCGAATTCAATATCAAGTTCTATCAATGTTGACGGCTGCTCATACTTTCATGAAGATATGCTGCAGGTTGAGGTGCCGATACGTAAGATGTTTAAGTATTCGTCTAATATCAATGTATTGGTACACTCTTTGGGTGCATATTAACTTTTCCCAAACGCCAAAACCCGCTATACAGTACATATATCGTACAAATCCTCGAGATAGAAATCAAAATCGAAAGCCTTATATTCTATGCAACTTTCCGTCCGACGTTGCCTACTCCCTTGCCCACAACCCCCAGACTGATAAGGTTCCCTTCATCCATCCCACCCATACCCCCACCAGCGAGGCCTTCGCTCCCACTCCACTCTTTGACCAAAACTTCTCCGCATCCGAAAGCTTTCCAGTCCCTCAAATGACCCACAAACTCTTCTTCGACCACTCCCTTCCCTAGAACCACTCTTCCAACATCTTCGCTACCCATCATCATTAAGCTAACTACTGTCTTGACACCAATCCTCTGCACACATCCACCCTTCTGGATCTCCTCCACTAACCTTAAAGCGCACCCTCGCCCAATCTCTTCAGGAGTTCTTATGACCTCCGTGCTGCTTCCCCAATCTGCGCTATAAACACAATCCGTACTGCTCGTAGCCACTAAACTCATTCCAAAGCCGGGTGTCCCCCTCTTCCCGCCCTCTGCAGCCGGTGCCTGTCCTCCGACTTCAGAGTAGATGTAAATATCGTTGATAAACTGATTCAACACCTCTCTGGCCGCATGAATCATACGCTGATTATTCCCCGCGCTAACACCCAAGGTATAACTGACGCCACGGATTCGCTTTATCCTTCCAGGATTTCGAAGATGCAATGTAGGCGGTAGTCTGATCTGATGCCCGAACTGTAACGTAACCTCCCCACCCCCACCGGGCGAGCAAGAACGCTTATTAATCCGACATTCGAGTTTTGCAATGATATTAAAATGTGAATATAGAGGTAATATCGCTGTACGGAATGTATCGACGCTATAATCTTGTTCTGTAGACGATGTGACGCATCCTGGACCGGAGAATACGATGTGAAACGGTGATTTGGAGAATGGTGCTAAAATGCAAGTTGGTTCAAGGAAGTAGGTTACACCTCTACTTGAAGATTCGGCGGATATGACATGTTTGATGATTTTGGATGCTGATGAGGTTGCAGAGTTGGGAGATGGGGTGTGGCCTATTAGACCTGGTTTGTAGAGTAATGTTGTACCGGTTTCGGAGATCTGGAAGACGCCGCCATTGGTCAAGGCGTCGAGAAGACGGAGGAAAGAAACTTCGTGGGGTAATAGACCGGGCGTGAGAGAGTTGGAACGGATGGAGGTTATTCTTATAGGTTTGCCGGTCAAGGTTGCTTGGACGAGACGATGGCGGAAGGAACTGCTGGATGTGAATGCGAGGGTCTGGGGAGTAGATGAAAGGGATTGTTTAGACGACATCGCGGTTAAGAAGTATAGTAAAGAAGCGCGATCGCTATTCGGGGCGATTTGGGCGCGCGCGACAAAGTCGAGTGGTGGATGTCGGGTTTGTCGTCGAGATGTCGTTTCTCGAAGGCGTGAAGCTCAGAAAATTTGGAGAATTTAGTATGGCTGGCTGACTAAGCTTGTTGCATTTTAAGTCAACAACGCAGATTTGGAACATAGAAATTCGCAATCGTTTAGGTCTTTCAGACACAATGAACTGATTATCTCTTGTAAAACGTTTGTCTCCTTGCGAGAAAGGCCTGATTGTCATGTTTTATCTTATCGCGATATCGATCGGAATATCAAGTTTACTTTAGAATCTTAATTATATCAAACTACTCATTAAACCCTACTAAATAGGTGCCTAGATACTATCATACATGATGAGAATAAACGAAAGGGCTAAGGAAACAAATCAAAGAGCTTCTATACACACTTCGGCGTCGAGTGAGAAGATAATAAGTATGGCTTCAAAGAAGGTAAGGTATGTACTATAACCAAGTAGTACTTTAACGACCGATGCGCCGTCTCATAACGATGGTAAAAGGGTAATAAGAAGAAAAAAGTCCAAAATATTAGTAACGAACGTAGATATAATATAGTATTCACTCAAGCTCACGCGTACCGCATATATGGCGGTGGTGGCTCATTAGGAGTATATTCGTTTTGGGGATATCCGCTTGGCCCGTAGTATTCTTGCATAGGGTACCATTGTTGTTGATGTTGCTGCTGTTGCTGAGGTGGAGATGTATACGGTTGATGTTGTGCCGTCGGCTGTCGGGTAGGATTCGGTGGTCCAAAGGCAGAGTGTGAAAGTTGGGGGGTCTCCTGTGGCGAGTATGGTTGCGAAGTCGGTCCCCAACTATTACATGGCTCATCCCGCACAGGGTAGTGGTATTGCAATGGTATCGCGCTGGTAGCACTCACATTTGCAATAGCGATCGCGCTAGTGATTGCTCCAAAGGTGGCACCCGCGGAGCTTCGCCGAATTTCATTATTTGTGAGGGGAAATGTGCTTCTAGCGGATGACCTTCGCTGGACGCCTTGTTCTACTTCTTCGCGTGTCCGACGCTGGGGACTTCTTGACGACTCTTCACGAGCCCCAGTGAAGGAAGTAAGTAAATCACCAATGCTTCGTGGGCTCCGACTTCGTGACCTGCGAGGTTCCGGTGACGCACCTCCGGGTGGAAGGCCGTCGTCTTGATAGCTGGTTACTTGGATCACCGGTGAGTCGTACGTAACTGAACGTGGTCGGTTTTGGACCTGGGGGCGGGCTAACAATCTATTAGAAGAGCTAGCGTGTTGTTTGAGACCCTCGAGTCGGGCGGTGACAGCTTGGAGGGACTCCCTCCACCGAGGGTGGACGGCGACTACGCTCCTTATCCAGTCCAACAGTTCAGGGCAGCTGTTAACGAAACTTCTGGCAAACGTGGATTCAAATATTTGGCCAGCTTCGACCCATGTTGTGGCGTTGGTAGAGAGGAAGAAAGTTATCAAGGCGGAAACTAGTTCCGAGCCATCTTCAGTGGTTACGTCGCTGACCTTCAGCAAATGGTGTACCAGGTGTCCCGACGAGTACTCAAGGCATCGGTACTTAGAGCGAAGGTATGCCTTCGCTGCCCCGGCATCTGAGCTGCGGACGGCAGTGTGTTGGTAGGTTTCGGAGTTTAGGGAGTCCTGGAATTGGGGAGAAGATAGATATCGGACGCAGCTGAGGGCTAGTCTGGTGGGGCCATCCGTAAGCTGGAACTGGGGGTTTTCTTCCATGCTGGTCAGGAGAATGTAGTCGGCCAGTCGATGGTGGAACAACTCAAACTTCCCATCCAATGTAGGGAACATGAGAAACTCAGTACCGAACCGAAGAAGGAATCTGGATCTGTCGATACGGCGGTGCTCATAGTCGAGGAAAGAGCCATCGGACCCGAAAAGCCTGCCAAAAGGGAACGATCCAACGGACAGCGGCTCCATACAGAATATCGTCCACTCGAGAACCTCAAGGGTAAGTCGCCGCTTTGATTCTGGTTTTTGCCAGATCTTCCACAGTTCCTGTTTCACCAAAATCTTAATCTCCATCGGGATAGTCGTAATCGTTTCCCAGAATCTACCGTGGGCTTGTGCGACCTTGAGATCAACCAGCAAAGCTGACGCCCAGAGAAAGTTGCCATCGGACGCGGCGATAACCTTCGCTACAGCTTCGGTAAATCTCTCCGATGTTCTATGGAATCCTTCGATCCTGCTGACTTCGTCCTCGACGAAATGCCTTAGGTCGGCGGAGTAGACTCCAGTTTGGGGGGTAAGTCGAATCACAGGATAAAGGCCATCAGGATCGAAGGCGTCCGGTCGCATCCGAGAGGAAATCAGAACCCGAGTAGTTCCATCCGCAACAGTAGGGAGGCCCAAGATTGCCTCTAGAACTTCGGAAGGCTGAAAACATTCGTCGATTCCGTCGATTACAAGGTATGTCTTTCGGTTTTTCAACACTTCTCCAAGAAACTCAACAGCTTGATCGAATGTCGGTATTTCGGGCCCGTATTTCATGTAAACATCCCATCCCTGAGGCGCTTGTCCACCGGAAGCCGGGTGTGACCTAAAAATTTGAAATGCTAGACTTCTGATGAAGTCGATCGCCTGGGGTGCTGGGTTGAGTTTATTGGCCCTTTTGCCAAAGATATAGGCAAATGATAGTCTTTCTGAGTAGCAATGGGTTTCGACGGCTTGGAGTATTAATGACGTTGCTACACTCTTTCCGACTCCAGGCCGATCGCATAGCCAAAGTACAGCTGAATCCGGACTGTTTGATTTCACCCATCTTGTAAATTGCCCATCAACAGTCACAAGCCACTCAAAAGTTCGTTCAGTCCTAGTTCTTTGTAGTTTGAGGCGTTCTAGCTGAAAGTCGATAGGCGTTAACCATTGACGAAGGACATCTAGTCACAGATTAGTACCGCCTTCGGCCAGGAGGGGTCTCTAGCATAGATAATTTGCACCAACTTGGATAATCCACGGGGACGGAAGCAAACATCGCTAGGGTAGCATCTGTCGGCATCGATGATTGTCTATGTATTGGCGAGAATCCGGAGAACACTGCGGACTGAGGGTGCGTCGCAATAGGGGTCGGGGGAAAGAACCCTCCACCACCGCTCGAACTCCTCGGTCTTTCGCCCCATGACGCTTCCCACGTGGTATCAATCGATGCCCGGCGTTCAGTTCCAATACGATTCAAATCTGAGCTTGAGTATGAGTGTCGTCGCTCTCCGCCGTATGGTAAATATCCATGGGGCAGAATTATTGGCGTACCAGATTGAGGGGAAGATAAATCAGAAAAACTCATGCCGCGACTTCCTGTAGTTAATCAGTTTAGCACATCTATTTTTCAATTACCATTTAAGATATTTTTCTTCTTTATCTTGAATATATTTAGAACGGGAAAGGTAGGATCGATTGATGAACAATCAAAGGAACGGGAGGGGTTCAGAATGATGGCTTATAATATCCCCACACTTACCATGGGACGAATGATGAGAAAGCACGGGTCTTGGATTCGGACTTCTTGACTGGCTCGCACTCCCCAAAGGAGATATTGGCGATACATTGTATTCGCGCATGCGAAAGTAGGGATCTGTGGCTGAAGAGGGACTCGGCCCCCAAGTTGATTGTCGAACAGCCATCCTTTCAGCACGGGTTCCCTGCAACACCAGGTGGAGGTTTGAAACGTAAAAGAATTCGGCAGTTCCCCAATTTTATAAAATCACTGTGCAGTGATCTGGTAAGACTCCAAAATTGGAATCAGTAGTTTTCATTAGGTCTCTCGTATTACGAGACAGGCTTACTGAGGTTGGTAGAGTGAAGTTAGCATGTGCATGCTCATGATGATTCAAGAGTAGTTGTAATAGCTCACAGGAAAAACGCCTTATGAGATTAATTGAAGGGAGCTGTTTGGGGCGGGAGGATTGCTTACCTTAATTCCTACGCGCACATGCGGGGAAAGGATTGTGCTGTTCGGCTTCTTCAGGTATGGGAATGGAGTGTCAGAGAAGGTATTTGGAACTTAGAATCCAACCGCCGGCCAAAAAGGCGAGGGTACGGGATATAAGTCAAGTGTAGGTTGGATATCTCGAAATCCAACGTTTAGGGTCGATAGAATATAGCCAGGACCAGGAGAGGCATGGGAGCCGGGAACGATCACGAGGGCGTTTCCGAGAACATGTACCAGCTCGCCTGCAGACCCCCTCCTTCCAGGAGCCACGATCCCAGACGATGATAGATCGGCCGACAAGCTTGTCCGTTTCTGCGTTTCATCGAACCGCGCTAAAATGAATAGGAGGCGAGCCCTAGGTCTGTGCCAAGCAAGCAGTCCTCTTTTCGGTTGAAGTTGTCGAAAAAAGAGCACCTCGCGCAGCAGCCCGCAGCGAGGGATAATGGAAGGTGCAAAGCAAAGCTGGGCGCAATGGGCCGCTGCATAGTTTGTTCGATATTTAGTGGTTGGACCGTGGCTGATGTAATTCCGCCTAGAATTTGGAATTCTCATTTAGCGACTCCCCTCGCGACTTCTCATGCATGCATGGCATATGCTGCAGAAGCCGTAGAAGCTGCCACCGTCAAGGTCTTAATTGGCAAGGTTTCATGCGGTTCTGGTTGCACTTCTCATTATCAGGACTTGACTCGCGTGGAGTGTCTAATCCCGCTGAAGTTGCAGTTGTGCTGCTTGAATTGAACGTTGTGTCGCTATGTTCCGAGCTTTTGGCACCATGGAATCAATCCGAATTCAACACAGGCCAAGACCCATGATATCGAGGCTGAGCTTACCTTGACTAGCCATGCCACCGGGCTGTTCACATCGCGTATCCAAAAATATCTTCCACTTCATATAATGCTCAGATTATTATACATGCCCTGGCGGAAACATTTATTTAGCTTAATAAACGAGTATCTGCTCAGTCGAACATTAGTTGTCAGCCCTAGTGCTGGGCTGAAAATGAGATTTCGACTGAACCTCTCACAGAACAAACAGTCAACGGGATCATATCCGCATCTTCTGTATCCCTGCGGCTCGATCCAAGAATTAATACGGATTCTTGCGTGGGCTCCGCCTCGAGGAGAAACCAGGTATATACAGTACGCTTGGGATAGACAGCACAGCGGCCCCAATCTAACGGTAGCAAATATATTGGCAGACGGCGGAACAGAAATTGCGAAAATTGAAAGCTTTGGATTCGCCAAATATTTCGGCAACGTTCTCGCCTGATAGAGAATACACTGTACCCACTTAGGACTAATTAGCTCTGTGGCTGGTGGGTATAGCCCTCAGAGGTGATACTGCAGCGCATGGGATCGACCTAGTCGAACCCACTGCTCCCTATTGGAGTTATGTAAGGAAACCTAGTCCATTGTAAGCATATTACTTCGTCTTATACCGCTGCTAACGAAAGGGTTCTATCCACTCCGAGATATCCAGAGCTGATCTTGCATCCCTTAGGACTGCTACGATTTGTCATCAAGATTCGGATAAGCAACCACGAGAACGCCCAGGCCCGTTTGCCGATAATCGGATCCTGAATTTGAATGTATGAGTGAGGTAATTTCAATAATTACGGAGATGTATTAACTAGTTAGTTCATGCAAACAAATGCTTGGATATCGAAGTTTCTAACTAGCTACGAATCTCTAGTTGAAAATCTAACTTCAAACTCGTATATTCCTTGCTCTTGGCGAATTATGTCTTGAAAAGTGTGAAATAATACGTCAAATTCTCAAATATCCGCAAGGAAGGGACGTAGTGGCTACAACGTTGAAGACTTTCTCCCACTTGATGTCTCGGTGTCGGAAATCTATTTTCTCCGACTTCAGCACCAGTTCTACAGGAGTTCATGAATTCAAAGCGTATCATGATTTCGATATCATACCGGCACAGATATTAAAAACGTTTAAACACCGGCTGACAATTGAGTAGCCCATCAAAACGATATTGGACATAAGACCTAGTGTAGCCCGCAGCATTCGTCACATTCACCCAGCCCTCAATGCAAAGTTATTGAGTTGCACGCCTCGTGCTCGTTCTCGTTAAAAAAAAATTTGCTTAAACCTTTCAACCAAACTGCAGCTGCAAACCATCAATGAACGCTGAACTCAAATTTGCCTTTAAAAATACAAAGCCCCGGGAATAATTCTTGATCCCGTATAGTACAAAGCGGCTCTTACGAATTCCGAGTGCTTCATAAGGGAAACCCCGGATCTGGACTTAATGACGGGTGTGTAGCACCACCGATTTCGTACGACACTCCGACTTTCACATTGCAACACGGACTTTGGCCGTGACCACATTTGAAACAAAACCCATCATGCATTGCATAGGGTCAGACTTGAGATGTCAGCTTCAATTCTCGAACAAAAATCTTACTAAGTTGTACACATGAATCAAAGAGCTTACAAACTTTTCTAATCGCAGGGCCGAAGATTTTTTTGATAAGATCCTCCTTTCATTGCTCTGACTTCAGAGCTTCCACAGAAAGACTAGTATCCTAGCAAGGCAACCTTGCAAGTGCATTCTTATCTGCCGCGGGCACCTTCCCAACAGGACTCCGACACAATTAATGCGGGCCTTAAATCCGCCAACATCGGATGAACTTGTGCGCGATCTAGCGATTATTATCACATCGACCCGGTTGGATTTACCCGTTACGTGAAAGTGCAAAATGCCCTGTTCAAAATATCCGTATCTGGGTTGATAGCTGGCGACGGGTGATAACGAACCTTCCTAGCGAACACAATATCGGGGTATCAATTATCACCCATGCGATTTACTTGAGTACTTGAAGAACGGACATGGTAGCTCCAGATTCGAAAGTCACCGGCGCATATACATTTTAGAGACCTCTAGCTACTGGCTTGGAAGCTAATGCAAGCTATCCTCCCCGCACTTTCCGGGACTTTCCTACGGCCTAATGACGCAGATGCCCCCACAATGCCTTGCATAAAAAACTCGGTAAAGTTGCATTCTCGTTTTCGACCAACGAATACCAATCCGCAAAGCTGGCATCCAACGGCTAAGAAATCGTTCTGGCCGCTCGCTTTTGAAACAAAGTGGAGGGGTACCTTGTATTTCTTATATCATCGATTACCTATTTCTTTTAAAGTTATCGTACTTCCTGCAGGTTAATTTCGGACATAGCTGTGCGGCGAAAGCGTCGGTGTGACTTTCGACCCACGCTCGTCCCGCCAGGGTCCTAAAACCGTCCGCATATACCGATTTAGCTAAAGTTTCTTTCGGCATTACGAAGTGGATTTTCGAACTTGGTAGCAGGAATTACCCTGCAATGGGTTGCATGGGGGCAGTTTTGGAGTTTACTATTGTGGACGAGATGGTTGTTTTTTGTGGGCAGCGTCTAGGGGCAGGCAAACTGCTTCAAGCTATATAAGCTTGATCAGGACCCCCTCATCCCGTAACTTTATCCCAACATCCAGACTCCAGTTTACCGACAACGATACAAAACAATCCAACATCACCGTAAATTATCAATTTTAAGCCCAACAAACTAATTCAAATTACAAAATGGTTACCACCGCTGGAAAGTGCCATTGTGGTGAACTCCGATGGGAAGTTACCACCCAGGAGAGTCCTGTAAGATCTATATTCCTCTCTCGATTCTATACGCTACAGGAAACTAAGATACGTTAAACCAGGTCCACATTCTCTGCCACTGCAACGCCTGCAAACTCATCAGCGGTAGCGACTACACCCTCAACTTGATTGTTCCAAAGGTATAACGGAACGGCTATCTCCGGTAAACACGTGGTATCGGCTGGCTAACTTGACTCTTGCGCGCGCTATAGGACGGCTGCAAGATTACCAGCGAGACTCAGCCAAGCGTCTACACATACAAAGGCGACTCTGGAAACGACGTTCATTGCTTCTACTGCCCCAAATGCACTTCCCACCCATGGCACTACCAGGTAAATCTTTTCATGCACTCCTTTGACCCCTGAGCTTCAGTACTGACATCACACCGCGTGGTACACAGACCGTTAATGCCGATAACTACGTCGTCCGCACCGGTCTCCTCGAGGGTGCCGAGAACTTCAAAGTCGCCGCCGAGGTTTACAACAAGGAAAAGTACACTTTCCAGCCACAGATTGCTGAGACCGTCTTCGAAACCGTCCCTTAAATTCGATTGAGAATACAATCTATCCGTTTAGGGTAGTTGCTTTGAGAATAGAAGCATTAGGCGGAGTTGGAGTTCAAAATTTGTTTGCATGGCGGGTTATGACTGAGATTTACTATGGGTGCGCCAACGGCGAGCTCTGAGCATGTAGTTAATGATAATGAGAGACAAATATTCCAATTGGAGCCTTCAAAACCGTTTCCAGTATCAGACATGAATTCAAAATACCCCACAAATTATCACCTATAATTCCTACACAATGACTGCCATGGGTCTGGTAGCATCTGTTTTACATTGGTATTGATATCACATTGACGTCCCTGCCAGAGAAAATATTAACATTATACAGAGTATATACCTAGGCCAGCTATGTACACTATGGTACTGTATTGGAAAATCAACCTCCAAATCATCTATCTGTACATTCTCGGCTTCATCCCCGGTCTCGGTGGCCCTAGCAAATCCCGCTGTGTCAACTTCCTAACTGGCGTAACAACCGCCCGAACATTCTGAACCGGGGTGGCTGACTTCTTAACCTTCTTGCTGCCAGCCACGCACTGAGAAAACCACTGATTTTGGTACTCACAAACCGACCCAGCCGGACAATCCGATGGGCCGTCATAATTTGACCCGCCACACTGTCCCCACAAAGTTTGGGATCCTCCACTATCACCGCCCTGTTCAGTATTTCCGTTTCCGCCGCCGCATAAAGGCGCATCACCTGGTGCGTATGTATACGGCGCAGGATAACACAAACTCTGCGGTGTGGCCTGCCAGTACGGCTCGTTATTGGGTCTAGTTGGACCACACATTGCGTATTGACCAGGTGCTTCGTATCCATCTGAGGTTTTGGTCCAACACGAGTCGCCCGCATCACAGCCTTTAGCATATCCGAGAAGATCCCAACAGATACCACCGCATTGGCGGTAACGACCTGTTGCTCCAGGCGTTAGGGTGCTTGCACAACCCCAGTAGCGAGTTGCGGGTGGGCAGGTTGTGGCGTAGGAGGCGGTAGGGAGACATTGGCTGTACCAGAAATTTCGGCAGGCGCAGCCATAGCCTTGAGGGCACATGGTGGCAGTTGTCCATGCTATACGAATGTTAAACATTAGTCCCTATATCTTTGCATACGGAACATCTGGAATACTCACCACTCCCTGCAATTACCGAAGACTCTGTAAACCCACCGCACTGCCCAAATGCAGATGCAACATCCGTGATTGTTGTCGTCCATCTCACTGTGCAGGTATCGTATACTGTTCCTGGATCGAATTGTGCACATCCGTCCGGTGCCGTCGTTGTAGCACATATGTTTCCACTCGGTTGGCACTGGCATTTAAATCCTACAGGACAGATGGCTGTCGTTGTGCCGCCATTACTCTGATAGGCGTACCCGCACGAAGACCCAGGAAGGGCAGCCCATTCTGGAAGAGTGGCGTAAAGATAAGTGGTAGCGGTGGGATCACTGCCAGCGACAGGACCGTCACGCTTCACGAGTTGGCCGTTCAGAAGTGAATAATTCGGAGAGCGCCTGAAAATTTCAAAGCCAGAACGTTTATTGTATCCGCAAATTTGGCCAGCCCAGACAGGGCAGGCGACGGCGCGGGCTTCGGCGACAGCGGATGTGAGGATGGTGAGTGATATAAGGAATTTTTTCATCTTGAGTGTATCAGAAAACCTGTACAGTTCACAATACTAAATAAGTGAGGCTAAGGTCGACTTTGAGATCGATATCTCAGATATTTGTCAAGCCGCGAGCCGATGAAGCGCTGAATCCCAGAAAAACCCAAAACAGGAATCAAAAGGAAGAATCCGAGGTCTTATAAGCATCCAAGCACGGGATACTGCCGATCATGATAGACGAGTGCCTCGCAAAAATTTCCAAATGCGAACTTGACACACAAGGTTATGCGCAACCAAACAATAGGGGCTTCGGCATATCTTGCCTACAGTGGCAAGTGCGTTTAACTACTATACTAGTCGACTTGGTCCCTTTATTAAAACCACCTTTATGTTAGACTTCGAGGCTTATCTAGGGCCGCTTTATCACAAGCGGCCCTGACTGCCAATGAGCGAGAAACGTGGGTAAATAGATTTTGCCAGACGTCACCGAGAAGCGAAAAAAAGGCGACGACCGATGCAAGGTGGGTTACTTCTGATGTTTGATTACACTGAGGGCCCTAGGGGTGTTAGAGATACCCCCGCTTTCGTTAGATTTTATTTATAATTAGTAGCGGGGTATTAAGTGATGACGATAGGAGACTTCCAAGTTCTTCTCTTTTCAATGCGTGCATGTTATCATGGCCATGATCGATACTGTCTGCAGGGAGGGGGTGTGGGGTCGGAATAGATAGCTTGCCTGCGAATCTTCCCCTGCAGCTGGTCGCATCTCGGAACGGCGTTTAAGAGCCAACTTTTGATTCAAGGAGATGCGACAGTTTCTATTATCAAAATCCGGAATTCTCCCACACTTCAACCGACCCTCGAATGGAATTCCGGAAGCGAGAACTCATAGAGTGGTATAGGGATTTCTCTCGTCAGACGTACAAACTTGTCTACTGGTTCTGTGGTATTTTGAAGTGGTGGTGCGTTGGCCATGGGTCCATGGCTCCAGCGAACAGGAAAACTAGCTATCAACTGAGTTTCATCGAAATCGCGGACCCCAGGCTCCAGGATAAGCATTTGAGAACTGCATAGCTCGACGATCATTCCCAAAACCTACCAATGATTCGAGAAATAACCAAGACTTGGTGTGGTGTCGACGGGTCGCAAAAGAAGGGCTGTCCTAGCACCGTAGGCCCGGGTACGAGATATTATGGAAGCCTTTTGGTAGAGCCCTATATAAATTAGATGGCTAGAAGCGTGGTATCGAGGCTTTCGCTTGTACCCAGGTGGAGTCATTTAAGACATGCCGGCATATGTCAAGGTCCTGCTTGGTTTAGCCTCATGCGAGAATGGCGATCTAAAGTTTAATAAGCATGAGAGGGAGTTTTTAGAACATGATATTGCGATGGCTGTTGGTATCTAGCAAGAGCCAGCTATCGGAAGCCTAGAAGATATAGCAATACGGTTTTCTATAAAGTGGGTCCATATCTGTAGGACGTCAGATCACTTGTCATCAAAAGCTGTGTTGTCGGTGAGGTGCCTTACGAACTTCCCAAACAGGGTAATCTAGTGAGAACATTCGAAAAGACCCCCTTCTACGGTCGCCATTTCAGACCTGCATTGTCGCTTGTTGGTCTGCCCGAAGATGTTTCGCATTACCCAGTTCAGTTAGATCCTGCGAAACGGCGGCCTACTAGCTCGCAGATTGTAGCCAGTTCGATCGAGATATTCATACCATGTGCCGACTTATAGGATATCAAAAGTTACGCTGGCAATTGGGCGCCAGTTTGTCCCACCCTTGAAATTGTCGCAACAGTTTTCCCTTCAAATGCTATGTCGTAAGAGGCAACAGTCCGCGTTGTAAAACAATGTTCGATATGCACCCTAAATGTACGGCTTTGCAATCTTGCAGAAATAAAGGCTGTTGGCGTTTTCGCTGCTACACAGATATGCAGGTCCCAGTTGACACTTACAAGTCGCAAATTCACCCCACCGATATCCGCAAGCCTTCCAAGCCACCGATCATTTCCCGTCAGTGATGTTTTTCACATGCCCACCAGCATGGCGATTCTTAGCAAGCTTGATAACGAATATTTTCGATAGATGGAATAGAGTGAAATCGCAACCGGCCCTTGTTCTCGATATCGCTTACCATCTTAAGATCTTCAACCAGGTTCTCCTCCAACAAAAATGAGAACCCCACTTTCTGTCGATCGGGTTTCTCCTTCTAACCACCAGGGGCAATGAGCGGCAGTAAATAGCGTATGCGCATGAATTTTAAGGATATATACTGTTGCTGTCACTGACGATTCTTACTGAGAAAACCCAAACTCGAGCACGCCTCTTAGGAATCTAACATCCCCCCATTCTTCGCTTCCTTAGCAGTAATCTTTTGAAAGGCGCTCATTGTCTTTGAAACCTAGGCTCATAGACACTATGGCAGATTCTCTCACTCAAAGCGATATCTTCTACCTCACACTCACCTGTTATTACTGGGGCTCGTCTTCAAAGCATTTTATCCACCAGCATACCAGTGAAGCTGTTAAAGCCCTTGCGCAGTTATACGTTGACTACCCAAGCATCACAGATGATCAAGTAGCGAGCTACTATGGTTGGGATAATAAGACGTATGATATCATGGCCATGAACTTTGCGCCTTTTAATGAAACGGCATTTGCAGCTGAGTTGCTCCCGTTGGCGCCACACCCGAAAGCTACCGGGTCGGTGTTGCCTCTATTTATTGTCTTCACGATTTTGAGCACTGTGGTTATGGCATTGAGGTTGTGGTCAAGATGGTCTTTGCTTGGGAGAATTCAGGCATTTGACTGGGTCGCTTTGATCTCCTATGTAAGTTTTGAATTCGTAAAGCCGGTGGACCATCCGTATTTGGAAGCTAGCTAGCCGACTAACCTATTCATAGTTCCTAATAGTCGCATGGGGTGCCTATGGTGTCCATGCTAGTCTTGTCGGTGGTGATATGGCGAGCTGGTGTGATCGCTCGTACTTCCAAATTAAACAGCAGTCTATCGTATGTTTCCAAAGTAGTTCCCGAGGTCAACCCCTTCGCATGGTTCTAATGATACAAATAAAGGCGTACAACATCGGCATGATAACTTACCCAATGGTCGTCCTGTCCATCAAGCTGGCGCTTCTTATCTTCTACTACCAATTATCAACCTGGAGTGGGCTCCGCGCGGCGGTCTTGGTCACTGCATTCATCTCCGTTGGAAATGCCTTAGGCGGTTTTTTCTCTTTCCTGTTCCAATGTAACAAAGTCAACTTCTGGGACGCAGAGTTTGACTTGAGTCTCGAGTGCAAAGTGCATACCCTCAAGACTATTCTTGGTACTGGTATTGTCAACATTATAACCGACGCCCTAGTATGGGTGATCCCCATGCCATTGGTTTGGAAGTTACAATTGTATCCAAGGGAAAGGGTAATCGCTTTCTTCACATTTGGGCTTGGTGGAATGTAAGTCCTGTCCTCATACTTTTAAACCTGTACCTGTCGCTGACAATCACAGTGCTTGCGTAGCTGCTGCTGTCCGCTTAAAGGCGGTAGAAGATTCCATCAGATTCGGTATCGATGGCAAAGACTCTATTCTTCCTATCATTGCATGGGGAATGTACGTATATATATCTCCTATCTTACCAACTAATGCACAAGTAATACAAGATATCAAGTGCCAAAGCTGACAATGTTCTCGCTAGCATCGAACTCAACCTCGCTCTGATCTGCAGCAGTGCTCCTGCTCTTCGTGCCCTCCTCATGAAACACGTTCCCAGGCTCCTGTCTTACGGCAGCAGCGGAGCATCGGATATCAAATCTATATTCAAACGAAACGGGGGTAACAGCGGCGGGTCTGCTGGAACCCGGGTTCAGTCTGCGGCTGGCAAGGGCGCCCATATACGTGTCAATTCTGACCCCAAATCACCTATGAGCCCACAATCTCTATTTGGCAAAGACATGTCGACAGCGTCGATTCGCATTGGGTATGTTGAGTCTGAGAAGAGAGACTCTGTGGGGACTGAAGTTGAGCTGCCGATACAGCACCCACCAACTGCTAGAGCGAAAGCATTTGTTTGACGTAGATAAAACAAACACTTCCCGCAGGACGGACCTTCGAGTATGAAGTGGAAGATTA
The DNA here is from genome assembly GCA_036971225.1 of Arthrobotrys sinensis. Lineage (NCBI taxonomy): Eukaryota > Fungi > Ascomycota > Orbiliomycetes > Orbiliales > Orbiliaceae > Arthrobotrys > Arthrobotrys sinensis. The sequence continues at coordinate 156,480 of JAJTTV010000017.1, read as the reverse complement.
AACTTTATTCTATTTGTTTGCTATAATATCTCCGATGGGTGCGGGTTCACGGCACATCCGGCCTTGATTACAGGTCACTCCACCAACATATTTTCTAAACCACACGTTATATATATATGTATATAAATGCAGGCCCCCATATCACAATTACAACTGAAGGTTTTTCAGCATATAGAATCTTATTCCTGACATGTATCCTTCGTTTCGAGGCTCTATTGTAGTAAGGCTCGCTTTCACCACCGAGAAGTTCGAAGCAGAGCTTTAGAGATTTAGTCTTAGAAACCTGCAATTGGATTAGACCGGTCGACCTCGAGTCCTAACCTACATTACCCTGTAAAAATAAGCGCTAATCTAGATAGCCGGCTCTCAAAAATTCGTGGAGGGGTTGCTCAAAGTTCAATCTCGAAAGAATAATACAAATTGCGTCCAGCTGTCAGCCACATGTTGGTGGCTTTGATTCGTGGCCGGATTTACGGTCTGGATCTCTATAAATTGCAACATCCTCACAACGCAAATAGTCGTATAGCTACGACATTAGATTCTTCGAACTGCATTAAGGTTATAAATTATGCTTTGGTAATTTATAATATACTGTTGTTATGAGGATCGGGGTTTGATTCTTTTTAGAGAAAGGTGCAGCGGACTTGATGGAAGCCCACGTGCTTCGAATTCAAACATATCCCAACTCAAGCAGGACATCCTTGTTTCATCTCGTGACCTGGCCTCACCTTAATATTTATTCTGGCTCTGGATTGGAAAATCGCGTTGCATTAAGTTATAAGCCACTAGTCGAAGAGTTGGGTAAGACAACCGCCAGCCGTTAGCCGCCTGGATCCAGTGAATCTAGCTACGATCAGCCGGGCACAGCGGCTCACACACCACGTGAATCTATGCATCAGATATCACTTATTAGCACTAAAAAGAACTTGCGCGCCTAGAAGTGGTATCACGTGGCTATTTAGTAAACATTAATTATGTTAGGATAATTCTATATACTAGATACAGTATTATTTCGTTGGTAGATCTAATTTATTGCAACATATTAATGAACATCGACCGGCGATACGTATCATTGCAACCTTTGCGTTTAAGGTAACGAAAACTCATCGAGGTAGTCTATAGGCTGGCTGCGGATCATTTGCAAGGCAAGATCAAGCTCGGACCATTCGGGGATCTTCTCCTTACACAGCGCACCTAGAGCTCTAAAAAAATCGGTCATTAGCAAACTGTAAAAGTCGTGGGCTAACGGTTCAAGCAAGCCTCTTTACCTTGTAATGGCGGTTCCAAGAGATATACTAGCACCCCTCGATATATTGGTTGCGCCCAAACAATCCAAAACCGAATTAGCCACCTCGTCGATATTAAATTCGGGTTTGGCATTAGAAAATGCTACGAAGTACTCAGTAGTATCTGGCGACAGGACGTTGCACAAAGCCTTATATATATATCGACCAATTGCAGCTTCTAGTGACCGACCCAGAATCAGAGGATCACTAATGCAAGCCACCAAAGTTTCAATTTCCGGTGATATACCACCAGGAGCGGATAGTCCGGTGCCTATCGCGAACCCGATCATAGCATTTCCAAGAACGGTTCCTATGACTTCTCCGACAAGGATCCCAATGGCTGCTATCGAGGAGCTGGTGCACGCAGCTATTGCTCGCGCGATTTGCTCCTAGCGAATTTTTAACAACAAAGCCTACCGAAAAAGATGTGATACTAGCTGACCTTGTTTCTAGAGATTAACTCAATTTCCCCGGGGAAGTAACCGACCCGTTTGGGATCCTCCGGTGGTATGACAGGCGGACGGTATGTATAATTACTAGGCGTCGCCGAGCTTCACACCGTATGCAATTAGTTCCATTCCCTTAACCCTTAAAAGTATGCCACTTACCGGTTCACAAATTCGAACTGACCATCACGGCATCTGATGGAACGAGCAAGATCGATGCCATCGTGGTTCCATGACGCTTGCCTTGCTGATCGCCTAGACTTTGGTCGCCACCTAGGATGACAACGTAGATGACCGTGTAGCCGTACCTCCGACGCTAAGGGACAAAGTCGGAACCCGTCGCCAGCCTTGAAAAGGTGGCTGCTACCCGGCCGGATCCTGCCCTCAATATTCCCGTAGTGGTTATCGAGGTCTATCTCGGAATAATGGAGTTTGCCGTCATAGCCGAGGCAGAGGCCTTGGAGGATAGAGTTGTTGAGATTGAAGCAGGATGCGGAGATCGTAATCGAGTCAGAGCTGCCCCAAAGTTAGATTTCACAAGCTTTAACGAATAGGAGCTCCGATAACTAACAGGTTCTGGAACTCCAAGGCGCCGTTATTGTTTCTGATGAATAGGTTAAGGTCTATCGAGGTCCTTGGCCCCCAAGTTCGATCCTGTCTCATGAGTTGAGCGAACAAGACGGTTCCTTGGAGGTAAGAGGAGCCCGGCCTGGACCAGCCAAACCAACCCGAAGAAGTAACATCAAACTCCCCGTTATAGCATCCAATGTGATTATTTAGATCAATCCGTGAGTACACCCAAGTATTCCCGTCTTTTCGGATCTGCGCCACTAGGAGGGTGTCCTCTTGGAGCGCGAAGTCGCTCGTTGTTAGCGCGAATGCCATATCCCTATCTATTAGTAATGTAGGCGGAAGGGCTTTGAATCTAGAGCATGAGAGTGTGAGTAAACTATCGTGTGGGCTGATGTACTGATTTGGAGTAGGACTAGCTCCTCGGTATACCAGGTCGTTCCGGCGGGTGGGCGATCGATTCGATATATCTAATTTCACTAGTACTGATTTGTATATATATGCCTATTGCGAATGTTTGGCCATTAATAAGTCTATAATTAACTCTGTCTATGCCACGTAAATTTATGAAACCCATTTGCTGGACACTGGGCGCAAGTGCTGACAGCATTGGAAACATTCATCTGAACTGACTGGCTGGCGAGGGTGCCAGGACGCAGTATGGCTTGCTCCTGTCGAATCGTGGTTTTTCCACGTAGGAGAATGGTTACACTACTTACTCCAGTGTCGGTTGTGTTTGTATTCGATACCAAGTCACCCTGCATATAAGGCAATTCCAGTACATGTATGTACATCGCCTAATACAATAACAACATCATAGTGGGAGTACCTAAAGTACCGGAAATAATGAATGAGAAGTTCGAAAAACTAAACACTATGATTTGCGATACTCTCAGTCAACTAAGTACTCAATAAGGAGAATCAAATTGTATAATAGATGGTCTTTTAAATATTTTAGGATGACGCTGATACGATTAGGCCCAGGCTGGCGGGACTATGGAAACCCTTTTTAATGAGCGAGTACCCAAGTCGAAGTTTATAAACAACAACTCAGTGAAGCAAAGTAGACCTTAGCAAGCTTACATACCAAATACAAGAGGCTCCGAGACGTAACCAACGAGCGCAGCGCTCCATCTAGATATTGTCGCCATGCCCCAGCGTCTATGCCCTGACCTTAGCGCCGTGTTGCAATTTTTGTGTTGCGGCTCGCTGGGATAGTAACCAGTCTCGCCGTTGTCACTTCGTGGAGGCTAGTTTACGAGACCAGTCTCGGCATGGTACTTCTCAAGATTCCTTAGTTGATTATTTGGTCTTGGTCATAGACACAGCTCTACAGGATATATAGGATCACAAAATTTTGACTTTCGCTCCTCATGATGCCTCTTAACATTGTGAAACCTTACGAGCACGTGACAAGCGCTGAGTCTCGTATATTCTCGTAATGTTACAAAAGCTGAGGTGGTACCTGATCGGAAGTGTACTATATTCTTGGTGGTCTAATGTACATACCTGCATGGAATATAGAATGCATAGGTTCGCATCGATAATAGGATCACGTGACTCCGCTGATCAAGCGGAACGAAAGTCCGTCCAATCATAAAGGTTTCCATGAGCCACGGTGTGGGTGGCTTTAACCTGTGGCTTGTTATTACATTCTGATGTGTACCTTTTATTGTCGCCCTCAATAAAATTGGCCCCGCCAGGTTATAACCGGTTCTTAGATTTTAGTTTCCAATTCTCATAAAGCCCTACACTCCCGACCCCTGTCAAGTAGACCTGGAGAAAGCATAGCAGTTAAAGTACTTGCTCCTAGGATCTTGTGGCCTGCTACTTGTGTGCTGCCCAACAACACAACCACATTCTGGTTACGAGACTGCTTGTGGCCATGCTACAAAACTCCAGATCAGCGGGCAAGATTCCTACAGAACTATGGTTAACTATAGCGTTCCGTGCATGCCATGCATAAAATATCTCACTACAAGACCATTTCAATGGCTTAACCTTGATAAATTTACTCAGGATCTATTAGAGTTGAAGGGCGATAACTAATATAAGGGCCTCCCTAACATCGGCTTCCGGCCTTGAATTTATCCTCCATTGATATACCGTATAGAGGATTGGAGGCTGAAGCTAGCGCTTCCTCTCCAGCTACCCGCCAGCCAGATAACTTCTTAGTCCCGGTTCCATTTATTTGACAATTATCCCTATTCGCGACTTTAGGATGTAGGCATATACGCAGTATACAGTGCAGTAGTTAAAACGTACTAGTGATGGTCCAAGTCGCAGATAAGATCGGGGAAGGACTCGAAATGTGGGGCAATTTATCTGGTCTAATCTATGATTATATGGCCAGAAGACCGAGTTTGAAATTGCATGATCAAGGACAATGTACCCAAATGTACCGGGTTGAGGCTCTGGCCAATGATCGCTACCGCACTGGTACATATACCTGCACAGAGACATAATTCTAGAACAGTGTCTCAATCACCTGCGTACCAACGACAGATACTCGGTACTAATGTGATAAAAACTTGAATCGACACAATGAGACTGCGCAATTATAGTCGCTTTCGTAGCGTCACCCGTCCCTAGTTCCCCGCATTCGTGATTCAGATCAATATCGCGAATCTCGCGACTTACCGAATTTTAGACGCCTAGGCCTCGTGTTTTCCCCACTAGACTGTTTTGGTTTACCCGATCGTGACGACCTAGTTAGCAGCTCCCATTCGGACGCCATCGATTGAGATCCAGTTCCGAGGTTTGCCCAATTAAGGTGCCTTGTAAAAGAAGCTAAAGCCTGTGGTATTACCAAGTTCCATTGGAGGCAGATCGATGGTGGAATATCTCGCTCGCCGCAAATCATGTACGTGCCGACGATCCCTGATATATCACAATATTAATCAGTATATTCTTTTATTGCACTAAGCTTATCAGACGTAGCACAAATCCACTTTTGATAAACCACCCCCAGTCAACGGCGACATCGATCCCCAAAAACACGAATTCGTCAAAGATCTTCGGAAACGAAAAGATTCACCCAAAAAAAAAAAGAACAAGGAATCTCGCCGTCTACGTTATGTGACTGGTCAATTCAACACCCGAAAATATGGTATAATATGCATTCCGGATGTCGCAAGGGGTGCATATACACAAGTACATACTCTGGGGCAAAAAGGCAGGGTTCTTTGATGCATGTTCGCTTGTTTGGTTGGACTTTCACATGGGGATCGATAGTTGGGTGGGTCGATACGATAAGCTTGACGGGAGGATTGTATTGGTCTTGCGGTCTAGGACTTTAGATGATGGTGGAGATTTGGTGGTTTGTCCATCAATTGATCGATTTGAGGGACGGTCTGGGCCTCCATCATGCGGTGTACGGTATGTGAGACGATCGTATGTATAGAGATTTAGGACTTTTGTTGGATATGAGTAGGAGTGTTTGGAATTAAGTCGGCGACGGGGAGAAGGCTCTCGGCCACAACGAGTCCTCAGCTCAGCCTTTCGTCCGATAGAGAACTTAATTGAGCTCTGGTGGTATCATACATGAATGACAGATATTCCGATACAGGATCTCTTTGCTCGTGTGAAAACTCTGAATTTGATCAGAAGGAGAATCTAGATCCTTATTTCGAATCATTCAGGTGACTAAGCCCTCCTGCCAGGGGGTTCAAAAATCTCTTTTAACTTTTTTCGATACCGTTGCACTTTGTCGAAGGTTTAGTCCGAGGCTTATGCACCCGGTACCCCCGCGGCCCAGCTGAATGGTGGCCTAAGCATATGTAGCAAGTCTATGAGGCTAGAGGTCGTCTGATCTAGATCACCCCAGTTTCTTGAGCTCCACGGAAGAACCTAGGAACCATGTCCTTGTCAACGCTACTTCCTTTCCCCCTCTTTGCCATCGCCATGGCCTCGGGTCTAGACATATTGTTACTAACTTGTTAGCCTCTCCGGAAAAAATTGGAGCAATGCTGTTATAACCACAGTGGAGGCGAGATAGTCTACCATCGAACTTGCTCTTTGGGAATAAAACCCGATCCCAACATAATCGCAAGGGAAAAAATTATCAATACGAGGCGGATGCAAAACGCGCGAGGGTAATGATCCTAAACGGTCTCCACCACCCCCCTTCGCTCGGAAAGGATCTCCAGCATTGATTATCGCCAGGATAAATCCACAACCACGCGATTATGCGCATCCCCAATTCGTAATTAGAACGGCTGTCCCACGTTATGAAAGCCTCAGGCGACGGTGGGACTACCCATCTGGAGAATACCTCGAACTCTTTATGTAAAAGGTGCATGAACTTGTCTGTTAAATTACCAAACCTATACACCTAGTGAATTATAGCTTATACAAGATGATTTTATGCGAGGAAGCGAAGGTAGACAGCAACGGGTTGAGAAACGTAAAACCCGGGATCCGGTTTATAGCGTGGGTGTGTGTCACTGTCAATTGAAGTATCTCTCCCTCGATAAGAAGGAAGGAGAATAAGAAGGAAGAAGAAAAAAGAGTCTCGCTCGCTCGCATATGCAGGCAGGATGCATGGGGAAGAGAGCAAGGATGTGTCAAGAATAAAGAAGAAAGTGGAGAAGTCTCAAGAAAATTGATTTGTGCAACATGCATCCTGCAAGTGCCGCCGCGCGCTGCACGGTTCACTCGTCAGCCGAGATTCCACAAGATCTTAAATCCAACCCGTTAAAACCCATGGCACACCCCCAAAACGACATTTTGTGCAATACACCTTACAGCCCCCAAATGATGTGATCGCGGATTCTCGCAACGCTACTCGTCGAAACCTCGAAATCAACCCCCAACTTTGCAAAACGTGAGCATTGTTGGCAAATGTAGCCTCCCGGCTTGTAAACTCTTGTCTCTGCGGATTTTTAGGTGGTCAAGAACGCTCAAGAGTCTTGTCCGAAGCAATCGAGGGCGAAGAAGAGGAAAACGGGCTGAGCACAAGCTTTCAGTGTCTCCTGACAAGCACTCTGGGCCACGTTGGTGGAAATATTGGCAAATGCTTAACTGACGGGACAAGAAATGGACAAGAGATCTATCGACGACACTGCATAAATTCAATATATTTGTAGGTGTTTCTTCGCGATATTCTGGAAGGGCTTTCGAAAATTAGCGATTACAATTAATTACATAAAAAATGCTAGAGGAGATCTCCGAGATCGCGAGAATCTTTTGGCTCCACATCGGTACCTTACTAGTCTGAAGCAGAAAAACCGGGCGCGTAGTTACCACGCGCGGAGAAGCAAACCTTCTTTGATCGAAAGGTGGGATTTTTAAGTAAACCATTACTATTCCGGCGAGCTTGAATGGTCACGGAATCAATGTACAAGGTTAGCTATAACGCTAGCGAGGAAAGGAACCCTTGAGAGAGAGAAAAAAGAGTGTCTCAGGAGTCCATGCAATGCGTGGTCGATCGTTACCCTTCGAATTATGAAAGGCAATAACTTTTGGCTTGCCTCAAGCTTCCTTGATTTTTCTTTTGGAGGAGATTGCTTAGTGGCGTTCTATTGATGCAGGGTGATACGAACTGCAACAATTCAACTGCTCAACTGCTTTTTGGAATAGCGAGGTATGCGAAGGTTATTATCCGGTGATAGATACTATTGAAATTGATTGACCATTGTTTGAAGTGCATTCATCTGGAAGGTCTAGAGATACAATTTCTTTCGCAAAAAGTTTTCCCTGTACACACGCGTCCACTACCCTTCCGTGATATATTGTTGTCAACGTGTATACTAAAGTATCAATTGGAAAGAAAAAAACCGCCAGTATAAGACGATGAAGATGGTAGTCGGGATCAATCGGCGAGGTGCCAATAGCACAATGAAGGGTATAACCAAATTGTATTCGGTATAGAATCCTGTTGGCTGGCTTTCTTGGAAATCTTGGGGGTTGCAGTCGGACCCCTCATTTTCGCCTTGCAAATTGGCGGAGGTGTTGAATGTCGTTCGAATTGCCAGTTATTGCGTGATTGCCTGATACAATCACGCGGAGATCTGATTGGACGTGCTTGCCAAGATCCGCCAAGCCGCGTCGCCTGATGGGTCCCGCAGCGACTGGCTGGGACCCCCAAGAAGCAAAACACGACGTCAGCTACATAGCAACTCCATGGGCCATGCACATACTCATACCCATAGTTACAGAGTCTGGGGGGAGGAATTCCGTCGTCAAACGATAGGCTCCGTAGCCTACATTCTTCAACCGGCCAGCATGTGAGTTACCTGCAGCGCGAGTTAACCTAAACCTCCATCCTGCATGGGGTGGGATTCCGTGGATCAGCCGCCCCAATGTAGCGGGTTCCTTCGTCCTGTCTTTACTTTGGCAGCTCCGATTCAGGCAAGCTCCGGTCTGGTTATACTACATCCTAGTTAGTAGACTAGGCAAGTAAGTAAGTGTATCAACTTTTTTTTTTTTTTCGTTTGGGATCCAATTTGCTGATTGTATTATCAAGCAGACACACATACCCATGCAGCCTGATGAAGGTTGGCATATAAGAAGGCTCCTCCTCGTCCATCCTGAAATGTCGTGCGCAGCTGTCCAGCATTCTAGTCCCTTTGCACGCGACTCTTCGTCCAGACGACGAGGATTGGTATTGCCTTCTTGTACTCCGGCACAGTCATCGTCGACATATCGTCAATACAGCCATTTTCATCATGGCTTCCTGGCAGAGAGGTGCTGCCAAAGTGCTTGGTATCAAGCTCGATTCCGATGTCAACAAGGATGTGGTCACCCGAGGAGAGTCCATCCAGTCAACCGACACTTATATCGAAGAGGAGCCAACTATCGGGGAGTGGGTTAGAGACCACGTCCCGCACAAAACCGAAGTAGTCGAGTTCGTCTCCTCGCTCTTCCCGTTCCTGCAATGGATTGGAAACTACAATCTCCTCTGGCTCACTGGTGATCTCATCGCCGGTATCACCGTTGGTTTCGTCGTCGTTCCACAAGGAAGTAAGCATTTGCCAACCCTCTTGGTTTCCCAAAATTTTGCCCTTTTTGCTGTGCCGGTTACGCGGAACCCTGCATCAAAAAGCCTATACTAATATGACTTTTCTTAGTGGCTTATGCCCTGCTCGCTCAGCTTCCCGCCGAATATGGTCTCTACTCGTCGTTCGTGGGTGTCATGCTCTACTGGTTCTTCGCCACTTCCAAGGATATCACCATCGGCCCTGTCGCTGTCATGTCTACTCTAGTCGGTACTATTGTTCTTAAGGCTGAAGAAACTCACCCAGAATTTACAAGACCGCAAGTGGCGAGCGCCTTAGCTCTTATTTGCGGCTGCATCGTATTTGCCATTGGTATCTTAAGATTAGGATTTATCGTCGACTATATCCCACTCCCGGCCATTGCAGCTTTCATGACAGGTTCCGCCCTCAATATCGCGATGGGTCAGATTCCCGGCCTCTTCGGCATTCCGAGCAGCGTTGTCAATAACCGTGCTCCGACATACAAAGTTTTCATCAACTTCTGGAAACACATCGGTGCTGCTAAGTTGGATGCCGCCATGGGTCTCAGCGCTCTCGCTCTGCTCTACATCATCCGTATCGTCGCGAACCGCATGTCCAAGAGATTCCCCGCTTACAAGCGAACTTGGTTCTTCATTTCAACGTTGAGAACCGCCTTCGTGATCCTCCTCTATACCATGATTTCGTGGCTCGTCAACAGACATAGGCGCTCGAAGCCAGCGTTCAGAATCCTGCAGAACGTTCCCAAGGGCTTCCAGCACATGGGTGCTCCAGTTCTCAACTCTGGTATCATCAGCTCATTCGTCGGAGAGCTTCCAGCTGCCGTTATCGTCTTGCTCATTGAACATATTGTCAGTCCCCCAGAATACTCCAAATCTCTAGAAGAGCACAAATTAATACCATATGAATAGGCTATTTCCAAATCTTTTGGACGTGTGAACGGTTATCAGATCAACCCATCTCAAGAATTGATCGCTATCGGCATCACCAACATCTTCGGCCCATTCTTCGGTGGATACCCTGCAACTGGCTCTTTCTCCCGAACGGCTATCAAGGCTAAGGCCGGTGTCAGAACCCCAATTGCCGGTGTGATCACTGGTATCATCGTCCTTCTCGCTATCTACCTCCTCACCGCGGTTTTCTACTATATCCCAAACGCCTCTCTTGCCGGTGTTATCATCCACGCCGTCGGTGATCTCATTACTCCTCCCAATGTCGTCTACAGATTCTGGCGGGTGTCTCCAGTTGAGGTTGTCATCTTCTTTGCCGGTGTCTTCGTTGCTGTCTTCAGCTCCATCGAAAACGGTATCTATACCACTATCGCCGCCTCCGCTGCTCTCCTCCTTTTCCGCCTCGCCAAGGCTAGGGGTCACTTCCTCGGCCGTGTCCGCGTCCAAATCGTTCCACCAGAGAATATCTCGACCGAAACTGTCAGCCAGTCAGGTTACGGTGCTACCGGCAAGTCCAAGACTGATCCAGAAATCAAGGGCGTTAAGGGTGTCGAAGCCGAAGCTGGTGAACTTCCTGAAGCTCATCACCACGATGTCTTCCTCCCACTCGACCATAAGGATGGTTCCAACCCCGCCATTAATGTTGATTCCCCATTCCCAGGTGTCTTCGTTTTCCGTTTCTCCGAAGGTTTAATATACCCCAACGCTGCTCACTACAGCGACCAACTCCTCGACTACGTCCAACTCAAATGCCGCCGCACCTCCCTAGACACCTATGCCCGCCTTGGTGACCGCCCATGGAACGACCGTGGCCCTAGGCATCTCACCCTCGACGACGACAACCGCCCAACACTTAAAGCCATTATCCTTGACTTCTCCGCTGTGAACAACGTCGATATCACCGCTGTCCAGACCTTGATCGATACCCGCAACACTCTTGACAAGTACGCCGCTCCCAACCACGTCGACTGGCACTTCGCCGCTATTAATAACCGATGGACGAAACGTGCATTGACGTCGGCTGGCTTTGGTTACCGCTCTGAAGATGTTGAGACAAATGCAGAAACTGGAAAGGGACCCTGGAAGCCACTTTACTCTGTTGCCGAAGTCAGCGCACGTGTTGCTGGTATCGATGGTAACAGCGATGACGGTGCCAGCGGCAGCAGTATCAAGAAGACCGATCTTGAAGCTGCCCCCAGCAACACCATCCACGTTTCGAAGAGGAGGGTATTGGTTCATTCTATTGCCAGGCCGTTGTTCCATGTTGATGTTAATGCTGCTTTGTTGGCTGCGCAGGAGAATCTTTAATTTTTTTCTCCAAGGTTATCTTTTGGGAACATAAGGATACCGGGCGTTCTTTATTCCTTTATTTGTTCTTTTTTTTTTTTGAAATTTATGGTATATTTATAATGAGGGTATATGGGATGGGGGTTCTTTTTGTTAATGGATATATACCTACGCGTTGAAGGTTTCTTGTGTCTTTAGCTACTATATAGCATCATATTACCATGGCATGTGTCGGTTACATTTAATTCCGACGAGCTAAGATTTTACAATGGTTCTTGCGTGAACAATAGTGGGATAAATCGTAGTTTTTGGAGCTTTAATCTATAATTTTCTCTATTAATAGTAGAACTAGCGAAACGTTTCGTGACCAAGAAAATGTGTTATCCACTCTGTTTCCGGACAATAAATGATAAGTCGCATTTTCCAAAATCACTAGCTTCAAGAAAACTGTTTACTGTCGGATCCAGACCTCAGATTTTCGTTCCGGATGGCGCCCCGCATCCAGTAAAGTATGCAAATGTGAGGCCGCACGTGCGGCATATCCGTTTCGCCCTCCAGCGATCTTATCTTATCTTGGAAATGCAGAGAAGCGAAAGGGTGGTCTAGGGGGCCTGGGAAAGTTGGCGGCGTCAAATTAAGCTAGGATCCTGGGGCCCAAGCTTTAGTCTTTCGGGTAGAACGGTGGGAACGCATAGATCTCGGGTACACATTGACCTTGTGGCGCTTCTCTTTCCCCGGAACATTAGCTTGATAAAACCTGGAAGGGGAAAATGCGAAATCGTGAAGTATTCAATGATCTGCCCTACATGTTTTTGACATGTTCCGTATGTTCCAAAGACTAGACAAGATGACTATACTTCAGCACTTTCTTAATACTTATCAAGGCTAACAGATCAGGTAGAGCTATTGGGATGACATGGCGCTTTTCTATATAGAAAAGGTAACCCATCTTTTTCGAAAACCATATACGCATACATCGATGGGTACTTAGATAACTAGAAGGGTTTGTGAAGTAACTTAGATGGGCCATCCAAGTACGTGCAAGCGGTAACATAAATTTAATACACCCCTATTGTCGACGTGATGCTTACAGAATGGATCACTAGTTGGGGGGCAGACATAATCTGGGTACGAGACCAGATGGAGCCATAATACTGGAAATTCAAAGCTCACTAATTAGGCTCTAAACAAGGAAGGCTTACCTTGGATTTATCGCGGATGTTTTGCTTGATGAATTCGGTACCTATATAGCCTGACAGCTGACTGGCATTGGAGCATCGATCATCGCACGCGTTGGTCGAGGATGTGAAGCAAGGACACTAAAACGAAAGAAGAAAAGTTAGATAAATCAGGTTAGATAATTAAAATAACTAAGGAAAGCCGCAATACAGTTCCCAGTTTTCAATTTTTCCTTCACTACTTCAAGCTATAATGATACGATCCCCAGCAGGCCAACTGTTGCAACGTTGGCGGCCGTTGACGCAACGCAGGGTTTCAGTAATGAAATGGAAACAAAGTTCCCCATAACTTGAAAAGGCTATAGAGCTACTGGTATACTTGAGTACTATAGCTTTGCCCTTCGGTTCGCACAATTCGGCTCAATACTACAACATTTATCAAGCTACGGTCAATGTATACATATACATATACTCTTGTCAGCGGGCACGAGTTGGTCTACAGTTGGTCCAGTTGGCTGCAGCGGGTGGCACCAGTTTTGGGCAGGTTAGGGCAGGTTCGCAGGCCCGCAGAATTGTCTCCGCCTCACGCCTGGATTTAGGCTTTAACTCATGCACGGCATCTACATCTAAACTCGTTGGCTCCGAAATTTTCATTGTCTCGACACGGCTTAGGAGCGGGAAAAATATGGAAATTTAAATATCTATGGTCTAAGAGCAAACAAAATACAAAGTCTACCGTAATAATACACTCAAGGCGGCACCAATAACGATGGCTTCCAAGCTTCGCATCCTCCAGGATGAAAACGATCTGCAGATATGAGTTCGAGTTCGTGTTAATTAAGATCGCCGTGACGGAAGAAGCTCTGGTGCTGTTGCGTGTTCGCCTTCGAGTTAACGAGGGAAAAAAAAAAAGGTGAAATATCCAACGCCCAGTACCCCGATCAATAACAGCCGTGCATGTGTAGGCCTATCGAGAGCCAAAGCGCCATGCGTCAGGTTCACTCAATATGTCCTGCTGGACCCCTCCATGAGACCTCGGTCTCCTCCAATCCGCCTCGACCGACCGAACCACTGTTGAGTTGTGTGGATGTTACAGGCCATACACTACGTCCATGCCTTGAACGACAGCACCCGCGTGGGTACTCCAACAAGAATATCAACTTTAATGATATCTTAATATCCATTTTCCTTTAGCTGTAGCAGGGATGCTCGTCGTTCCACCACTCTATCCTGTGCGATAGCCTTCTATCCTCCATAAAGATATTTCCAACACGATCCAACACAATATCCGTAACTGAAATCAGAATCCGAAGGATACAGTTGTCCTCGAAGTAAGGGGTATCACTGATCCGGCTCCTACTGAAGCTAGGGTTCATATACACGTAGCTCAGGTTTTGTTGACTGGTGTAGAACCCACGGTAGCTGCAGGAAGCCGCGATAGTACGGATGTATCGAATCGTCCTAAGTGTTGTCGTGACGAGGAGTACTCGAGTTTGAAAGGCTATAATGGAACTATATTGTACCGTTAGTGACAAACTTATATGACGAGCCGTATCGAAGGAACCTGTGATATACTACGTACTGATACTTTCACGTCATCCTTTTGAGGTTTCAAGCCCCGAAGAAGCCGAAGGCTTGACGGGTTGCTCTCCAGACGGCGTTACAGATAACCCTGGTGATTCTACGACCACCAGCTAGGAGCCGGGTAGCTATACCTGGTCTTGGTTGAGCACTGGATACTATTTATCGCAATGACGACGATGTATAAGCAATCTCCCCATAATAGAAGATGATTTTCCATATCCGGCGAAGACTTACCTTGAACCCCGGGGCTGGCGTTGCGATTTTCATTCCACCATTCGATAAGCTCCCTCACCTTGAGAGCCATCTCAAGGCATCCGTTGATAAGTTCAACGACCTCAACTACAAGACTCAGGATGAGGACCATTTTGGCGCCAGGGGAGAGGTTTATTCAGTGTAGCGAATATCAGAAGTGAAAATAGAGGATCAGCCAACCAGGCTTTTGGGAATTAGATTTGAGAAGGTGGAGGGAAATTGAAAAACGAGATCTTTGCAAGAGCGGTGTACGAAGGGTTGAAGCTTTCGAGTTGACTGGTAAATTATGGTTACTTCCTTTGCTAATATGTTGCTCATAAGAAAGAAGAAGGGCCGTCTTAAGGATTTGCACCGAGAACCAAGAACCATATATAACCTGGATGGCTGGGAAGTTTGTCAATCCGGCTGGAAGATTTTCGGCATCACGAACATCTGCAAATTCTCATGATACCAGCCTGAAGAGCTTGGTATTGTTTGCACCGGCCTGGCGATACGCGGGTACCTAGGCACATGTCTGGCGAGAGCAATCAATTGTTACGACGAGCTGGGCACTGAGAAGTCCCTCCTTCGTCCTATTGGCTCAGGCCCCGGCTACTCGGGGAGGATCTTATAGCCCGGAGATTACCAGCCAGGGAACCGGACCGGACCCGTGGCCGGTCTTCGAGATCTTCTCGGAAAAGGCCTGGGCAAGCGGTACCAAGGCCATAACGTTTAAAACGTGAGATGCTTCTACGCATACATTGGAACCACGCCGGGAACACTGATGGTATGTACTGCTATCGAATTACCGTCGCATCCAAGCCGATATATTCAAACATCTAAACACGCCACAGCCCAGGAGACTAGGTTCACGAGCTCGAAACTATAGTTCCAGGCCGTAGGAAGCATGTAAGAGAGCTCCCGAGTCAACATCCCCATCCATGCCATAGCCACCTCAAGCTTGGGGTTTCTCGGTTGGCAGTTAACTTTTGTAGGGCGTTCTCATCTCCGTCTGCATGAAGTTAATTTCCATATTCGACACAATTCATGACCGATTTGGATTGTTACCCCGCCATGCTCCTCGGATGATTGTATCATTTTTTTTTTTTTTTTTCGTTTGCCATGGGGCATATCCTAAAACGCCCCAAATATGACGGGCTTTGTTGTTGATGTGATTGCTAGTGTAAGAGTTGGGCCCACACCGCCCACACCTTTGTTCATTCACAGGATTCCAAGTTTCAGCGCAGTCCCGCAAACACAATAGGCGAAAGGTAAATAAAAAAAAATAAAAATCGGCCAAAAAGAAGTAATTTTTGCTAGTTCAAGGCATTCTTCTTCATTCTAGAACCTTCTCGTAGGATCTCGCTGGCTTCAGCTCTGTGTTGTCTGGATCAGAGCTTGGCCGGATTTTAGCACCACAACACACGGTGCCCTGCCCGAGGCTGTTCAGGCATCCCATGCCCGCTGGCAGTTAGTAGTTTACCCTTCCAATCAGCAATATATCAATATACAGACAGACTCTCAAATCTGGATTTTTGTAGTGGTCAGCGTTGTTTTGTTATTCACCTCTTTATATGTAAAATAACAGGCATTCAACAAGACCACCTCGTTCAGGGCGTCGGGTGCCATACAACACAAACCTGTACGCCATCGTCAAACTAAGTTGGCAATGTCTTGCTGCAAATGAACTTGTTGGAACAGGCAACACAACGTCGAAATCTGCTGCCTGGTTGCCCAATCTCGTGACCAGGTTGGCCTCGTTCGGCCTGTGTTGCGTTGGTGACGCAACATGCAACAAAGTCAACACGCCTACAGTCTCATCTAGTCTCGTTGTCACCAGACCATCTCATCACCTCCACCGCCACGAAGTGAAGAAAACACAACCGGTAATGACCTAGGCATTGTTTATGAGTGACAAAACATGTGAAGGGCCTTTCGAGACTAGTTTATGAGGCCAGTTTGCCCATGAAGCCACTCAAAGACATTAGGAAACCCGTCTCGGTGCGCCTTCTTGTTGCTATCAAAGCTAATACTATTCATTGAGCCGTATATTTGCTGCTAGAAGCAGGGTCTACAAAGCTCTGACTAGCATGAGGTATCTAGTGTCGTCGGTTGTCTTTCTATATATCTTCCAAATGACATCTGCAAAAACATTGTTGCATCTCACAGTCACTCAATCCAATTGCTGGTACAAAGGCGTTCGGCCAACTATGCATGTACCATCCATCAACAGGTGCACAAGCACGCATAACCGCGGGGTACTAGGGCTTATAGTGACCCATCAGTTCCCAGCCGGAGGGCCCTAGCTACTTTGCGTACAGGAACGAACACTAGCATTGACTCAGCCCACTACCGAAGCATATACTACAGTTCAACTCAATAACAAGTACAGCCAGCATGCGATCGTATGTTAATTTGTGAGCTATAATTAATAACTATTTCATAACAGGACCTGAAGTAACAGTTGAGAGCGTGGGTCGATTTGCATTGCGGCCAGGATGTACTTTTGCGTGTTACGCTCTTTAGTACACTGGTGACATTTAGTAGCGTATAAAATTCAGCTCGGCCTCAAAAGCTAACGCCATGCCGCTCGAACCAACACCCATCATAGTCACCGTTATGTATCCAGTAGCGCCGGGGATCCTGCTGAAACCAACATCATAGTGGGGATGATACCTTAGTCAGAAATGTCTTCAGCCTAGTGCTCGATATAAAACCCGAAAGTTTGTACCGCCCTATGTCAAACTGTCCTGCCTAGGATTGGGGGAGCCCTGTCATGAGGAAAGAACATTGCACATCACAGATGAACGAAACCGAGAGCGTTTCCGTAAACGTCAGCTTAAGTTATGGCTGTTAGGGCTAGATCTGGCATCATCATTTTAGACCATAGGTTTAGCATTCGTAGATTTCGTGTAAATACGTACGATATGCGTCTTCTACCCCGCCCAGCCGAGGATCGAAATCCGTCGACCACATAACACAGCAGGCCAGAAGTGACAATAGCCCCGGATTCTCACAAACACGCTCTTTTTTACCTCAAATAATCGTTATTTTTGTTCCAGCAAACCGGTAGCCTCTTTTCATGGCATGGCCCTTTTAAGTTTCTCCTCCTACACTTTGCTCCTACTGAGCGTCGTCGAAGTACAGACAGCGCCACTATCGCCAGGTGACCGTGAAGTACACGCGTACTACCCCAACATAACTATTGAAGGAAATTATACTGGGAGCCATGAATATCCCTACTATCCGAATACAACTATCCAAGGGAACTACACAGACGGCCATGAGCATGCCTACCAGACAAACGCAACTATTCAAGAGAACTCTACACACAACTCGGCCTCTAGGGTCAATTTTAATGGCACCACTCCAGTATGCCCGAGTCCTCTCAAAGCGCCAGCATCCTCACCCGGGCCACGTATACATAACTCCAATTCGACGAGCCTACCCTCCACCAACCAGGCACCATGTAGTAACTGCAGGAATGAAACTGCAGGCCCAATGGATGCGGAAACCCCGACCAAAACAAGCTCCGACAAAGCCACAAAAAGAGTCAAGAAAGAATTGATTAGCCCAAATTTCTTCTATAAGGAAGGGAGAGCAAAAGTCAAGTGCGCCTCCCCGGAATTAGTCTGGCAAATAGAGCCTTATGAGAACGATCTCGGTTTTCCTGTAGATAAATGGCCTGATTGGAAAGCAGACTATAAAACCCTAGAAGATGCTCGAAGGGCAATTAAGGTTTTTCAAACTGACTGCCGGGGGTCATGCGACTGCGATGAAAACGGCGCGATCATCCCTCGGGACTATGGTTATCACCACTCATGCTCCTCCAAGTTTCAAGCTAATCGATGCTCTATTGCACTCGGTAAGAACTGTCACACTTAAAACATAGAATTGTCTTGACTATGCCTACCCACCTTACTCCTACCGCATCGCCTAAATGCTCATACCAGCCCGGTGTATAAATTTACGCAAGAAATCCTCAAAGCATAAACTCCATCGTATTTTGATTATGATATTAACTCCTCGTATGTTGTGTCTAGCCTGTTACTGCTCTGCGCAACTCATACAACCGACGGCAACCTCGCAAACGGCGTCTCGTCAGGACTACCAAGACGCACTTGATCGGATACCACATACGATACGATACGAGAATCCGAACTACTGGTGGGAGATGTATGGTCTCGCAGTACCGCGCCGTCCATGGGATTTCATGGGTTGGTCGCGCGACCCAAATGCGAATAACCCCGTTGATGTTACCCAGCCACTTCCATGGACACTCGACACTGGTTGGAGACGATACCCATCGGATATTTTCTCTCACCCCTTTCGTGGCCCCCTCAGGTACCCTTGGGGGCTGAGGCCCGGAGAACTCGGTGAATATGGTGGTAAAGGGTGGAAACGGGATGTCAACAACGATGGTGATCCCAAAGACGGTGCTCAAGCCAGTGCCGAAAATGACGGCGGCGCAAATGGCGGTGGGGCAGGTTGAAACAATATTGACTCCCAAAACTAGACCATGGGCTGCTAGTACTTATGGTATTAACGGGTTTAGTCTACGCTCGCATCTTTACACCCTTTCCTTTCAAAAGTTCCGTTTCACAATGCATTTTAAAAAACTTCTTGTCATAAGTTTGTCGACTATATCAAATTGTGGGTTTTGTTGATATTCTGCTGAGACTGCACTGAAATTTACTAAAAAAAAAAAAAAAAAAAAAAAAAAAAAAAAAAAAAAAAAAAAAAAAAAAAAAAAAAAAAAAAAAAAATTTGCTTTGTGAACTCATGTACCGTTAGTGCTCGCTCCTCTGCTCTTAACTTGTCACAAAGATATAAAACCGAACTAGATATTTAAGTACTATGTTTTGCTAGAAATGTGCTGATAAGAATTAGTTCTATGAGAACCTTCGCGCATGGAGCTTGGTACCCATTCACACCAGTTCCAGGTACCTACGAAAAATTCGACCCGTTATGGGATAGGTCGTGGCTATTATGTATACTAGCAGTATGCCTATAGGTCTAGTACGCGTGTAATCTTTACCCCGCGAGAAAGGACACAGTTGTATTACTATCCGGCGGACGAATATTCAACATTTTGTAGAGTATTTTTAGCCTCGTGTGACTGAGCCGACATGCTCTCCGCAGAGTTCTCGCATCGAGATGGCCAGGATCACACCGAACGAGCCTACACTGACGAACAAAGCTATTCGGCATAGTACCTATATTGCGCGTTGCTTTTACTTCGCCACCGGTTCAATTCTGGCAAGTACGAAATTTTTATGAAGGGAGATGAATTCAATCTTCAACCCACAGGAACGTGGAATGGTGTTCACATGTTGTTGTCTGACATAGGCGGATTTAGGGCGGATTTAGTACAGCTTAAAGATTCTCGGTTGTGCCGACAATGCCTCTGCCAACTGTCCAGTTACTCAGCACTATGCTTCAAGGATAATACTAAATTACTAAAGCTGTACGGCCGGCAAAGCCTTGACGCGTTCAAAATACGAACAGATAGAATAATCAACCCTCAGATATCTATTATCGATAGCGATAGATCAGCTCACTAATCAGACACAATCGCGTCGTAATGTCACCGTGTCGAAGGCTCGTCGCCTCAGACAAGTTTTCATATCTTCCATTGCTCCACATGCCCTTAAGATTCGAGGCTATTCGAAGAGCAAATTCATACACTCTTGTGTATATATGCAATCTAAATTATCTTCCCGACTTTGATAGAGCTCTTATACCAGATTCGGCTTGGCAACGTCAGACGCAATCACTCTTCAAAGATGGCTAGTTGGTTAGAAACACGGAAGAATTCCGAGACTAAAAACTAATGCAAGTCTTGTTCTTCCGAGATTCGTCTAAAATAAGCGATATCGATAAAAGGAAACCGGAGGAAGACTTTAAGAGTTCCTCGATGATTAAGCATATAAGACGGGGCCAGTGAGAGAGTTCCTAGTCATGAGTAATCGGAGCCAGCCTCTCACTACGGTATGAATGGCTGTTGGCACGCCATTGTGATACGAATACTAAAATTGTTAATGGAGAGACTTACCCCGCAAATTAAAATTCGAATATGATATTTTTAACTTCGTAACAATTGAACGAGGTATTGAATCGAAAAGGTTATTGAATATCGAATGAAGCAGAGACATTTCACTCCATAGCCATGCGGTTTGAATACACGTGAATATGTATCATCATGTAAAGCATCTATCGATCTCAAACGCTTAAACTGCACCGCACCTTCGAAAGATCCAAGCGTCTGCAATCTCGAGCTCAATGACAAGCCAAGAGAAGACCCATCAGCATTACTACAGGGGGTTTTCCTAGAAGCCCAGAAAAAGAAGAGTCGACGTGGAACGGGTGAATTGAAAAACTAGATGCCCGATATAGCTTGCCGGGATCAGAGCTTCAAGGATACCTTAATCTCTCGCGAGCCGCTATCACGAACTAGCCCGTAAGCAGGATAACGGCAGTAACGTGCCGCAAGTTTTCGCCTCAATGACAGCGTCGTTTGGTTGGCTAGGTTGGTCATACACACGCGGTTGACCCGTGTCGGAATTAAGTGAGGTAAGTTCCCCCTTCCTTCGGAAAAACTGCTTAGCATTCCCAATGACATCACGGCAAGGTTAACGTTTTTCAATTGGCGGGGAAAGCTTAGGAAGCTTAGTACCTTTAGCTTTACCTACCCAAAAGGAAAAAATGAGAGAAAATTGAAGATAAGAGAAAAGTAAGCCCTCGTAGATAGAAACCGATGTGTATAAATAAGCTATGGACCTCCCCTTCCACTGCCATTTCGTCCATCCGTAATCGATTCATCGTAGCTTCAAAGATCGACTTCCCAATCCGGACGATCCAATTCACCACAATATCAACACATTTTTGAACCTCATTATATCCTAGTCTCCAAGAGAAAGCTAAAGACACTCTGCACTATAAAACTCAAGTAGTTACAAGTTTTTCAAGAGACCAAGGTCACCACCATGTCTGGATCACTTCCATCAACCTTCAAAGCCGCTGTTGTCGAGAAGCCCGGTAATACTGCGGCTTACGGCGCCAAACCCGGGGAAGAATCTCCCGTCAAATTCACCCTTAAAGATATACCACTCAAAGCTCCGGCACACGGACAAGTTCTTGTGAAGGTTATTGCATCGGGTATCTGCGGATCTGATGTCCATGTACTGAATGGTCAAGTTGGATCCCAATTGTATGCCGATTCCTTCACAAAGACGCGAGGGTAGTACTGCGTACTAATAAGCTTTTTGCGTTCTAGTCCACACGTCTCTGGCCACGAAATCATCGGTGAAATCGCCGCCATCCCAGAATCAGAAGACCACTGGAAGGTTGGGGATAGAGTTGGCGGCGGCTGGCACGGCGGCCACTGCCACTTCTGCACACAATGCAAACGTGGTCAATTTTTGCTTTGCCAGAACGAGGCTATCAACGGTGTTACCATGTGGGGAGGGCGTAAGTAATCTCGTTTCCCATTTAAGCAACTATATCGCAGCCAGCGGCTAATACAGCCCCCGCTTTTATCTAGTCGCACAATACGTCCTCCTTCGCCGTGAAGCCGTAGTTTCGGTCCCTACAGATGTTGACCCAGCCGAGTACGCCCCAATCCTCTGCGCAGGAGTCACAGTCTTCAACGGCCTCCGAAACATGGGTATCCGCCACGGTGGTATCGTCGCTGTCGCCGGTGTCGGTGGACTCGGACATCTGGCTGTCCAATATGCCGCAAATATGGGCTACAAGGTCGTCGCAATTGGTCGTAGCGAATCTAAGAGGGAGGAGTCGTTGAAACTTGGTGCTAAATCTTACATCTACGGAACTCCTGAGCAGAACGTCGAGGAATTGAAGAAGCTGGGCGGTGCAGATTGTATTGTTGTTACGGCGAACAGCCCGGAGTTGACGTCGAAATTGCAGTATGGGTTAGTCAAAGGTGGTACCCTATTGGCTCTTGCGAGTAAGTCAACTCTGAACCTCTCGTGAAAAGGTCTCAGTACTAATATAGATGATAGTTGTCGGCCCCGCCCCATTCGACAGCGGTAAACTTATCACCCAACAACATTCCGTCAGAGGCTGGCCCGCCGGCTCCGCAATTGACTCAGAGGAAGCTATTGACTTTGCCAAGGAATTTGGGGTTAAGTGTATTGTGCAAAAGTTCCCGTTGGAGAAGATCCAGGAGGCCTACGACATTGTGGACAGCGGGAAGGTCAGATATAGGAGTGTCATCGTCATGTAGATGCGTCCGAATTTGAACACCAAAAAATACGTATGGACAAAGCATGATTGTTAATAGGGTGGTGTTTGGCGATTTGACGAAAAGCGATAGTTCTAGTCCAAGTAGGCACTGAGTCTTTCAAATAATTCACGAGAATCAATTAATCTTGGCTTCCGGGACGTCGGGTCTTGATAGATATTTTCATGTCAGCGGAATATATAGACATAGATACGACGAAGATTCAGCGAAGATATTCAATGCAACAAGGGTACCCAAAGGAACGCAACGGGTACCCATCATATATTTTCCATCCGGTCCACACAAAGCATCATCAATTAGACTACACTGGCATGTATAAATATGTACAATCGAAGAAATGAAGAGGGAAAAATTGCGGAAAATTCAACGTCAACGAGTAAAAAGACAAAAGGTTGAAGAGAGATAGTAGACATAACCTTTCATATAACGCCCCGTATCGCACTCCGATGTTTTCCAAAGAGAAAAAAGAGAGGGAACAATCAATAAACTTAAAGTAAGGGGTTTCAGACCGTTAACAAAAGGAGGGAGAGGGATGATAAAAGGTAAAAAATCGCAGGCGAGATCAAGCTGACTGTGCGCGGTAAAACAAGCAGGCGTTAAAGAGATGAAGGAAAAAAGCAGCGCGAGATAAGGTAAGGCCGTTAAGATAGTGGAGTTTGTTTTGGTGATATATGGATAAGGAGATGAAGTGAAAAAAGGAAGCATTAATCGCACCCACGGAAGATTATGTAGGGATATCCAAAGACTGCATGTAAAAATACCAGAGAAAGCACTGCAAGGCGAGAAAACTCAGAGAAAATAGTAGCCGATGAAAACCAAAAAAGACTCAAAAAGTAGGATGTTAAGACAAGAGGACGAATTGAGAATCGCACCGAAAGCAAATAACAGATTCAAAGTCGAAAGGACAACTTTTGGGCGTACTGAAAGCCCGATATATTACAGTAGGTCGTGTTTGTCGGTCGATTGCGTATACGGTAGATATCGGAGTATTGGTTTCCGCTGTATCAAACATATCGAGGCCGCTATATAAAAAGGGAAAGATGCTGGATTCTGTCGCGAAAAGGAATGTATCGAGTCGCTGTTTGTCGACTTTCAGGATCAAGGTAATAATGAAATCGATCACCGAATACGCATGCGAACTGCCTTGAATTTGGTATCCAACCCTCCACAGCTTGGGCAAGTTCCATGAGCCTCATCACCATCCGCATATCCATCACTTCCCTTCCTTACACAGCTGCGGCACAATCCGGCAATGCACTCAGAACAAGCCATGGCTTCACCCATGGCAGTCAAAAGACCACAACCGCTGCACTCCACCTTAGGAGTATACGTAATTGTGATCTGCGGGCTATAAGGACCACCAGCTTTGTTGAGATTATTCAAACTGCCCACATGTGCACTGTCCGTGAATTCCGTGTCCATCTTATTCGGGTTTAGCATACCCGTAGAGGCTCGCGGGGAAACCGACCTGCTGAAATTCGGGATTTGCATTTTCTCAAATGTTCCTGAATCAGGTGGGGTATCACGTCGATCTGACATAGGTGGGGTGATGTTGGTGGTCCGGACCCGGTGTTCAAGATCAGCCATTGAGCGTGATTTGGTCAGCGTGTTTCCACTATAACCATACGCAGATGGGGGTGGCTGATTCAAGAACTCCGGAGCTTGTGAGGCGACAAAGACTAGCTCATCCCATCGGGTTCGAGCTTCGTCATCGCCACTAATGGTTGAGGAGGCAGGTCGAACGAGATCGTCATGCTCCAAAGTGCGATCAGGATCGGATTCGTTCCCGGTGGCGGCGCTGCTAGGCTCATACGACATTGGGGTGTTCTGGCGTGATAGATGGGGCGAGCTCATAATCGGAAGTCGCTTTCGCTGACGGGAGGGTGGATGCGGAATGTGAAGAGGTTCGAGGCCCTGGAGCGTCGAAACGGAGGAAGGGTGGAAAGTATGGTGGCGACGAGTATTGTCAATGGAGGAATTGTTTTTGCGTTTCCTAGCTATCGTGGTTTGTAAAGGTTTCGGAAGTGGTGGCTGTAGGAGAAAAATGTTAGTTCTGGCCAGGGTAGAGATCAAATTTTGCGAGCTCACCTGTGAAACTTCGCTTCCAAAGCTTGAAAAGGGTGCTCCAGTTCTACCCATGCTCATTGAGTTTATGGAGGTATTGGCACTCGACATGTCAGCATCAGAATTCGTGGAAGGAGGAGTAAGATCTTCGACCCGAGTTTCGAAGCTATTGTCTTCATATCCTATCGTAATAGCAGGTTAGCATACTGCCACTTGTCTAGTACTCCATGAACAGAGGCTCGATGTTGAAACCAACTTTCAAACTTCGATAACTTACTCCAACCAGTACTCTTAGCTCTCTCCTCCCCGCCTCCGGGTTGGAGATTTCGTCCTCGGCCAGGGCTAGGCGGACCTCCCATTCCTCCATTTGGTAGTGATGTCAAAATATTCGCCGTCGTGGCGTTCAATGCAGCATTCCTGACCATCCTATCAAAGCTATCCTTCGTTGCCGATAGTCGGGGTACATAATCGTCGGGATGAGCACGACGAATATGTTCCTGCATGGACCGGTATCTACGTTCCTACAAATTTCAAACGAGGAGCGCGAAATTAGTCATCTATTTGCTGGAAACCTCCAGGTTTACCGTTACGGCAATTGATTCACTCACTCCTGTGCATTTTTTAAGACACCTGCGACCATCCGGTCGGATAAGCGGGCAGATAACCTCGCCATCTGGATCTACTGGGCCGCCAGCAACATGAGGCTCCGCAGATGTAGTCCTGGACATCATCGTTGCGCTATAGTGCTCCAACAAGGAGTGGATTGCGATCTTGCTAGCCGTTGTTGCGGTTCCGAAGAGCTAGCCTTCAGGTCCAAAGCTAAATCGACGGTATGGGGATTACGGGAGCGGCTGAGCTAAGCTCGAGAAGCGGCAGGAACGACGAGATGTGTTGTCGGTGACGGGAACATGGAATGCTGAACTGCCTCGTAGTATCGCTGCAAACGGAGGAACTGATTCGACTCCGTGAGGCAAGTTGTCGGGTAAGATCTAGGAAGTACGAGTGCTTGCCGCGGGCTTTGTTAAATTCGGTCGGCAGGAGAAAGAATACAAGCAGTGCAGTGCGGTGTTGCAGGTCGTCGAGATCGAGATCAGAAGAACCGGGCTCCAAGCTTGGGCGGATGGATTCCTTGTTAGATTGGCCAAAAACGTCCCTTGCTTCCTTCTTGTTTGTTGGTTGCTATGTGCTATCCCACACCTGGGCCAAAGTACCCGAGCAATGCTCCAGCTCAAACAAACAATGCAGCTTCTTCTTCCCCTCTTCTCCTTGAGTAGCGGTCCTGGTCACTGGAAACTGCAGGTACAAAGGGCAAGGTTGGATAGTAAGCTCTGTGGCTTGATGGGAAAGGGAGATGTAGAGCAATGCCTCAAGGATAGAAGCCCGAACCAGAATACTCGTTCGCGAGATTCAAAAACGAAAGGACACCAAAGCAAGATGCGCAAGGGCTGAGAAGCTATCCCAAATCCCACTTTTTCTCGGAGAATAAACAGCCACACGGTATGGATAGGAAAGGTCTGCAAATGTTGCCAAAGATGATCAAATAAAAGCAGTTGGTTGTCCTTGGGCGGATGAATGGGAAGCCGTTTGCTGGTCTTCGGAAAGCCGGTAACGACAAAAACTGGTTGCTGCGGGAATTGAATTGATACAAGAACGAAAGAAATGTGACTTGCCGCTGGAAGCCAACGATAATTGATGCTTGGTGGTCAGTGTCTTCCTTGGAAGGGTCGGTAATCGAAAGCTCAGAGAAACTCGAGCTGAGGGGAAGGGAGGGGAAACAGGATGAGAAAGAGAACGAAGGAGATGAGACCTGGAATCGAGGTTATGTTGGCTTGAGCAGAGCTTCTTAGCTGGTCCGCAAGCAAAGACAGAGGGGCGGCAGCAAGAGATATGTGCAAAACCCCAGAAGGAAAAATAAAAGAAAAAAACCTTCGCCAGCTTTTTCAGAAGGAAAATTTTGGAGGTACAAAGTACAAGGGTAGAAGGTTGTGCGGGCCTGCAAAACTCTGGTACCTGCAACTTAACCTTGAAAACTCAATGGGAGCAGAGATTCAACTAAAAGAATAGCTCAAGTTCTGTCTGTAACCGAACTTTACCTCAAACAGGCAGAAAGCGATGAAAGTCTCAGCTTGTTTGTGAGGAGCTACCCCAAGGCGGGAAGGGTCACCGGAGAAGCTTGAATTCTCGGAATTGATCTTGACGCAAATGAGACCACAAGCTCGAGCAGCTGGGCTCGGAGCTAGTGTAGCTGCTTCTTCATGCGAGGAATGAGGCGATCCAGGAGCAAAGGCAACCAAACTTGGGGATCAATCATGCAGCTTTGTCCGTCCGTTAGTTGTATTATTAGTATCTATATTTGTGGATATATTGATTTCAAGGTCCATTACATGCGCTGCACCGACCATTTAGCTTCCCACCAGAGACAGACAATTCGATGCTGCGACCAGGGCGAACCTTGTAATGGATGGCGGCGATCGAAATCCAAACCGTTCAAAAAAGTGGCTGCATAGATGTGGGTAGTAAGCGGAACATTAACTGAAATGGACTTGAACACTGGATAGCACCTCGGCATCGTGAAAATGATAGTCGAAGAAACCAACCTCCTGATATTTCACAATGAAGTAGAGCTGTGATCGCGATCGCCCTAGCTACTCGATCTGGTGATGGATAGTAGCTCTAGCAAAAAAAAAAACGGAACCCTAGATTCATCGCTTTTTCTGCCGTGTGAGGCAATTGTTTCTCCCTCGTTTCTCTTGTGCGTGGAACGAAAACACCACAAAAATGCGAAATCATGTTCTGCCTTCTCATCTGATGAGACGAATGTTAGCTGCTGCGTCTTTTGAGCAATAAAATGGAGAAAGCGACAGCACAAGATGCTTCTGACAAGCCTCTCCATGCACTGTAACTAGGCAGGTAAGCAGGGGTAAAGGCAGCGAAAAGGCTCCTTTGTGTCAGATTTCTCGTCCGGGACCCATTAGTGGAGATGGAGCTTCCTCCAAGCAGCGGGAAAATCCTTGCAGCTCCAACAACACTAGCTTACAAAAAACTGCTTCTCGAAGGGCAGGCAATTTCGAAGATTAGATTCTTCATCTAATTAGATGAATCGGCCACTGCTTTACCCGGGCCGAGAGGTTTACCCGACGATCTCCTAAGGCCTGTCGACCATGGAAGGGCCCTCGCGGTTGCATGTATGCAGATAATCATTTGATTCTTTGCATTGAACCGGAAGGTATGCAGAAATACCATCGGCTGGGCTGCGTCGAAGCTTCGAAGGGAAACAGAACGTTTTTGAGAGCAAGAGGGGAAATGGACGAAGGAGGCTGGAGCGGTGGCTGGCAACGAACCCATCACCATCCCGCCCTCACGAACCGGGTCATTTTGGCGTCATTCGGATCAGAACATCAGGTCAGGCGGGGTGCTTTGAGACAAGAACCTTGCAAGGTCATAGCTAGAAAGCTCACACTTTGGGCAAGATGAGGTTGAGGAGTGCTGCAGGAACAGCCGACAAGACCACAAAACTCGCAGCTTGATGCGGCACGGACCTAAATCGGGCTTTAGGCCGAAAGTGCCTTCTGCATTCTGAATTGCTTGAGCTGGCCTTTATATTAATGAATGCGCCTATGGTATGGTTAATCCGTCGGGTTAGCCAATATAATTCCTGCTTTCGGAAGGCGAGCAATCGAGATGAGGGTAGCTGCATACCCAGCGGCCTAGGGTATTCGGCCTGCTCGGATAACGGTCCCTCATACAAGCACCATTCGTTCGTCTGGGCTCAACGTTAATTGAGGGTGACATCGTCTCGAAGTTCATTAGTATTTGGTGGGATGCATATGGGAGCGATTAAATCTTAGGTGTGGAGCTTCAAGCCAGGGCTGCAGGATGGTTGTGGCAAGAGATAAAGGTCGAGGACCTCAGCAGAGCAGCCTCAGCTCGAGCCATAGGCATGCAACGTATGTTCGACAAGAACCGCAGCCCAACGGCCACAACACAACGTGGGAGATGGCCGTCGATCACAACACAAAACAAACCTTGCCACATGCTGCAACGCATAAAACACAACAACCTCAATCATCAGCGGCGGCTCGGTTGCTGCGGGCGGGTGGCGGGCGGTACCCCAGACATCCGGCACGATACTTCAATAAGATAAGACTCTATGGCCAGTATTTAGGTACACTCGGCCTCAATCAACGAGACCGCCTCAATCAGTATCCCCCCTAGCCATCAACACCATCCCAATTCTTCACATCAATCTAGATATATACTCGCTGAGAATAGATACTCGACCGCGGGATACGTCATTCAGCAATCCAAGCTACCAATCCGGATTATTACAACGGTTCTAGTCTAGAGATCAACGGATCCCCAGCTCAGTTCTGTGGCCAGTCGAAGGAAAGAATTGTTTCATAATATTAATACCTAAGATGCTAGCTACAGGTAGAGTCGTATAGCAAACAAAAACAATGAAACCGAAGAATATCGCCATGACTCGAGGTGTAACCAGTCTGCCATCAGAGATTAAAAGGTAATAGGAAGTGGAGTAGGAAATTCGGAAACACGAAATATCGATTGCAAGGTTCGAATAAAATGTTGCATGCAGTTTGCAAAAAAAAATGACAAGAAACCCCCCAAGAACTCCATCGACATGCGTAACTGGTACCGTATGATAAGGATCATGATTTCCAGAAACAGACGCCAGGTGAAGATTGAAACAGAACAAGACGTCATGGCAGCGATATCAAATCAAACGCAAGGGACCAAGGGAAAAAAGGCCCCGCAGCGCCGCGCGACAAATATAGGCGGGACTGGATAATGATGATAAGGGCACTATGAGACGGAAGAATCCAACCGTCCAAGGGCAAGCCCACAAGAAGAACGAAAAACTTCAACTCGAAGAAGAAGAGCAAGAAAGAAATAAAGCCGACTCAAGATGCATTGACGCCATGAAATGCAGGATCCCAGAATAACGAATCGTAGAAGGTCCCACCTGGGGATCCTGCGGCCGTAAAAAGAAGAAACGGAGAAAGTTTGCCGTAAAAGAGAACAACTGAAACAGAATCATTCCCATCATAACGCCAAAGGTGCTGAACATCGACTTCAAAACAATGATAGAACGTCATGGAATTTCTGAAAACGAAGCGGTTGGTCGACGTAAAATAATCCTCGTGCGGATTTCGTAGAAATGAATTGGGAGGTGCGAGTTTTGTAATAAAAATTCAACAACGACCTCGATCGTGGATCGCTCCTGGATATCGGTGGTATTGAGAAGGGGTATTCTGGAAAATTCCGATTTAAGCAGCAAGTCCGACCCGTTCAACGAATTCTTCTTTCTCAAGGCCTCTCATCCAGCCATCGATCTTGGTATTGAGATATCCGTAGTCGAGTTGAGCACGCTTACGGGTGCAGTCTTCGCATGCGTCTCTAACGTATTTGCGATCCACAACATACATTCTGCCGCAGCTGCCAGGCGAGGAGGAAAGGGCATATTGGCAAGTATCGGTGAGTCTGAAAGACTTATGCTGGCAGGAATGAGAGTTCTTGACGTATTTGCACATTTTGGGGAATTTATCGTGCGTTAGGTACTAGGTAATAGATTCTAGGTGATTCGCTCGGCTCAGATATAGATAACCGTCAAGGTCTGGGAGATAATGCAGTGGCGTAATAGCGGGATGGTGCGGTATGCAATGCGGCCTTGGTATATAGGCGAGATGCAGATGTGTTGCGACTGTGTCTGGGATTTGCGGCCACAACACAGAGATGGGATGGCGTTGGTCGGCGTTTGTGGGCCTTGCCTTGCTTCTCTACAGAGGAAAATACTCTGGGAATCTTGTACTCGTTAGTAAGTGGAAATTCAAGCTTTCGATATTCGCCTCCTTGCAGAAAAATGGAATGACGTAAAACAAATTAAAACACAGGAGCAACAATAACAATAACGACAACTAAGGAACAGAAGGTATGGAAAGATCCAACTTCTTATTGGAGATACAGCATCGAATCACTCTGACGTAGGACGACGGATGCTGGCGGCTCGGTGGAGGAAACAGCTAAACATCAATTGCAACTCACGTTTTGTGGACAGGGTCAAGAGACAGGAGTGAAGGTCTTCTATGAAAGCGGCTTCACTTCTACTATGATCAATGAACACTTTCAAAATCTTCTCACACAAATTCAAATGCAATATATCACACTCGACAGCGATGAGAAGGTCGACTTTCTGAGACTCGGGAAATAAGAATCAGAGTTCAAAACTAACGACGTGGGGGATGAGGCCCTTCTTATATACTGGACAAACTGCCTTTTTTGAGACCAAAGGGGCCACGTTTTGGGGGGGGCAGGGCAGAACTCTGGCTGGAATTGATTACCTGTCGAACCAGCCCAATTCTGTTGAGTTCCAGCGCTGAGCCGTCAGGACGGAAATGGCTGAACTCAAATTGGCAGCGATTCCCAAATTCCATCGTCGACGACATGGGTACGGACCAACATGGTGTGAACTCGCCTTGCAGCTGGGTCCTTTGCAGGCTGGAAACTCCCCGTCGAATCATGGACAGGGTCACACCGCCAAAAGTCCGAACACATGGAGAGGAGAGAGATATCTAGTCGCGGTGCTTATCTTCTGCAACCTATCCGACTTATCCAACTCTTCCGGATTGATGCATGTGCACACGATATATAACCTGAAATGCTATATGCTTGTGGGACCTGACAATACAAGCATTCTTCTCAGCCGAAAACCCCATGAAGTTTACCCAATGGCTGCGCGGTTGAAGCCAGGAGTCACAGGACATTTCATACAAAAGGCTGAAGAAGTTTCCAAAGAGTTTCCCCCAAAGTGCAAAAGGTTCAAAACTGGAATGTTACCCACGCATAATGCACAAGCGTGTATCTCGCTGGCATCGTGGCGCTGATACTTGCCTTCTGGATTTCGTTTACATCACAGAAACCGCCTATTCGTTGGACAGATGTCGGTGATTGGATCGCTTGGGGTCTCATGAGACCATGGACTTGCTTTCGGATAGGGACACCCGGCCAAGTATGCAACCAACCATCGCACACGGCCCTCAGCCGTCAGCTAGTTACAAGCAGTGTCGTCAAGGTATTCAAAATCTCACATCTCACATGCCATGGTATTTGCCATGTTGCACTCCAGCTCACGCAGCCTAGCCAGGTTACCCCCAACCTTTCCAAACAGGTCCCTTGAAGGCAAGATCGATGATCATTGATCTAAACTTCATGATCGCAGTATCGCCACGATTAGAACAAGCATTGGGATCAATTTTCACGTCACGATGCAGTGCTTGCTTCTGGCAGGAGCTAGGCTAGCTTGTCCAGCATGGCCCCACTTTCCGTCCCCCATCCATATCAAGTCGCGAGCCAAGACAGAGCTCACCTGGCTCTTGGAGTCGACGTCCCAACAACCCTATTCCATCTAGCATGAGGGGCAATCGGAGATTATATTTAGTGGTATCGCCGACAGGGTCCCGATACCTCAAGCCTGATAGCTGATAGGTAATAATGCCAGCCATCGACGCCCTCACTCCGTACTTATCTTAAAACTAACTCGTCACACGAAACTCTAACCACTAGCTACTCGGCTACTGCCTTCGTTTGATCAGAACGCACGGTGCACGCGAGGAATCTGCCACTTCATGACAGGTCATCTGATGTTCCAATGGGAAAGCCAACTCGAGGGCTTCCAGCAATGCAGAACAGCCGCGTCTGCATGCAGACGATTCAGCGCCGTGGATCATTCCTTCCAGCGAATCGACAACGCATCCCACGCATGTTGAGGCGAAATACCACCGAAACGAAAGTCTATTAGTTGTGTTATTAGCTGTTGCTTCTTCAACTTTTAGCTGCACCCGGTCGCCAATACTAATAATACAGCATGGGTGTGCATGTTTACAATCCGACGAACTTACGAATAGGAGGGCTAGATTCCACATCGTGCAACATAAATACCTCCACGAGCCTCCGTATATCCCGCTTCACCGAGCTACCGAGGAATGGTTCCCGTCTCGAAAATAGGCAGTCATGTGGCATCCGCTGATGCTTCCACAGGACCCTGCGAACACGTTTCATCGTCCCGTCTTTTGAAAGTTCTAGATGGCAATTATCAATGAACAGAATTCGTGGCACGATGCCGCCGCGATGTTGCTCACGATCCACGGAATCAATCAAATCGTATAGATCTAGCACGAACCAAATAGATTGGCAACTCTCGATTAATGGCTTGCAGGTGTTTAGTACTGCCAACACTGATCGGTCGCAATTCGCCGCCTCGATTAGGAAGCCGGATCAAGTGGTAGGGCAGGAACCAGACCTCCTGCGGCAATGACTCTACAGTTTACGTCTTCTTAACGTAACTCTAAGCATCGAATAAGGCAATAATTGTGCGGGGTATCAATCCCTCGCAGCGAAAATCCCCCACGACCCCATGCTTTATTGTCTCATATGCGGACGGGAGATGACGTCCCTTTGTCATTGAATGAATTTGATCGCGGTCGCAAGACCACAAAGGACGTGGGGAGGTTCCGTCCGCGACTGTTGCCTATTTTTGTGCTTCTGTAGCAGGTCACCTTCAGGGCTTGTTACCAAGGCTTTTTGTTTGCGAGACCTCAGTGGCTGGTTGTCCCATCCGATTGTTACACAAGCTCTGTGTCAGTTCCGAGTTCAGACCTGAAAACGTATTTAGGTCGGGAACGTATGGATCCTTCAACTATCTTTACAAACCTCCGCCCAGAATTCCTTAGACTAGGTATGGTTAGGCTTACAGCAACCATCGACGCATCGGCACTACCGTCATTCTTGTCCTCTCTTTTACCTTCGTAACCCTTCGATCGAGGACTGTAGATGTTGCTCGAAGTCCTTCAACCTCGCCTCTTATTCATACGACTCCGACGAATGGAACGGCTACTTCGCCATCCCATTGCACTACCGGCCCTTCATTCCGTGTGCAACCACAGCCGATCCTCCCAAAATTCCTAGGACTGGTTCGAAAGTTCTAGAAGTTCAGTATGTGCGATTTAAACAAGCATATATCGATCACGATCACGGACATTCGCCTCGTTCTACGAAACCGTGGCCTCCCTCATTATCCCTTAACATTTAAACTAGTCATTAATTCTTACTTTCATGGCAATTATCTACTAATATAATACAAAATTACCGTAATAGATTTACCTAAAGACTATCTTCCCAATATTACATCCCTTCTAGGAATACTCCTATCGTTTAGGAATGTTCATGATGCTGCAGAGAGTTCAAGGGGCATACCGTTCCACACCAACCTAGCCACCAAACCTTTATTGCAGATGATATCGCTCCACAGGATAATCGCGTTCAGACACTATCGTTGGCTTTATGCAATCTCCTTGAGGGACCCTGCGACCAGGGTAGTACGAGAGTTGCGTTAAGAGCACCATATCAACCTCGAATTATATGTGGAACTGCGGTACTGAAAGCTCCAAGCACAACCTCAATCTGGCTGACTACGAAGCCAGCTAGATGGCCCCGCAAACCTGAAAGTCGTCATGGCTTGTAGAAGCGAAGACACATTGTGAGGGCGGTGAAGATGGTAACACTTCGAGCATTAACCAAAACTACCCACTGCAGCCTTCACACCTAAGGTCCCTACCTTCATGCCCGCCTGAAAATTCTCGCTGATTTGTCACTTGTTCAATGTAGCCTACAGGTTAGATCACTGCCGATTTATGGTGAGTTCATACCTAGAACCGCAAAATTCAACACCCCCAGCATAGATCGCAGATACCAAAAACCACACCAACCTCTAATCGGGAATTGCTATAATCATGTCAGTTTATAGGTACCTAGGTTAGTACCTCTAAGAAGGGACTATTTCGACATAGCTACGCACCCAACCGTCTAGATACTCAGTGCGATTCCCTCGCAACTCCGATTTAGCCGAACGACACCAACGTTAACTACGCTAATCGAGCCTTCGACGGACACTTGGTAGATACAGTCGTCACCACCCAAATTAGTGTATCCTAGGCCTCCGAAGTAATGAGTAAACCAACCCGCTACCAGATGGTCAATCAGGAACAACTTGGTAGACTCGTGCAAGGGAGATATTCCCGTCTCATAGTAGTGGTAAGGTACATTGACTAGAGGGTTGTTCATGAATTAAACAGTACAAGCTTATAAGCTTCTTGGATGGCATTCTCGTTACCGACTTTATATGTCAATTCTCGGGATATCCTCGCTCTTAAGTTCCTAGCTATAAGCTAGTATTATAGTTGCTCTACTCTTGAACACATAAGGCCACGTTGGGTACATCACTCGTTATTCGATTGATAGTCGGTGCTGTACTATAACAAGTACGAGGCAACTATACCGTGTTTAGATATGAAAATGAAAATGCGACTATCACTAGCCCGTCACTAGATTTAGGGAGGATTAGAAAGTCTCCACAGCTAGACAGATAGTTTGGGTGCGTTTTGCGATGACTACGTAATTCGATTAGTCTACATATACGTTTTGCCTCCCATTCGACGAGCTGTCTTGATCTATAGCGGAAGATGAATTAATACCTCTCGAGATCTCATGCCCACACAAGAATATGCTACATGAGTTCTGTGGTCCACATGCGTGGGGGCATTGGACGTTCTTAAGTCGTGGAGCTCTCTATTCAGCCTCGTAACCTTCCCGTGCTGTCTTTATACGTCCATGCCTCAGATGTAGACTCTGGGAGGGACATCGGCGGAATGAGATTAGATCGTGTATGGGATCAATACAAAGACAGCTGCCTTGCTTTCAATCTGATATACCATGACTGACCTGATGCAACACACTTATCAGAACTTCTGGATCGTGGACACGGGCCGAGCCGAAGCAATCTCGGGCCGAGTACTAATGCACTGCCGGCACGTTTAATTGTGGTCCTGAATTTTGATTCGGGAGGGATTGACGTCAAAGTTACTACATTTGGTCTAAATAACATCCAAAGACCGTAGACCAGGATGATTTGCCCAACTTGGGATCCAGCTAGAATCTTGGAAGCCGTATTCTCGAAGCCCAGAGCCGGGAGGACTAAGATCTTGGTAAACGGGCTCGTCTGCACAATATTCCCAAAGGTAGCGGACTCGGGTCCCGGGAACTTTAATTTTCTCAGGGTAGTCGTTCCATCATGCCTTGCATGGACTCATGAGGGCTCTACTCTCCTCCTCGATTGGGTACTTAGCTTCCCATTTTGCATAATACATACAATGCAATGCACTCCAAAAAATATCGAAATTCACCATCTGTGTAGGCATCACTAGCGCCCTCGCTATGCAAACCTAGAATTAGAATGCACTCACGAGAGTGCAATATTAATGTACTGGGAAACTTCAGCTGTGTAACAGCTTGGGGAAGGTGGAGTATCTTGAGTGTCCGAGTCTTGTGTCTGAGTAGTGCGTTGTAGGGCGGGACCATTGATCTGCAACACAGGGATGTTGTTGTGGCTGGAGCCAAAGTCCCCCACCAAAAGGTTTCCCGCCTATTAACGGAACACCGTTGAAACTACCAAGAAAAATCTCCGTCTGATGTTTAGTGATGTTGGAGTATTAAGGTTTGCGCTCGGGATATTCGGAATCCCCTTGCTACGACCCCCGTTACGTAACTACGACGTTCACACTATCACGATAGGAAGAGAAAGATTCGTTGAAAGAATGAATAGTTTCAGGATTTATTATAGAAATTTTGTTCCTCTGTGGGAATTTCTCGAGCTGCCGAATTACAATCTATCCTGCTGGAACCCCCCATAACGCCAAAATACATGTTACAACATACATGCAAAGAAAGAAAAGGGAATGTGCAAACTTCCATCATCGGCGTGTCTCTGGATCCGAACCCGAATCCAATTCCCAATATAGCTGTGGGAATATAACCTATATAACGACTGGTAATAGGGAGAAATATCCAAATTCCTTTTCGGGGATATTGAGCCGACAAGAACTTTCCAAATGTGAACGCAAAAATCGCAAAAGAAACACCAAAGAATAAACGTAACAAATTTTTTAAAAAGGGCAACAACGTTTCTTTCGGAACCCGGAAGGAAACATGGTAAAGAAAACTCGTTTCGTAGATCAATTATGCAGCGAATCGCCTAGCCGTTCTCTTCTGCTTCTTGGCCTCCGCTCGTCCAGAAACGGAGGGAAGGAACTGGGCAGCGAACTCAACAACGTTCTGCTGTCCTGGACCGCTCTGGAGATTTCGAGAGTTGTAGCCCATAACTCTCTTGAAGGTCTTATAGTCTGAAATTGAGACGTCGAGGATAGTATTGCTGACATACCATGACACGCCCTCAGAGCATGGTGGAGTGGTAAGGGAGCCGGGGTAGGTGAATTTTTTAGCATTAGTGATGCCAGTACGAACGCCACCAAGAGGAACATGGGTAGCGACAACGGTTTCGCCGGGGTTTTCGATCGATTGGAGGAGGGTAGCGAGTCTCGACATCATTGGGTCTGAAGTATTTTCCTCGTTGGTATCAATAAAAAGACCGACGACAGCCAATTTGGTTGGGTCTATTTCAATCATTAGCTATAGTCAGTAGCACAAAGTGAATAAGAAAATACGTACCCGATACTCCTTGGTGGACAAAGTGAACCTCCATTGGGAACCACTCGTTGTCTAACCTGTGCTCAGAGGGTGTATGGAAGTGAAACCTGTCGTTCTCTAATTAGCTCTACTAGTCCATACGTTTATTCCAGGATATATTATTACCTCTGAAGCTCATATTCAACACCACCGAGTGTGGCACGCTGTCCCTTATAGAAAACTTCGACTGTGTGACCAGTGTTGGTGAAGTTGAATCCAGTAGCGCCGATATCTGCGTACTCTCCTAGGTCTCCGTAGGCAGATGTCTTCATTGTCGATAAGACGTTGATGGGGGACTGAGTCTTTCCGTCACCGCATGCTTGAGCGAACTGATTCCAGTCAACGGGTCCGGTGAGACCAAGATATGAGAATCCTGGCTCACCGCCCTCACCGCCCTCTCCACCTTCGGCCTCACGACGATGCAGTTTCCCTGCAGTGCCACTACACGACTCGCATGCTAGGGCAGAAGAGAGTAACGAAGAGATCGTAGCCAATGATATTATCGTCGAGAAATACATCTTGAATATGTGTGGTAATAAAATATAATATGTAGTAATTCGGTCCGTAAATAATTGGGGAACGGATATAGAATATAGAGGCTTCAAGAGAGTGTCGAACGATCTTGGGAAATTTCTATAGAATGGGAGGGAAAAAATAGATATCGTGGAGGGGAGAAACGATCGTATTTATGGACAGCAAGGCTTCAGCTTCTTCAGCTAGTTGTATTTGAAAGGAGTCAAGCCGGTGAATACGGGGAATCGACCGGTATCAGAGTGAAGTGTTCCCGGACCGTACCTCGTATAGCCCATGTCCCTTCGGGGCGGCCTAGGGATCGTATGCGCTTACAAGAGACAGCTAGTAATCTATTAGAGACATCGTAGAAAGGGCTCTCTTGCACTCACAACCTCTCAGCCCTATGCTGCGAAGGCTGCAGGTTTGTCCTGGGAACCACCCTGCCCGGACACTCTTATCCACGGCAAGTTCAGACATCCTCTTTAGAACAACGCAGTGAGCATTTCTAATTGCCTACCACACCAAGAGTAATATTAGAACCGGCACTATAACATAAGCAAAAAATTGGCTGGCTCTTTCGAGATCCCTATCCTGAACTTGGACCAGTAAGCTGAGCATTGCATACCTGGTTCGTTGGTTCATGTCAGTGATTTAAGCTTAAACCGTCGTCAAAGGTCGGTTTCTATTACGAGATCGTACGATCCCTTAACGACTGCGGCTCCGTTGCCTGTCAGAACCTCGAAACGACGCTTATCGGCTGGCACAGCATTCGATTACAAAGTTTCTTCGGCACATTCGGGACAAGGCTTCCAAGTACTGATCACCGAAAGCTTGACCCGTATCAAGACCGCTACCAAGCTGGCCCCA
This sequence comes from Arthrobotrys sinensis, assembly GCA_036971225.1. Lineage (NCBI taxonomy): Eukaryota > Fungi > Ascomycota > Orbiliomycetes > Orbiliales > Orbiliaceae > Arthrobotrys > Arthrobotrys sinensis. The sequence goes on along the minus strand of JAJTTV010000017.1, from coordinate 117,673 downwards.
AGGGCTTGGGGAGAAACGTTCATGCGACCTGGGCACTTCTTGGTGTTTTAATTAGAATTCTTTCCTCCACAATAATTCTCTCAGCAGGATCTTCAGTCGTCAATTTCTCAGCCGTAGGCAGCCTATAAAGCTATTTGAATACCAAGAAACTTGGCCGTATTGACTATGCCTCAAAACGAATGATTGGGGTTTCCCAAACGCTAGGGACTGCTTGTTAAAAATGGGAGACTCCTCCTTGAACAGAATCAATCGCCCAAGTTTTTGCTTAGCCTCACAGCAAAGCTGACTCCAAGATCGTGCCCAGAAACTTGGCCGCATCAACTGCAGCATAATCTTACAGGGACTGTGTCAGCCGTACCAAAGGACCATTGACCGAGCTTAAGATCCCCATCAGAATCCAAACACGAGGATTCGTGATCCAGTGCAGTTCCAGCTGCCCGGCGGTGTTACCATACGGTGCCACGAAGATCAGATGCACGTGAATTTCCACCACCGATTTGGTCTTGGGGTTTTCGCGAATGTTGCACAAACAAGGCAATGGCTGGGCATAAGCTTCGATCTGTGCTGCATATTTGTATTGTTCGGCCCGCAAAACTTCGGCTTTTGAAGAAAAAAAGGGTACACCTAGGGCTATGGCTATCATTTCCCCCAACAAAGTCGCCGAGAGTAATCAGACATCCATCTGATCAATTTCCAAAGGTTGGAGATCCTTGAGATAGGCAGCGCTTTCCAGCTTCCTTCCAGAGCGCTTTGTTGTTAGGCGAGGTTGGGAGGTTCGATCCAATTACAGGACCTGGGGTTCTGTACCCCCAGTCAAGGACGGAGTTTTCATACGTAGTGTTCCAAGTTCTTCAGAGCCTGGTGTGTCTCAGTGTGTGATGCGCTTCCCCAGACATATATCAAGATAGGTCGAAGATATTACAGCGATACGGCTAATCGAGGGCGTATCGGTTATGCTTGTCACCCACGATTGTGAACAATGCATGTATATGCACACCGGAATATATCCAATATGATTAAGTGTCATCAAGACTTCCAATAGACAAGTCGACGAGTTCAAGGCAACGCCATTCTCCACTGCTTGATCATCTCGAGACATAGGCTGGCGCGGCGAGCCTAGGCCCTGCATGCAGTTCGACAATTTAGTACACAATAGCCAACGAGCTTCATCACCCATTTTAACTTCCGACAAATAAACTATCCTTACGCCATTTTAGTTGCTCGCGTTACAATTAGAAAAGGGTTAATGTGCGAGCTCTTGTCGTTGTAGGCTAGAAATACCGACCAACAAGACTGGGCAATCTAAGTGACGGGTACTGAGTCGTATGCCGTCCGCAACGCTTCATTTCACCGAGGCAATTGAACACACAACTGAATAAACTCGTTGGGAAACATGCCCCGAGGGCGTCTCAAAATCTCTTGGGATTCAGGGCAAGCTATCATTGTACCCATATACCCGAAACAATTGTTCCGAGCACGATATCACCAAACATTGCCTGCTTTTCGAAACCCCAACTCATATTCCTTCGAAGGCGTTTTAAAAATCTCAACGGCTCCTAAGGCCCCTGCCAAGCTCCTGTGGACAGGGGTGTTCGACTTCCTGTAGGCGGCGGCCTCAACGTCGTCGCTTAGAGAAGCAGTCTAGAATTAGTTTTCAATTTATTCGGAAGAACACCAAAAAAGACTCCATGATTCCGATAAGTACTACAAACATTGAAAACAAATACCTCAGTTTCCACCCGAAGTTTAAGATAACGTCGAAAGTCTGGGCACGGGACAAGGCAACATCTATAGACACAAATAGCAGAGCAGGATACAAGAAGAAATCAGTACATGCAAACCTTCCGATCGTACAATCTTTTTTTTTTTTTTNTGATCAATAAAGCGAAAGAATACCTCGGGCCGGCGGAATGAGTTTGTGAGGTTATTATCTCTACAAAGAGGCCTACAGGTTTGCATACGATATTCCCTACTTCCAACCCCCAAGTCCTGAACCTGAGTCGACGCTCCCGGGTCCTCCTACCCCAAAAGGAAAACCCGATTGCCTCCAAAGATTGTCGAAGTAATCCACATCCGTTTCCTGATCAGGCCCCGAGAGTATAAATGGCTCCTTGAACCCAGGATCGTGCACTACAACTCTGTTTCTCGAAGTATCTATTCTCATGGGCGGCCTGGTCTTGGCTCTATTCGCACTCCACTGCCATGTATAGTCTGGCACTTTACCTTTGATATGACCAGGTATTTGATCCCATGCTCTTTGATAATCCTCCTGTGTTAGGGTAATCGATGTAGGCCTTGGTGACATTAGCTCGGCATCGCAATAACATCCTATTAATACACAGATGAATACTTTGTTAGTTGCTGTACCTGCCTATCGTTTACTCTAAAGTATAGCACATACCGAAAATCTCAGCGCAAACATTGGCCTTATGTTGAGAGTTACACCAGACCCCCTTAGACGGATATTCTATAGCCCAGGGATTTGGGATAATTCCACCAGAATCGGCATCACATCTACATAGCTCACAGCTCGCCTGTCTCCGTTCAATAGCAGCAAGCGCAGCTTCAGGTTCGAGCTGTGCTATATCTGGGATATCATCGAATGTTACTCCCTCCATGGTGATAGGCCAGGTGAGTCCCTGGGAGTTTGTTGGATCAAGAAGAAGTTGGATAATGCGATCCAGCATCTCCTGTGGGTGCGTACACACTACCCTCATTTTATGTCCTCTATAGAACCACGACGGACCTACAGTGTCTACTCGTTTATCGGGTTCGGTTTTCGTAGGTATGAGATCTTTGGTATCGCTTCTTTCTCGGAATCGTATAGCCTCGGTGGCCGGGGCTTCCGGCTGAACTCCTCCAAGAATTCCCGTATTGGATGCTGAGGTAGGGTTCGTTTTTGGGGGAGTGATATCGATGGTAGTAGTCACGGCAAGGTTGACAGGATTGACAGAGGTCTTCTCCAGTCCTACTGCCAGTTCCTTCCCATCCCCTCCGATTGAAGTAGTCGAGGCCTCATTATCTGGGGCTAGTGGCACGGAGATCGCCAAAGTGGAGATGAGGATTATGAGAATTATATAGCTAATTTTCTTTCCTGCGAATATCTTAAGCATCATGAGAGTATATAATGCGTAACACCGCAGGAAAGGTCACAGGCTGGTTTACGAGACAAATAATGATGATGTGCGAAAACTTCTGGGGTATTGGCTTCTGCTATTCGGAGAGAATATCCTTCTGAATTATTCTTCCTCCTAGCCAAACAGGACAGAGCTTATAAGAACCTTTAGTGGTGATCGCGCGAAGGCCTGCGAGTGGTATGCATTGAGCTCAGTTCCGGCACGAACGATCCATCTCCAAACAGATATCTTTCGAATTTCCAACTCGTAGCCCCATTTTCCTTTCGCTGAACTCTAATCGCCCTCTTTGCGAAGTTATCCAACATGTTGATTATCAACGCGGCTGTATTAGTCCTTTTTGATGCCATTGTATTGGAGGCGTAAACGCGCACAGCAGCGAATCCTTGGCTACGCCGGTATCAAAATATATTTTGTAGTTCAATTAGTTGGTGTCAAAGATTTTTCCTTCTCACATAACGGCGAAATCCAATTTTAGCAATGGTATATTCAAGGGATTAATATCATAGATAGACTAGTCAATCGACGAGGGGGCGTAGTTGAAGCCAACGGTTAGCATTGTTCGAATATAACGCTGCGAGGCCTCGAGATAGTGCACAGATGCATGTGGCGGTCGGTAAAGGCGCAGCGGGCTTCGAAACTCTTGAAACCACATGCTACAACATTCAACGCAGGCATTTATGAATGGTTTTTTAACAGCTAAGTTTGTACTAGATTCCTAAGGATATTCCTGTTAAGAGTCAATGCATTAATGGCGATGCGGCGCTCGTAAAGGATCGCCACTCGTGTAGTTGTGCAGGTGGGAGGCGTGCGTCCACCGACCAATTAGGCTAAAACGTGGTGACGTAGACATAATGCATAACTCGAAACCTGTAGCGACTGTATATACCAATAGCTTTACGCAACGCTATGATGTTGGTAGAGCTTCGTGCCGTACAGACGTATATGGCTGAGCAGGCACGGAGCTTGGTCCAAACACAGCTGTTGCAAAAATGAGCTTGCTTGAATTGAGCGTTTTCATAAGTTGCAAATATGTCTGAGAGGGCGAGCGTATTGACCGACCAAACTGGTTAGTGCCTTAGTGGTAAATCCCGTAAATCGTCCATTGAGATATGTGTTGGGGCCGTGGTATTCTTAATTCAACGGGTCAGGCGCACGGCAGACGTTTCAATTGCGTCGATTGACTTAAGCACTTTCGAGGTATACCAGCTATGTATAGGAACGCCTCCGGTGCCTGGGGTTCTAGGTTGTTCTTCGGGGCCGAGATCCACACTAACCGTGGTACCGAGCGGCTAGACTTGACATTTGGCAGAACGCTCAGGAGGAAGCCGAAACTATTTCTCGGGGTTACCATTTCGTCCGATTGGGCCTTTTCGTTTTAAAATGAAGTTTGCAAATTGTGGAGAACGGCTTCTTGAGACCGGAACGGTCTGTAAACATCACTCGCATATCTAGGATTCCTTGTACCCGAGGGGCTGCCCAGTCGGACATTCGGCCTATTTGAAACGGTGGTTTCAATCAATTCAGCACATTTGGTATAGGAGCGCGGGTATGTTTTGCGATACACGCCAAGCGCCTTGGTATTCCCCAATTCCCAATATTTGCATCCAGTGCAGACGTAATTCATATGAATTTATGTTAACAAAACATCTTAATATTGATATCAAAGTTTATCGCCCCCACACATCAGGAGCCTGCCCCTAATAAGCTTTCGTGGCTATTAGGGTCTACGGATGACCAAGCTCACCTAAGCATTGAGCCGACAACCAAACCCCGTAAAGCCCTCCTATCAAATTCCATGTCCATACATCGCCAATTGCAAAACCCTCGGGTCCACAACCTCCTCGATCGCCGTCCAATAAACATCTTTTTTCTCCTTTTGCTTTGCCCAAATAATCTCAACTCCTTACTCGTAATCTCCTCTTTACCCCCTTTACCTGGAGTACCTTCCCGAAGTTGACCCACAGATCTCCGGGGTATTAAACTCCCAGATTCCATCTCGGAGTTACTGCCAAACATATTGTGATGCACCTTTGCGGATATTGGAGCAACGTGCGTAATGTAGAGGAAAACGAAAGGGGATTCCAGACCCTTGAGGTAATCCGGGCTATTGTACGGCGCAAGCTTCTCGTGAAGACGGGTCTCGGTTCTTTCGTAGAACTTGAGACACTTTTGGTGGAGACTAATATAGTTGAATGGAAGTTTAGGCTCCTCGGCATCTAGATTCCTGCAGAGAGCAGTAAGGAGTTGGAGAGGGGTTAACGTCTTCGTGGACTTCTACTTTCTTTGCGAGATTTGAAAGGTCCTCCACTCCAAGTACGCTTAACCTCTTATTCTACATGTCCAAGTTCATGAATTCGGCCCGAACATCGTCGAGTCGGCCCTACATGTAAAAGGTGGAACTCGACATGTTTGAATCCTAAGCCCCTCTTCCGTTTTAGTGGAAGCCACTTATCTTTCATGAAACGGGTCTCGACGGTCTCTAGGATTGCATGAATAAGTTGTATACTGTCTTTTGGCTATGGCGAACATGGCCATTAGCTATCGGGTCCATACATAGACCCGTTAGATGTTTCTTTGCCTTCATAGACTTCACACGGGATTCGTTGAATGTCCAGTTTGCTTTGGTTTCAGGGTATTTTTAACATCGAGAAAAACCTGTAGGCAAGACGCGTGCTGCATTGTGACTTTCTGCTTCGAATACTTTTGCCCTTCAGCCAGAATCGGCGCTCGGCCTTGGAGGGGGAAACGAACTCTCGACAAATTCTGGCTGGGCCTGGGAACTCAAAGGGAACAAAGCAAATGTGCATACTCCGTCGTGTCCTCCTCAAGAATTATGACGGATTTGGCAGTAACTTCGGTCTGCTAGCTTTCATAGTATCAATCATTCCATCTCTGCATTCTGCTCAAAAGGAGATAGAATGCGCTGGAGAACGGTCCTGACACCTCAATCTTATACGCATACTCGTCCTCGGTCTCTTTTTCGCCCGCTATCTTCACACTGTTATCCTTTCAACTAGAGTTGTTAGTCGCGAAGTTATCAGGACGCTTGATAATCTTTTAGAACATGTCAATATTGACAATAAAATGTATGTGTATCTCTATACCTGGGTATTTACTAGCCTCGAATCCAGGTGCTCGAGGGAGAGATCTCGAGTATTTGCGTAGGTGCCTAGGTAACGAGGTAACATCCTCGGCCCTAGTATATTCTGTATAATTATGTATGCATACATATGGTGTTATTATGCTAAACTACCGTTGTTCTCATATATTTATTCCCCCGCTCTCCTCCCTTCCCCCTTCCCCCTTCTTCCCATCCTCCTCTCCCTACTCACAACCGGTCTCATCATCACAGTAAGTACTTACCCAGTATCTTTAAAAGCCTTACACGAAGACCTAACATCTCCCTGAATCTTATAAGTAACATTTGTGCCATCTATCTAGTGAACACCGCGTCTCCCTTCTCACAGCTGCCGAATACACCGTTAATTGCGGATGCGAATGACATTATAACTACCATTCAACCGCTTCGCGACAAATATGGCCGAGATGGACGATTGTATCGATAATCTTTTGTGGTGATGCGGTAATGCGGTCATCCATTTCAGCCACCTTCATACTGGGGTGGGCAATCACCCGAACAGAGTTGAGAGAATGAGATTCATTACCTAAAATAAAGAAAGAGATAAGAAGAGTAAGTCTTCAAATCAATAATCCTCCAAATAAAACATTTTAAAGTCTAAACTGACGCCATTATCTCTTATATAGACAGGAGCTTGGACCGATAAGGATGTTTAACTATCAATCAGTATACAATAATAATGCGGGCCTGCACTTCCCTCCAGGAGTCAACTTAGCATACGTCATTCTTAAAAAATATGTAACCCAATCCCTCACCAGTAAGACCTTCACTCTCCAATACAAAACCTAGTATTTAACTTATGTTATATTAGAAGAACGGTGCCAGACAATTCACGGAGCGCTTGGGATCCCCTACGACGAAAACAAACTCGTCAATGCTTTGAGAGAGGAAATCAAAGGCCTCTAGTGTGCGTGGTAGGAAGTCTTACCGTTATTAGAAGCGTGAAAGATGAAATTACCGTGTGTATGATAGCAGGTGTATGATAACTAGAACGGTGAATAATGAAGTTTCTGTGGATCGTATAACAGCTCAGGTGCTTCTCAACTACCTCGCTCAGGGTAAACATTGTGAAACGATGACCATACCTGGGTTGAAACACACCACGCATAATGGAAATATGCCGGAAGCAGGTGAATTACTCGTTGTATCCGGCTAGTACTATAGTCTAGATACTAGAAGCTTGTTTGGTGCTCCAGTAACCGGCATCGGGCACGACCGTCGATACCGAAACTCGGTAGACCCAGCAGCCTCTGGTTGCAATACTACTATACTAGTGGATTACAGCCTGCGAGGGAAACTAGATCACTTAAGCGTGATAAGAGGCTTGGAAATGTATAAGTATTTCCTCGCAAGTTTAATATCGATATCTGCACGTCCATCTCATAGTTCCTGGCCTACCTACCTTGTGGGAGTGAGTCTAGTCTCTTAAGGCTTTACATTGATTTCTTCGGCTGTGTCAAGATATTCTTCCCAGGATCGACTCCCTTTGCCTCTGTCTATTAAGTCACTGGGGTTTTTTGACTATCAGTGTATCTCGATCGAATTCCGACATCTGGGCATCAATTGATTTCTAGACTCATAATCTACACACGTACACCCGTAAACCTATCCTCCGAATTAAGAATTAACCCCAAAAACAAAACTAAGAACCAGAAACCGAAAACCCAATAGCAATAACCAGACAAAAGTTCCGTGAACAGAGGAAATAATCACTACTAATAGCTCCCAAAAAGCCCTCCAACCTATCTTAAGCGGACTTATTTCACTCTCTCCCTCCCATTCCCCGCAATATCCTGATAAACCTTCATATCCTCACAAACCCCATTCCTCAAATAACACGCTACCAAAACTCCAATCAATATAGAAACCATTGCAATCATACCAATCCCAACCATGCGTTCATACCCTCGGTACCTCTTATCTGCCAAAAGCCTCGTCTTAATATCTCCAGGAACGCCCCGGAACCAAATGTGACGAATCAATATCTCCGTCATAACGATAGTGAACGTTAAGGGAAATAAAACCATAAAGACGAGTAAAACCGCCCAGGTTGACTCGGAACAGACGATAGAAGTAGCGGTGTTAAGGCGAAAATTAACATTTCCAAGTGGTATAGGTACCGGTGGTGAAGGTGAGATAGAATCCCCATATCCACCCCTTGGGTCCGCATTGACCGGCTCCACAACCTGCCTGGCCGCGATAACTTTCATGTCTTCTGATGAGAGTCGAAAGAGCTTCAGGTTTTCGTGTGGTACCTGACTCGCAATCGGCTCACATAAAGTAAGTGTTTCGTGTCCACCGTCCCACAAGGGTCGAGTAATTGTACTAAATTTAAAAGGGGGAGTTGGGGATGTGGTTTCTTGAGCGGGAGGCAGGTCTGCATAATATCGAGGGATCACGTCCCTCGGAACGTTAGAAGACGTTTCCACTCTGCTATATCTGCTAAATCTTGCGGTTCTAGTTGCCGATGAGGCGCTGACTGAGGCACGCCATGTCTTACGGAGACCAGAGTTTGTTCCAAAGGCAGTCCAAGTCTCCTGAAGGCGAGTGGCGGTCGATATTATATCCGTTGGGTCGCTGTACCATTTTTCTGAGGTTTGGCTACCGTTGGCAATTATTGAGGCACCACGCTTATGACCGCCTTGACTCATCACAGAGCTTGCAATAGGATGTGCGGGGATAGGTGATGCAGTTGTGGTTCGGGGAGGTAACAAATGAATACGCAGCGGTAGAATGGAGTTCGTGGTGAAGTCGGTAGCAGTTTCCTGGGAGGGTGCTGAGGGCACTTCAGGGTGCGAGACAGTTGTAGCACTAGGAAATATTTGAGTACCATAATGGAAGGCTGACCATTCATCCCAGGATGATTGAAAATCTGGCTCCAAAGACGGTACCGGGCTCTGAGTCAGCGTAAGTGGCGTCTCGGTACTCTCTTGGGGCTGGTGTAGCTTCAGTACACGAAGACCCCCTTCTAAAAAGGCCATATTGACGTGCAAAGATGTTATCTCGTCGGTTGTTTCGTTTGTCAACTTCGGGATAGGAGACGGAAACTTGGCTATATTTGGGCTACGGATTTGGAGGAGCGTAGTTATGGTTGGGTCCGAAGTCTGGCGAGCGTAAGATGGAGTTTGTGTGGAGCTGGGTAGCTTCGAGTCTGACCCAGTAGTCACAGGCGACACTGAAGACTGGGGTTTATAAGGGCCAACACCAATACCAGGCTCTGTTGTGAATATGGGCAAAGCTGGAAGCTGAGCTGAGTCTGCCCCCGATGGTTTTACCGAACTCGTTGATCGTGGGATAATCGAGGCTGAAAGATCGCGCGGGTTTAGGCCCGGCGAGTCTGTGTATATTGATTCAACGGTCTGAGGTTTATACGGACCGACACCGGAGCCGAGTTTAATCATAAACGTAGATGGAACTGGAACCTGGAACGAAGTAGATTGCTCGCGACGCTGGCGTATTGTTGAGCAAGCTTCTGGCTCTGGCTCATAGGGCGGCCCATGGTGATGTGCTTCGCTGCAGTGGAGTGCAGAAGCGACGCCTCGCTGAACAAGTTTGCTTGGGGCTTGGGTTGTTATAATATCGGCAATATTGAATCTGAGTGAGTCCTAATTAATTGTATTAACCTGTGTTAGCTAGGAGTTGATACGGGGCCAGTGTTGGGTTATTTATACACATACCCTCTGAGTTATGATGCCGGGGCGGAATGTCCGTGTTACTGGTACGATAGTCGTAACTGGCGTAGGTTTAGCCGGTTCCAGGATAACTTGAGTGCTCGCCGAAATAGCCAGAGTCACTGGAAATGGTGTTCCATTAGGTTGTTCTTGATAAATAGTCGTGAGACGCACTTTCGGGGCCGTTGTAAAAACACTTCCGAGGGCTCTAGTATCCCTGGCGTCAAGAGTATCTCGTTCAAAGCCAATCGTCACAGTTGAGAGGTTTATGTCCGCTCTTCGGGTCTTGCGCATGTCTGTCCGCCTATTCTGAGTATTAATGTTTGTGGCTGGTAGATTGAGGCGGGTTGTTTGTGACATATCGCGTGCGACTTTAGTGATTAAGTTCGGTAGCAAGGCAGTTAGGTCCGCACCGAGGGTTGAAACTATCGAAAGAACTAATCCGTTTCCTGGTTCTGCCGTGGAATTGACGACGGATTCTTGAATGGGCTCTTGAATAGGATCAGGTTCATCGGTTGGGGCTGGGAGGAAATCGTCCGAAGTATCACCCAAAGTAGTAAAAACCGTCAATGTCAAAGTTTGACCAACATCTGCCGGTGGATGGGTATCGCCATCAGGTATAGCCGTGAGTGTCATTGTTTGAGTAAACGTATTACCATCCGATGTTCCAATCACGGCGACTGTTTGGGTGGTCAAGTCATCTGGTGCCAAATCGTCCGATGGCAAAGGCAAATATAGAGTTACAATTGGAAGCGCATCTGTGGTTTCGCTTGCAGTCAAGGTAAGGACATCACTAGGAGTTTGTGACGGGATGTCGGTATGCTGTTGCGCCTCAGTAGGAGGTCCTTCGTACCAAACGGGAGGCCAGGTATCTATCGGACCCTCAATGCACTGGGCAGTCAGCGTAAGAGTGAGGCCTGGTTTATCTCTGGGGACTAGAGTAGGTTCCAAATTCTGAGTCTGGGAAACTAAGTGTTCGGGATTGTCATATCTGGGGACGGATGGCTGAGGGTGCCTAGCCGGAATAGCAAGCAAGGTATCGTCATCACGCCTGATGAAGCCGATTCGATGATGAGGAAAGCCTCGTGAAGAGGAAATAAGGGTGAGGACTCCGAGTAAAGGGAGCCAGCGCATTTTGAGAGAAGTATATATGGGTACTCGAGTAGGTATATCACTTTCGAAGCTTTCGTTCTTGATATCGTGGATATGGTAGACGGGGCAGTCTATTAAGGCTTGAAGGTGATGGGGAGGTAAGGAGGCTTTGTTACGGAGGCACAGCTGGTAGACCCCACATATTCATTATATATTGTCTATTTTGGTGTGTTTATTATCTTTTTTTCACCTACGGAATATCTGTGGCTATCATGTGAGTTCGAAATATCTCGGAATTTCGAATGTGTTGACTGGACATTATACAACGTCTCCTGGTAGTCTCGAGCCTGGTGCCCTGAAATGGCTTGATAAATTGGACGTCTACCTTACAAACAGCTCTACAATATCAAGATGCAAACATGCAGTCTAAAACATTTAACGCCTTCTTAACACCTCGTCCTTCCACTTCCATATGCTCCACTCGATCAACAGCTCATCATCGAACAGAGCGCCGTTTGCTGTTTCTTTGCCCTCTTGCACGGCCTCCAATCCTGCCTCATCAAATCTATTCCACAAGTCTCGAATCTCGTCCAAGTATGCTACCCTCATAGGGTATGCTATTAGTACTCTGGACTCTGGATCCTTATACAGCCAGTTCTTGATCACATCTGTCAACAGTCCCGGATGCTCATCCGAGTAGACCGTATCAGCGGCCAAAATTACATGTGCTTTCGAGTTTGACGAAAAGTACATCCTCTTATCCGTATTAATTGATAATATAGAGGGGGACTTCCAATCTAAGGTCCCACATCGAACGCTCTCTACTTTCGCCCTTGTAATCCCGTCCAGCGGGCTAGAAGCCGTATTAAGGTCGACGTTTAACTGGATTCCAGGAATTATGGGCTCTAGATCCGTCAAGATTACCGGTTGGCGCCATATGGCCTCTGCGGATATCCCCACCAACCCTGTTCCTGCACCTAATTCGAGGATTGGGAGTACCTCTATATCTCTATCATCGAGGTTGGCTGGGAATGAGATTTTGATGTTGCGTAGTAGACTGGCAAGGATGTGGGATGAGGCCCATGTTTCAAGCGGCAGATTTTGTGCGCTAAGGTTGGGCTCTGTGATCTTGACTTCTATGGTATTCCCGTAGCTATCTGTCGGGACTGTGAAACTTTTAATAGCATACCCATTCGGTGGGGACGCTGTAGTTGGGGAGGTAGATGTTGAGGATGTCATCGTGTTCGAGTCTTGGTGACTTTCTAGAGTTCTAAAAAACTTGTGTGCATGTGATTCGAAGATGGGTCGGTGCTTGAAGGTGTCCCGGAGTCTATGGTTGAAGAACAGAGTAGGAAAAGTGGAATGAGTGACGAAAATTTCTTTGGCAGAAGTATATCGATCTCCAGGAATGCCTCCACGTTTACTTAAAATAACCTCGTGTCGGCCTATCCGTCTTTGCGGAGATCACCATGATCCTGCTGAATCAGGATTTTTGTCCTCACAAATTTACAACAGGGTTTCATATTGCACAAATGTGTTGTATCGTCGAGACAATGTTGTAGTCGTCACTCGAGGTTTCACAAGCGGGTCTTCGAGTATATTACGTAAAAACTTGAAAAACCTTGATCCATGATGGCATTCTCTCATCCCCGGGCATCAAAAAGTATAGAACTACTATCTTTAGCCTACTTCCGCTGCACTAGGTGGTGGATTCAACGTAATAAACAATGTCTTCGGTTCCGCCCTACCAGACCCATACACCTCCTGAACAGTCGCCTCGATCGATGTAACCTTCTTATAGGACTGCACCAAGACTCTATTCAACATAAAACTCATCTCTTTCACATCTGTCACCTTAACTACCCTCCTTGTGCTCCTCGGGAGCAGCACCAGCTGCAACGCATTGTTCTCCGCTGAATATAATGCTCTGACATAAAAGCGTAGGTTCGATAGCATTACCGCCCCAGGGCCGCGATATGCTTTCGTAAGGCTTGGCTTTGTGGGGTGTGCCATTGGGATGGTAATAGTTACAGATGAGAGCTCAAAGTCGAAGGCCGAGTTCTGATAGACGATTGAGAATATGAGGTCTTGTTCTTCGGGGAGGATATTGACCATGGTAGCCTTGGGGTTTGAAGCTGGTGCCACCCTATATTTGAATTCGGGTGGGCCAGCGGCTACAAAGACGAAGTCGTCGCCGGAGTCATTGCTAATAAATTCAATCTCTGAGAATCCTGGAGATGTTGGCGTCAGGATCATTTCCGCGGGGCTGGAAGGCGTGCCGGGAGCGGATAAAATCACAGGTAACTCTTCATTCTTGTTGTAGACTTCTGCCGGAATCAATCTCTTAAATCGGGGGAGGCAACCGCTTAGTTTTAGTGGCGGGGCGGATGCTCTATCTTCGAAAGTAAGATGCGGACCGCTTTCCAATGCAACTGGCGGTGCTGGCTGCTCTAAGGTAGTAACCGGGAAGTTCGGTGGAAAGGTATGCGATACTGTGAAAGACGGTATCGCTTTGGATACCGGGAACTCAATCATAAGCTGCCAACAGGGGTCATTGAGCTGATATGCCATCATTGCGGCGGATGGACAGACTTCCGTGAACCAGCCTTCTTGAAGCCGATTCATACTTTTAGTCATAGTATCATAAAGATCCTGGACGAATGACTTAACATTCAAAGTTCGAACGTCATCCGTATCTGGGCTGCCCCAAACGAACAACTGCGCCCTGTCGCCCCCGCTAGGATCCGTTCTCGACTGTCTGACTTTAGCGATTGGCTCATTTCTCTTCTTGTCGTCTGGGTCTACTACAGTGTATATTCTCTTGTAGTACACTTGGATATCCGATATAAAAAGGTCCGCAGCAGCGGTGAAGGAGAGTTGATGCGCCGGTTGTGTGAAAGTGACTGACTTCAAGTGAAAACCATCAGGCACGCGGTTGAATAAACCAAGCATCACCCCTGAATCCACAATCTCATGACGGACGAGCGATGGCGTACCTTTGCCATCCGTCACAGGTGCCATAGTGACTCTTAAGTCAGGAAACATGGATACAAGGATTGATCGCATGTAAAAACCATATCGTGGGACTGGTGGAGGATACCCTAATTCCGAGTTCGGTGTCTCAAGATAACGATTGAACGCCATCTTTATCGCGTCGCGAACTCTGTCTCTCCTGCGGTCGACGAGGTTGCCGATGCTTAATGCTCCATCCAACAGAGCGTCAACCCAATTAGGATCGATATAGAACATCCTAACTGTCTCTTGAGGGAGATGGGATGCATCCGTGAGGAGATAGTTATGGGGTACCTTAATCAGATAGATCAAATCGCAGAGAAACTTTAGAATGACGACCCAGTCGGCTGAGTATGGAGTATTATGCTCGTCATACGGCGGGGGGTAGGGTAACGTGGGATTAGGATCCGTGCTGCTTGCCACAAGATATGCAGCGTTCAGTAACTCTTCGTCGAGGAATAGTCCCATCTCCTCACTATGATATGAGAGATCTGGTATTTTCGATGACTGTGACTTCTGCCAGCGGGATGCCATATTCATAGCACCGAATGACTCGGACATTTCATTCAGTGCACTAACAGAACCGCCCATTTCCGAAATAAGTTCCGTTTTACTCTTCATCTCAATGCCCACTAATTTCAGAACCTTTAACTGTGCCGCTGGGGTTGCAATTTGCAGAATCTGCTTGCGAGTACGGCTTAATGCTGAAGAGTAGGCATGGTCTGCCATAGCCAAAGTTTTCCCTAAATTCCATGCCGCGGAATATGTTACGTCCATGATCCCTAGTTTTTGGTCGAGGATCAGGAGCGACGATCCTGAAGTCGAGCAAAGATCCCACTCGTATTTATTGACAACGGTTGGAGTTAGGGGACTTCGGTTAAACGCGACAGTAGTCTCTCCGGTTGGGACTCGATATCGAATCATTGAGTAGCCGTCTGTGATTCTTTCAAGCAATCGGCTTTGTAAGTCATTTTCATCCGAAACGCTCGGAGCTGGCATCACAGGACGCAACATCGCGCAAGAATCGCCAACTCTTTCAAAGGCATCCCGGACATTCAAAGAGTTTGCTGGCAGACACATGTACGTCCAACTATGAAGCGAAATCATAGCGACCCGTTTACTCTTCGAAGGGTCCGATAATGGAGGCACTGGGAAAGGGGAAATATCTTCTACTTCCTCTAGTGAAACGATATGGACGAAGACTTGAGTAGGTTCGGTTATAGTAAGTGGCCCTGCCCGGTGAGAGACCACAATACCGAATTCTCGATCGAGGATCTCGTCTTCATCATATGCATCGGCTTCCGCCATACCCTGGGTGTTAAGTCGCCGTACGTGGGCAAGGTATTTGTATCGTGAAATGTCCGTTTCAGTGGAAGGTACAACCTTGCCATCTTTGTCATAAGTTGAGAAAAGATTGTTGAATAAATTAGGCTTTAGAAAGATGACTTTTGTCGTCTCCTCTGTCGCGTCTGCGATTGTAGTGAACGGTCGTGCAACTTGCTCTTTGTCAATATTTAGAATATCGGGGAGCGGCATTTCGAAGCCCAGGGTTTCGTTTGCCGCTGCGGTATCCCTAATGCTCGTTTCTTTAAAGAACGAATTTTCGCCCTTAAGTTCGGCGTCTGACAGTGCGAGTTCATCTCTAGTGAACACTAGACAGGCGATCCACGGGACAGTATTGAGTGTATCCTTGATGTCCATATCATCTGTCGGCTTCTTAAACCGCACTTGCCGCTCCCATGGCAAAGTCGCGTCGTTTGTGACCAGATGAGGGAGAACCTCAGGTCTACCAGTATGGCCCTGAGTAGGAAACACGGAGTAGATGCTATCATTTGGAAGCGCAAACTTGGGGCCCAGTGCCGTAAACCTTTGGCTCGTGATTCTAGTTATCTTTGACGGATCGTTCTTGATTTCAGCGATAGTTTGGGTAACCTGGACGAGGTGAGGTCCGGCTTTGACGCCTGGGTTGTCGCTGGAATATAGTTGTGCATAACCCGATGGTAGAGGGTCTTTTTTGGGTTCTTCATCGTCGCCCAGAGCTCTTAGCTCCTTTAAGATACGTCTGCCATGACGTAGAGCTAGGTACCGACGTGAAGAGATGGGTTTGCAATGGCGACGAGGAGGGGCGCCCATTGTGCAAGCTGCGCTGTGGGTAAGGCCTTGTAATGCAAGCTTAAGGGGCGAAAACCAAATCTAGCAGACTGCGATTACACTAGAACAAAGGCACCATCAATTGTAAATTCTAAATTCTGATAGTAGTAGAGCATTTCACGTACCAATGGAAGCTCGTGATCGATATCTAATAGTCTTCAATGTTATGGCGTTAATGTGTTGGAAAACTTTGGGAACAGTGTCGGAAGCTCGCGCCCGCCGCAAATGTGTTAAACCTCCTCTTTGAAATTTACAAAGTGAGCTGAAGAGCACATTATTTCTTGGTCCTTCTAGCAGAGCGGAACGGCTTCCCGCGATTGACACAATTCCGAACGTTCAATACAACGGATATCGCTTTAGCGCTCTGATCCACATGCATCTCGAAGCCTAAGCTCAACCCAGCTGCACAACACGATGCAATGTATGAAGCTTTCACATGGAGGGTTCAGCCGCACTGGAATGCAGATTCGAATGTGCAGGATGCAACTGCATGAGGTGTAACTCCGACTGCGAACCTACATTCGACCTTGTCCCTGTCTCTGCAGGAGGATCATTCCAAACCCAATCGATAACGTCCTATATCATGCACCTTTTAAGGACGGGGAGGAAGTCGCGATAGATTAAGCTAAGTCAAGTGCACAGGATAGGCTGATCGACTTGCAAGCTTGAAACTGAAATGTGGAGTACTAGGTCAAGCTAGGAGGCGGGAGAACGTTTGGGCATACCTTAGTTTGGCTTCGTAATTACAACTGACTATCTTATGGCCATCTCGCATCAGCCATTGATTGCAGAAGGGTCTTTTGGCTCCGCGGCCCAGATTTTTAGGGCTGAGAAATGCAGAACGGCTCGGCCATTATTCTCTCTTATTCAGACGCTTGAGTTTGGGTGATTTCGAAAAGGTCATTGCGTATCGGAAGACGGCGGTGCGGCCGCTAGCTTGCAACCTCATGCAGCCTTATTCGGGCAAACTGGCCGCCTGATCGATTGCGCAGACGCATAGGCTCTATTGTAGAAGCCTTCTCCTGAATATGATTGGCGTAACCAAGTTCACGATGGTGTATTGGGATTCCCGTAGGCGGATTAGACCTTGCTCATATGCTCATCGAACACTACGCACTGAACTGCCTCACGAAATTTCGAAACTGGCGTAACGTTAGATCCTGCAAACACAAGCTAACTACGAGCTGAAATATAAAGAATCTCACATGAGTCAACTCCCGGAATTATTTTTATTCAGTCGACCAGTTTGGGGGTAGAGGGTGGTCACCTGTGCAAGTGACCGAGCTGGATCCTATGAATATCTCAACTAGTAGTTGCAGCGGTTGGTGCTCTTCTAGAACGGCTGAGCTCATGAGATCCTTTGTGGCTGGCTGCAGCGCACTTGACTAGATTGATATCTCGAGGTTAGGGCATACTATATCGTTTGGATAGATGTATCCATCGTCCTGCTTGAAGCGGGGTACTTGTATTTAACCCCTCCTTCCGAAAGCATCTCCAATATCTACAAACGTTTTCCCAAAGCCGCAGTCTTAGAATACAAGTTTTTGAGTTGCGTTATCTATATACTACTTTCTAACTCTTCCGCCTTCCGTGGATTTAATCCAATCTTCCAAAATCTATCAATCGCGCTCACGAAAAAATGGCATCTGCTTCCAATCCCGTCACAGCGGTTGTGAATCCTTTTAACCAAAAGGAGTCTCTTCTATACTATATCACACCCAAACGTCAGCTCGCACTCGAGCGATGGCCTCTAGACCCTGCTGCTGCGAGCAATCGTAGGCTTCACAGTGACAACGGAACAATTAACGGCCGGTTTGCGGCTCCTGGTGTCCTCACTACTGTCGTTCGCCAGGGAGTTGTAAGTGGGCCTACACCCCCACTCTTAAGAAAATTTAATGAATGTTTCAATTCATGGATAAGAATAGGTTTCTAATGCTCCTAAATACTCTAGATCACAGTCTATGGCTTCCTCCCTGTAGAACAGACTGAGAGCACTGGCACGGATTCCGAAGGTGGCCCACAGACTCAGATCAACTATGTTGCTCAGCTGAGCCCTATTGTCAATCCTGTCAAATCTGGAGAGGACATGCAAACGACTTTGTATGGTCTTGCTGCAGCGGACGATGGCGACACTACTACCTGGATCTACTATACCAAGTTGCCGTAAGATACAGATCCAAGGTTTTTGTCTTGGAGAGAAAGATTGCCCTGAGCTGACAGAAACCGTGAACAATAGGGCGCCAGGAGAGGATCCTATCATTTATGAGAGTACCATCAATGTCGACTCGGCGTTTGCCAACCCTTTGAATAGGGACCTCCAGCCTCTTGTCAACTCAAAGTTGGCTGTCATCAAGTACCCTGATTCCGACGATCGTGTCTTGTTCTATCAGGACAATGACAACGATAATAAGATCTATGCCTACTTCCCTAGTCGTGACGAGGAAAGTTGTAAGTTTAGGGTCGAGTGTCTAGTATCCTTACGTATACGCTAATTCTCCAATCACCATAGCAAAAACTTTGAACCGTTCCGCCGCGTTCCCAGGGACCCCATTGGCCGCCACAATCAGCGGATCCGGCGACAGCCTTGTAACCTACGTCTATTTTATGGACCCAACTAGAGATTTGGTGTGCTCCATCAAGAGAGGAGGCATTGATGGCAAATGGGAGGCGCCTATCCTCGTCCCCAAGTCTAAGAAAGTCAACGCGAACTCACAGTTGACTGTCACCACCGACTCCAAGCATAACCACATCTTCTATATTGAGACGGGTGGACGTTCCTACACCGAACTCATTCATCCTTTAGTAAAATAAAGTATGTCGGTATATCGATAGCGGTTAGTTAGAAGGTGATAATTTGTTATTTGGTGGGATGAAAGTTAATGACGACTGGATTCAAATGTACGGCGTACAAGCGTTAGCTAATTGCTAGAAATTAAGTTTCGAATACGATGATTTAAATCAATCTTTCATCCCTCTAATTATCAATACAAAACTCACGATGCAGCTGCCTGGCAATCGGCTGCGCCTCGCTGAATATGAATGTGGGAATTGTTCATCGAATTTTTGCTGCCCGCAAATGCCGCCACCAATAGCCTGTCGCGACGTCGGGCAGAATCCAGAAGCGGAGCTGTTTGCATGAATTAATTAATAAGAAGACTCCGTCGAATTAACCGTTATGGAATTCCCGTTTTCCGATTAAAGTTGCTCTAGGCGATCAGAGCCTGGGCGCTAGTCTTCCAATATGGCGACAAGCTATAGCTATACTGCGGCTGAGGTATACATATCGAGAGAAAGGCTATATTTCACCGTCAAGGGCCTGGTCAAACTATGTATGCATGCAGTCGCACTCGGGGCTTTCTGTGGGATAATTGGCTGCTGCACTCAAAGTCCAGACGGGTCCAACACCCCTGTCATTGGTGCTGCAGGGTTCAAAAGCTTAAACCCGTTATATTCTCGACTGAGCTAGACCGGCTAGTTGACCCTTGACTTTTGATCCGCCTTGTGGGGAGTTGACACAGGAAGCTCTCTCAGATGGCCAATTTTTGGTTGAGGCGGCGCATTTATCCCAGCAAAACAGCTAAAAGTACAGCCGCACTTGCAAAGTCAGAGAATCACCTGCACACGCCTCATTCTCATACATCCTACCTGGTTCAAAGGGCTTACTTTGTGCGTTCCAGATGCATTTATCCCTCAGCTTTTGCATTGGCATGTACCTCTACAACAGTACTGGTACCTCGAGCGCATTGTCCGAGGTTTTACCCCATGTCGCTAGGCCTTCCGTCCGCTGCGCTAGTAAGATATAGCTCCCGTTTGGATGAGCAGCATGTCTATCATTGAGTGGCCTTAGCACACTAGCCTGGTACAGTCGAAAGAAGTTTCAAAGTTCGAAATCAGGTGCTCGATTGGTTTGTCTGTTCGACGACGGTTTGGCCCTGGATTTGAATATCCTGATCAATGCTTCTTTATATCGATCACACTCACAATTGAAATACTAAACTGTATTTGGGTACACGGACTCGTTCGCACTCGATACTCATCAGGAATCGCACGTTTCGTACTGTGCTTTTATCAGTCAAGATGGCGGACCCGAACAATCTCCTGGTTCCCATGAAATTGGATGCATTCGTTTTCAACGCAGCAGTTTGCAGTGGTGGATCCAAGGAAGCAAAAATCGCACCGGTCATTCAACCCAACTACACATCTCTTCGACTCAACGACTATCTAGTAGAGCCAGACATCCTAGATCACACAGATTTACACAATGCATCACCCTCCGATCGAAACTCTCGGTTTACTGATTTGGGAACCAATTTACCCCGTACGAATAGGCAGGGAGTCTACCTCCACTGGCTACTACCGCGCCCATATCGAGGCGGGACGGCTGCAACAGATTCTTATAAGCGGCCAGAGAAATCTCTCCGGACGAAGGGTATTCGAACCCAAGATGACAAAAACCAAGATGTGACCGCGCCTCAATTTCCAGCGGTACCTAATCGGTGGCTGGTAATTCGAAAACTCGACCCAAAGGCAAGCACAACGGTGCCTGCAAATACCTCAATCGCGCCTGTCCAAGCCTGGGTCATAGAAAGTGACCGCCGTCATAACATCGACAATTTGGGCGCTAATGTGGACCTTCAGGTTGATGTCGCTCCATTCATTACTTCGGTCCTACGGGACAGCCAAAGTAGTGAAGATATACGACTGGACGAACAAGCCGAGGTTTTCATAGGGTACCGAGAAGATGCAGCGACCTGGAAGGAAACGTACAGCACAAAGCCACGCGTCGGCTTGACAGTTGCAAGTAGTTCCAATCAACTCTTTCCGGACCTTCAATACCATTGTGGAAATGTCTTCTCGATGCTGGATACCTTCGAGTATATCGAAAATGGGGCCAAGAAAGCATTGATATCAGCGAAAGCTGATTACTACGTCATTGGCTGGAAGGCCGAACCCACAAGCGATATTCTGTTCTCTAATCCTGCTCATGCGATTAGCAGACAGGAAAGATTATCAGCATTGAATATGCGGCTGAACGACCAAGACAAGGCTACGGGCAGCATCGCTGACTGGCTCAATTCCACCAACTCCTCCCGGGTTCTTTGCCATGGCGCGATGTATGATGTAGAATGGAGCAACAATGCACTTCCCAAAACGGTCCTGGCGAATAAGTTTTCCGAGAAATTAAATGAAGACATGCCCATTGCAATTGGAACGACACCAACGGACTCGATCCTGGCATATGTAAACGCACATCACCAACCTGACGGCTCTCTAGCGGACAACCTTAACAGCCTGGCCCCATTACTGCGTGCGCAAGATGACGCTGTGGACGCACTTATTGCAGCTGCCGATGAAGTTCAAAGTCATAACTTCGCGCATTTCGATGGCGGATCTCATTTTACGTTTGCAGATGAGAATGCAAATGAGCCTGCCAAAGCGCCGTCTGATGTGGACAAGAAAAATATGCGAGAATTGAACTCTGCGCAAAGATTCTTAGACGCAATATTGAGACGAATACAACAGTTGAGGTGGGATTTGTTTTCAGTGTGGTGGAAGTTCATCTCGGATCACGACAATCTAAACGGTAGAAGAGATGACGCATATCGAGCAGAAGTCGCAGATATCAACGATTTGATAACCGCTTTGACAGGCGCTCGAGATAATGTTCTCCAGCTTATAAACGGCTGGCTCGGCCTACCCGCTCAGTCTTTGCAATCAAGTTCACGGATATCGAAGATTACGGCGCGTTTCGGCGCACAACCGAAGAAAGGCACCCTCACCAGATTCTCTCAGCAAAGAGACCCGACCCTGCTAATTGGTGGAGTCGGCTCCGGCTGGCCTCGTGATTTTCAAGACAAACTTCTGGTTCGCCTGGACAATCAAATAATCACTGGCACAGGCAGCCCAGAGCTTGGAAAGTCGTATGGGTTAGACTGCCTACCGTCAGATATTAGAAGTAGCGGGTCTTTTGCAGTGAAGGAATTCTTACTCCTCGCACAGAAGACGTCGTTCGAAGAGAGCCCCGCTGGGCAATACTTCCCACTATATCATGATGGCCAATCTCTAGACCCACCGGGTCTAGAAAATCCCTGGCGAGATCGATGGGCGTCTACGCAGCCATGGTTTCCCCTATATGTTGAGTGGGAAGCAGAGTATACGCATATTCCATTCGGTTCCTGGGAAATCATGGAACGACCAAGCAGGTTCCCGCCTCCAGACAACAAGTACACTTACGGCCTCATCTTGGATGTTCGAGGCAAATATAAAGAAGATATACGGCTGGTCTCCGGCCGGAACTTGATTCTACCACAGCCAAGTTTCAACCTTAAAGCCCAGATTGAGCAACTTTTCAGCAGCGTACCACAGACCGAACTTGACAAGTATCTCGACAAAGATCGGCGTGACAAATTGAAAAAGGATCTTGATAAAATGGCATACCTTTCTTGCCCGCTGGAGGGTTTGACCAACCACCTCCTCACAACCTACAGTGGCAACCACGTGAAACCTCTAGTTCGCGAGCCCGGAGCGGCCCCGCGGCCACTTAAAGACGCACGAGATGCCGCTATTAGGATAGGTCTCACGATGGAGAAATTGGCTCTGATTGATAAAGAATCTGATCCGACTCCGTACGGCCCAAATGGCAGTCTGCTCGACTTGCGATTACCGGCTTTCAAACCGGCTACACATGGGCAACTGCGGTTCCGAAAGATCAACATCGTTGATAAATTCGGTCAAGCAATTCACGCAATCGACCCAAAAGCGAAGGAGGGTAGTCTACCCGTATATCCTTGCGTTAGCGAGTTCTACGCCCCTCAACCCGTTTCTAGATCGAACAATCTGCCCAATGTGGTGGACCCGTCGAGATCTGATAGACCCGGTCATTGCGAGTTCATTCAACTTCCACCATACATCAACCAGCCCGCACGTCTCAATTGCACGTTCGTCATGCATGACGAGAATGGAGAAGCGGGATCCTATTGGCGGCCCTCGCTGGAGTGGGAGAACCCGATTTGGGGCTGGGTGGTGGTTAATTACGTTGATCAGGGATTACAGCTATATCAGCCCGACGGTACCTTCTATCGAGAGGTACGAGTAACGCAAGGTCGCAATGGGTCCACGAAATGGCTGCCCTTCGACCATCCAAAACCAACATCAAAAGGGGAGAAATCCCAACTTGACAGACTCATCGACGAATTGATGAGCGAGGATCAGATATATTTGCTAGCGTTTGTCGATATGATTACGGACGCGCTGGACCGGACGACAGTACCGCCTAGTTCCTACGGCCAGTTCGTCAACGCTTTGGTTGGACGGCCGCTGGCGTTAGTTAATATGGGCTGGTCTCTTGAGCTGGCAGCTGCTCCTAAGAAGGTACAATCGACATTGAGCGGCCAAAAGAACCTAAGCAATCCATGGGGTCTACTCCCAGATCCTCAAAACCTCAAAGTATATTCATTCCCCGTCAAGTTCGGCGATAAAGGCCGTGCAAACGATGGCCTCATTGGTTATTTCAACTCTTTCGACCAGTTCACTCGAAGCCCGGACGACGATCTACAACTTAAAAAAGTCTACACCTACTTCCAGAAGAACCCTCCTGATGACCCCGATAAGCGAAGTCCGGTCACAATCATTAACAATGAAAACTATCCGCACTTCAAATGCTGGTGGCTTGATATTAACGATAAGAATTCCGGCTTTCTTGGAAAGAATGGGCACCTGGAATTCGAAAGACAGAAAAACAGGAAACTGCAAGTCTACGGTGCAATAATAGACCCATTTCTCCCAGTTACCGCATATACAAGTCTTCTCCCAGTGCAGAGCCTGAAACTTCCTACATGGACGTGGGAATCTGCTTTAAAGAAAATGACGGGCTTTTTTCACGCCGGCCCAATCATCCTCGACGCCGATATCCCCGACTTCGTCCCTGAGAAGAAGCTCAATAGTGAGAGCAATCAGTATCTTAAGGGTGATCCCGTCGAGGCTACCTCAACGAAGATTCCAGCCCTTCCAGTTGCAGATTGGGCTTGGCTTCAGCCCTACACAGATGGCTTTATGGCCTTGGATATCAGTAAAGAGCAGGCGAAATTGAATCTTGAAAAAGGCCCTAAGACTGCGATCGAAGGTTACCTTCAAATGCGAGCACCGATTGTCGAGGATAAGCAGCCGGCCAATGGAAGTTGATTCTTTCAAGCAAGGGTTGGAAAGCCGTTGTTGCGTATATTTTATAATATTGAATTGTTATGTGTTCACAGGGTCCATGCGTCTCAGCCTAGGTAGGGCTGCGTGTTCTAGCTCGCACGTTGTAATTGCATGGAGTTATTCCTTTCTTGCGTCGTAAAACTCCCAATTTTGATGATAGGATGATAGACCGTGACCGCCAGTATGGATAATTCCGTACTGAGGTAGCATTGCCTTATCGGGTGCCTAAGATGAGTATAACGCCAGAAATATTATCTTTGTTGCCTCGGAAAGATTCCGCCGCTGGGAACGAGGCCGAACGGTAAGACCGAATAACATATAATCCCTGCCTTTCACCAAACTTTGATGCAGTAGGGAACGCCTCCCTCAAGAAACTTTGCCAAATGTACCGGTACTTGGAGAATGGGAAGCGTATTTTTATGACGAGGTAGTTTTTTGCCCGACTGCTAACCAAGCCTAATTTTATGGTACCAGATATGTGCGTTCAAGCAAGCGAGCTAACGCTAGGAATCCCCCAGCCGGCGCTGAACATGCAGGGATTCAAATGTGACCCACTTCATGCATGCACATGCAGATGCCCAATTTTCACCACAACATTAGTTAGTACAGGGCTGATATTATCCCTTCGTTGTCTGTTGTTGTAATCCTAGGCGGTTAATACTTCTGCAACTCTGCCTAACTTTTGCAATTAGAGGTGGCCGGGCGGGGTTACACTCAGGGCTGTCTGAATAGGGCTGCTCTTGATACATATGCATTACTTGTTTCATGGTATGTATGGGGACGGGAATCCGTGTATGTGTATGAACGAGGGAAAATGGTGAACAGTTGAACACTGCTGAGCGTAGATTCTCCAACTTGGGTTCTTAAACTTTACACCTAAATCCTGCATTTCCCTCAGCCTGCTCACTGCGCGCAAACACGATAGACCTACCAAAACTCTTGACTAGGACAGCTAAAATTGTCTCCTCATTTTTCTTGTTGCCTTCTACTGCTCGAAAGCCTAACGCCTCAGCGGCGTATCTCCACAGATCAGCTGTAGCGCTGCAGCGTAGATAATTTAGTATGACCCTCAAACCGGTATCTTCCTCTGTACCACTCATCAACATCAAGCTGATAGTTAACTCTGACCCGTCAAACCGGTAGTAATCAGTTAATTACTATTGAGTCGTAACACTCTTCGCCATACCCCTGGGATTGCGAATGTAGATCTGTTCGCACGGCGATAGAACTACAATATGGAGCTACCGGGCCCATTGAACCCTGACGGCGAATACCGGATCCAATCAATTCACCTCAATATCAATGAAGGGGACTCCGCGGTTCACATGCTCCTAGAGAAACAAAAAACCAGAATTGGAGACAATGTATCAAGCACTTCCATTATAAAAAGTACTGTCCTTATCGACGGCGGCCGAGAAAAATACGGCGGTGAAATATCGAAATGTAGACAAATGGTCAAGGACACTGGATTCTATGGAGATAACGGGATTCCATATTTCGATGCGATAGTCATTACCCACTGGGATGGTGATCACTGGCGCGGCGTAATTCAGGCTCTATATTCCGACATTCATGATAGTACAGTTGCCTACATGACTAGCAAGCCAGAAAAAATACAGGACAGTAAGGACTTGCAAACCGCGTTCAATAACTACACAATCAAGTCGACTTTACTACGATACGACAAGGATGGACGTGGACCCACCACAAATATCTATATACCCTACTTTACACGCAAAGGGGAAACGGTACAAACGGACGAGCACACTGGTGTGTTTATTCCTCGCTCGAAGACCGATTATGCGACAAGCGAGAGGCCGGATGGACAGAATCTTTGGAGCCTTGAATGGAACGCCCGATTAAGAAAGGTTATCGTAAAGCAAAGGGTAACAATAACGATCATGATTATCGGGGTACCAACCCCTTTCACCGCGAATTTCCCGATCGGAGTGGTAACAACTGGACAGCAACTTGTTGGAAGAGACCTTTTCACCCACCAGGAAGTTTTAGATCCAAAAGAAGCGAAATCTCCACAGGATGTAGCGGGGGCACTCCGCGGCAAAAACAGGCCAGTTATGTTTTGTATTGCTGCGGATTCTAACTTTTGTGACAAAGATGGCTGGGAGAGGCTCCGAGCGATGCAGTGGTATTCAGACTTGCCGAAAGACATTCTTGAGCTGCGAACTCCAGAAGCAGGCGCGGGCAGTTTCGGTAGTGAGCCTGAAGACAGCTGCCCTTTAGCAGCGTTCATGAATTCAAACGCCAGGAACGATCTTTCAGCGCAAGTTGTTGAAGGCAGGACTTCCGGGAATAACCAATCATCTATAGCCTGCATGATCTTTTGGGGCGAGACAGAGAGTCGCAAATTCACAATAACACACTATTTTGGAGGCGACGTGGGTGACGAGACAGAGGAGAGATTGCTTAAATGGTCTACAGTACCCCGGGCAGGCGGTAAACGCAGGGTTCCTTCCCGCATCGGTTGCGTTAAGCTGTCTCACCATGGTATTTATGTGACTCCTGAGTGCTAGTGCTTGCAGCTGGCCCTCTCTTGATATTTTTCTGCGGCATCATGCATCACTATGACGCGAAAAACTAACATGTCACCCAAATCTCGTTTTAGGATCGAAATTCTCTACTCCTATTCCCATGCTTTTTGCTTTTGACCCTTGGGTAATCGTTGGACCGAACGGAGTACGAAAAGGTCATAACCATGTCTGTACGTCTAGGACCTTAGACCTTAACCAATTGCTTACAAGTACTCTCGCTAACCTACGAACACCGATTCCACGTCTGGATAGCCTGGGACACTCTGCTTCTTATTCTCCTCTGGACTTATTGGACGCAAAGAGCAAATGGGGTACTGACATCTTACCGCCCAAAACTATACTGCACTAACCTCCCAATTTATCTCATTGCATTTGATATTTGGAAAAACAGTAATGGAGCAGTTGACCAAAGCTTTGTTAACCCTGGGGCAATCACGTCTTTAGATGGAAGTTCCAAAAACCCAAATAGAACAAAGAGTGAGAAGTTTCGGGAAATCCTTGACATTCTGTGGTCAAAGACAGAATATGCTCTAAAAGATAAATACGGAGCTGCGCCGGGGTGGCGGGACTTGAAGGATAAGATAGCCGTCTGCGCATACATCCGAGCCCGCTGGGATAAATATTCCGCTATCGAAGCTACCAAGCACTATAAGGTTCTTAAAACCGACAATGCCAACACGCTACTGACTGCCGAAGGCCAAGGGATTCGTGCCATTGCCATATACCAGGCGCCTGCGTCTCGTGTAAACAATGGAATCATAGATATCGTGCCCATCACAGGGAGGAACTTGGCCACATCGACAACCCTTGCTGAGATGCTCATTGATGAAGAGGACGAAGAAGAAAAAAAGAAACCAGGCGACAGCAAACTTATAGCCCGAAACCCTATTTCAGAGGGCCTAGTGGAGTTCCTTGCCTTGAAGCCTTTGAATGATCGCACCACCGGCGCCATTGGTACCGAGAACTTCAAGAATGAGCCAACAGGCCCTTACGTAAACCCGACTGTTGGAAAGTTGTGGGAGATGCAAGATGATGACGGCGATACGGAGGAGGGTGAAGAGACTGGTCTGAAGGAAATACTGCTCCCAAACCATGGCAGTGAAAGCACGGCGCCTTGCGTACCTTCAAGTACAGGGGCACTTTTCCGAACTCGTGCCGGACTTGACGAGGATCTATGCTATTTCATTGCATCTGATGCTCATATTTCGAAGGATATTGCGAACAAAACGGCAACTGTGGTGGGAAATAACTTGGATCTGTTCCTGGGAAAACTTAGAACCGGGGCGATAGTTTTCCCTAATAAGCTCGACATAACGCCTGCCTGGACCGAGATAGATGGCTCAGATGAGTTGTATCAATGGCTCATGACAGTCTTTGGAAGTTTTCTCGATGACAAGAACTATACATTAAAAGGGAAAGCGAGCAAAACCGACGTCACTGCTTTCAACTTCACAACCCAACTCTCTGCTGCCTTTACGAATAAAGCAGATCCGTCCGCTAAAATCCCCGCTTGTGGAGTGCCTATAACCTTCTCCACGGAATACAATTCATATGCGTTCGCCGATGGGAGTACCAAGCTGCCAGACTGGCTGCGTCTCCCTACAGATAAGATAGACAGTGCTAGTACCGATACTATCGGGCCCGGGCAGATGCTTATATTGAGTCTGGGCCCCCCTGCTGCGAATACCATGAAGGATAAGACCTTCACTCTCAAAGATATTGTGCAGTTATACGAGGTTAAAGTCTCAAAGACCATGCAGAAGCTTCTAGATGTTTCAGAAAAGGTTTCCTTCAACCTAGATGTCAATCAAGGGTCGAAGAACACATTGTGGTTTGCCCCGAACGCCAATTACACTACAACATTGAGGTTATCTTTCGCCCTTTCCGGTGAGACGACGGGGTTTTTGAAGCAAATTTTGGATACACTCAATGATATTACGGGGTCTAAAGTCGGGACCCTCGAAATCACAAATATAGGATTAATCGGAAAGAAGGTTTGGAGGAGAAACGCGTTGCGCGTCGACGATTTTACTTTCCAACCAGAGTCCGAGATAACGTTACTGGCAAGTGTTAAAATCAATAGTAGCGTGAAGGGGACACCAAAGTCGCTACTTTTCGATGCCGCCATATCCCTTGAAGAAAAGGCTACGACATTTGCCGTGACTTTAGACCCTAATAATCAAGGAATGTCGATTTCTGATCTCCTGGACTTTTTGGCTTCCATGCTTCCAATATCGGCAGATATTTCACCATCAAAGTTCCTCCCAGGCGCTCTTGATGCTCTCAAACTCCGAAGATTCATGTTTACCTCGAGAGAGAAGGGAAAACTCAAACATTTCGGTGTGGAATTCCAAGTTAGCTGGGCGTCTATGACATTACAGTGTGCTTTGAGGGTCAATCTTTTGAATGGGGAAATTTCACCGTTCTTCTATGGTGGATTATACCCCAAGAATAATCCGGCACAGCTGGAACCACGGTTCTCCTTCGTTCCTTTCACGCCATCTTATGAGAAATGGCTCGTCGTGCCAGTTGCCCCCACTAGCGATGGCACGCTGAGCCTGATGGACGTTGGATCTGATGTTGGAGATACGAATGCCCTTTACAAAGAGATAACTGGACTCGATTTACCCGCCTCACCGGTCAACCTTGAATTGATTGGGCTTGAATTCTATGCCTCCAAGGACCTACTAAGTTTCTCGGGCACAGTTACAAGCCCTCCACCAAAGGATGGGGCGAAAGTTCCACGGCTTAGACTCGCGGCATGTACTTTGGATGTTCAGTATGATCTTTCTCGGAAGGAATTAGACAGATTCCGCTTTATCACTGGTATTGTTCTTTCATCTCCAAGTGGCGATCGATCCACAAATTTTGGTCTTCAGCTGGAAAAGCATAACGCCGGCTGGCTCCTAGAAGGGTATATCAATGGCCTCACGGGAGATCTTCTCTACAGTCTTTTTGACGATGATTGTAACACCGAGGTTGCAAATTTCTTGAAAAATATCATATTCAGCGTCAACATAGCCTACCTTTATGGGCCTGGAGGTAAGGGTTCAAGCTTTGCTATCAAGGGCATGCTAGGCATCGGAGAGTTCGACTTGGCCTATAGTTACATCCACAACGGGGAAAATGCAACAGACCCGAATAAACCCCGTTGGAGTTTCGATGCTAGTCTTTCGGTGACCTCTGATACTTGCACCCTACGGTCGATTGTTGCATCTCTTGTTGGGGATGATTTGGCGGATAGTCTTCCAGGCTTCCTTGGCGACATCATCATACTTCCAAGTGGGAAGACGGAACTTACTTCTCTCCGGATTGTTAAACGGCAGAAGTACCTTGTTCTAGCCTTGCGACTTCATCTTGCAAACGGTGCTTCGGTGCATTTCTACCAGATCCAGGCGAACAAGACCGGCCCTACAGATGGAAGTACCTATGATGCCAAACGAATAGTCTTGTTTGCGCTGGATAGTCTGCCTAAAATCCCTGATATTCCACTTATTGGCGAATTACCGCAGCCATTTGATGCTCTTGACTTTAGCTGGGTCAGCAGCTCAGGAAAGTCGGAAGGATTTACTAGGGCTGAGGTTGATGAGTTGAAAGCGGCTTTGAACGGGGATGAGAAGCCACCAGGGTACAAAGACAATGTTAAGCCAGCCAAGAGGACCCCAGAAGATATTCTTATTGGAAATGGTTTCCATTTCATCGTAAGAAACCAGCAAAGCGTTATCATTGACTATGTATTCGGAAATAAGAAGAAAGAGGTTGAGAAGACGGGTATGGAACTTGAAGTTGCGGGAAGTGGATCCAGTGACAGCAGCTATATTAGTCCTTTGGACAAGAAGATCGGCCCTGTATCTCTGACAGGGCTAGGCATCAAGTTCGACATGAAAACCAGCACCTTAACACTTGGTTTGAATGGCAGTGTTACTCTTGGTCCTATCGAACTTATTCTCATAGGATTTAGTGTATCATTTGAATTTAGGGGCGGTATCACCCTTAAAGATATCGCGAATGTCAAGACCAGCTTCGGCCTCGACGGCCTGGGTGCTTCTTACCAGAAGCCGCCTCTTACGATTGCAGGATTATTCCTACACCAGAAGACCGAGACTGTGGACGAGTATCTAGGCGCTGCTGCCATTGGATTTGAGCCATACATTTTCCAAGCAGCTGGATACTACGGCGAAGAGACTATCCAGACCGTATACCGAACTAAGGATCGGAAAGTTACATCCTTCTTCACGTATTGCCGCCTGAATGGTAGAATCGCTACTATTGGAGTGGCAGATATTAATGGTCTGACGGCTGGATTCGGATACAATACCTTCTGTACCTTCCCCAATGCCAGTAATGTCATGGACTTCCCTCTCATCGGAGTTCCACAGTCGAACAGCATCGTCGAAGCAATGTCTAAGCTACTAGACGGCAATCCCGCCTGGTTCGGTCGAAAGGAGCACTCGCATTGGTTTGCAGCTGGTATATCGGGATCTGCGCTAGAGACCTTGACTTTGAGTGCCGTCGTCGCCCTCGAGTTCAATCCTCTTCCCAAACTGGGAATCTTCGGCGTCGCTACTGCTGAAATGCCAAAGAAAGCCCAACAGAAGCTGGCTAGAGTCCAGTTAGGAATCGTTGCTACTCTCGACTTTGGAGCTGGTGTCTTGAGTATTGAGGGCCAACTAACCCCTGCGTCGTTTGTCTTGGATCCCAACTGTCATCTAACGGGTGGATTCGGTCTTTTCTACTGGTTCAATCCTAGGGATGAGACACTCAAGGGACAGTTCGTATTCACAGTTGGGGGCTATCACAAGGCGTTCCAGCGGCCATCACAATTCCCAAATCCTCCTCGCCTCGGCTATAACTGGAAATTCGACTCAGCCATCACCATTCTTGGTGAATCGTATTTCGCAATCACTCCAAAGGCAGTGATGGGTGGAGGCCGCCTTCATGTTTCATTAGACTTAGGTCCATTGCAGGCGTGGTTCGATGCATGGGCTGACTTTTTGATTAATTACAAGCCCTTCCATTTCATGGCTGAAGGAGGAATCTCCGTCGGTGTCCGTTTCGAGCTCGATCTTTGGTTCATTACGATTACTATTGAGGTTGATATCAGCGCCACTCTATACCTTGAGGGTCCACCTGTCGCAGGTACCGTCCACGTGGACTTCTGGGTCTTCGGGTTCGACATCGATTTCGGAAACCGCAATTCCGGAGCCCTGGCTAAGTTGACATTGTTGGAATTCTTCAGGATGGTGATCCAGCAGGATACGAAGACCCCACAAGCATTCCTTGAAAACGGGGAGGAAGTGGAAATTTCTGAGGAAAATGAACCTGCGGCCCATGTATTCTCATGCACGAGCGGGCTGATTCCAGATAATAACTCTCCCAATGATACAAGCGGAACTCCAAAGCCCTGGACGGTTCGTGGTGCAATCTTTGCTTTCAATGTTTCGTGCAAATTCCCGTTCCGACAGGGTAAAGTTATCACCGCCATGTCCGGAGCCGATGATCAGGAGCATGGATTTGCGACAAAGGCGAAGGATGATATATTTGCCAAACCAATGGGATTACTAGCGCCTTTGGAAACGTCTGAAGTTGCAATAAGGATTGAGCTACAAAAGCCTCGAGCTCAAGGTATTGATACTAAGGACGCGAAGCTTCCAAAGTGGGATAAAGTGGAGACAGTGACGAGCCAACTCCCCTCAGCGCTTTGGGCGAAGTGTAAGCAACCTGCAGATATCTCATTTCGATAAGCACTAATGTTTGTAAACAGACTCCACCGACGAAGATCCAACGGGTGGCCGAAACAACCAAGCAAGCCTCTTAAACAGCAAACCGGATGGTGCTAAAGATCTAACCACTGATATCGTCCTTTATGCCCCGAAATCATTAAAGAGTGAAGACAAAATCCCCCGTTTCGACATTATGAAGGCATCGGAGCTCCTCGCTGCCCCCGCCGTTAAATTCCCGCCGGAAGAAGTTGAATCAAAGAATTGGAAGCCTACGCTTCCATTGGCATCCACTCCTTGGGGAGACGTCAAGAAAAAATGGTCTACCCCGGATCTGGGCGCGGATGCAGGGAAGACTGCGGCGGAAATGTGGGCCAATCTGCCGGTGTTTGGATGGGACGCTGGGGACAAGTGGAACGGAGCACCACCTTTGGGGTTGGTCACTAAATTAGAGGAGATGTACACAGAAAAGCCGTCGATGGCACAGGAAGGTGGGGTTGAAGAGGTCGCTTAGAAGAGTAATTGTGGAGTGTTTTTTTTTGACGATTTAAAATTGAGTATTTGCTAGTTTGGTTCCAGATATATTGCCTCGTGCCGTTTTCCAGAACCCACACCTCAAGAGAGAGAGACTCTATATCCAAAACTCGATCTTATAGATGGCGTCTATTACTATGAGTGCATAAGCATGCCGCGGTCATGATTACCTTCCACCCCGCTGATTTTATAATTTACAATTTCGAGCCGTAATGACCTTCGAGGGCCAGAACATAACGCCAAGGGAATTAAAACTCTCTTAACTCAGCAACTTACAGAAAAGCCGGTAAAGAAGCTCGGGCCACAAATCCATGAACGTCATGAACTTCCAACATGTTGGAAATCCCCCTTAGCAGTCTACAACCTAACTAAAAGGTGTCCAACACTTATTCAAAAGTGGTATATCCCCAAAGTAGACGATCGACGACGAACTTTTCTCGAAAAGGATCGAAGACGACAAGGATGTGCTGGCTCAAGGTTACACGGGGATCGGTAGAACCGAAAACCATTTTTCGAAGGGCCCCTCCTTATTACCGCCAGGGAACCGAACACGAGCGCCATGGAACTAGAGATTTCATTTATTACTATTACAACTAAACTTGAAACTGTGCGACAGGACAGCGATAGTATGGTACCACCTCCAAATTGTTAGTACTACGGTCGGCGGACGAATGGTGGATGAAGATTTTGGTTATTGGCAAAGCTTGGAATATTATTGACCGTGCTTGTCGCGGGTATTGAGCCATTGCAGAGCTCTAGATCATGATATCAGACCCACGAACTATGTACGGCACAAAGGGTGACAGTTGCTGTCTTCGTGTGAAGCTTAGCTTCGAAAATCAAGTTTTCCTGCATATGGAATTACCTTGTGCTTCTGTCTGTTGGCCCCAACGTAGACCAACGTTAACAACCCGATCGATCCTACCGATGTCATGTTCCCTGCTAAAGCCAACATAATCGTTACCTCAAGAGTTTCAACAGCTTGTACCCATGTGGGGGGTTCTACGTCGAGCTCTTCAAGCTCCCACTCCATTAGCTCCGAAAAACTAATAAATTAAGAATATTATTTCCAACAATTGGTATGACAGCTGCCACGTTGGCTACGTTGATGTGTGGCTTTTGATGCCCAGATGTTTCTGACCTGTCCGTAGAACTCCAAGATCATATGGATGAAGTTTGAAAGAAAAACCCTACTAGTTAGGACAGATAATGGGCGATACGGAGGACAGTTCGTGTTCCTGCATTGACGAGAGGGCGCTCAGGAACGGCACATGTGTTGTGCCGTCCCAGCAGGGATTCTAGCCCCTCCTGAAGAATGGGGCTCTTGGAAGCTCGACGTGGCGATGAGTTACTAGCCGTGGAAGTGATGTCCGCGAGCTATCCAAGCTACCAAGATCGAAGAGCAAAAATCGCGCAAGTCGATTTCTGCACCCTAGGATGCACTTACGACACGAAGCCAGGGCGATCGAACTCAATCGGCCATCTCGATGATTCAAAAGTCTTCTCTTCGGAAAAACTAGCTGCAGCTATGCGGGAGAACGATGCGAAATTTGTTTGATTTGAAACATTTTGATAATCGTCCAATGACAAGATAGGGCCAGGCATAGAGCATAGGTGTGTACCTGGATGTTATCGTCAAGCAAACTTTTTGAGGTGCTTAACGGAACATCTATGTTTTACCGCCACAAAACCCATATGTTATTTTGGGGTGGTAAATTCATCGAGATTGTAATTAGGGATTGAATTCTTAGAAATGTCCCGGGGACAGTTCAAGGCGGGTAGCGCTTATCCCTACGATCTAGAGATTCTAGTATCTCCGATCTTTGACAACCTACGTCTGTATGCAGTTGGTTTAAACTACAACTTGCATCGTTAGGTGTAGAATCAATCGAAGATATATTCGCGAGCGTCTATTGGTGTGGTGCCGCGCCATGAAACATGGGTCGAGAGCGGGCATTCCCGATATATTTAGATCGGGCGTGGGATTTGTGTCTGTGGAACCAAGACTTCCAATCACTGTATAATCCTAATTGTCGATTCTCCTGTCTTTCCTTCTTCGAGGCGAGGTACCTATGTAGATCGGTCTGCAGCGAATTTTTTCTCCCGTAAGACAAGGGAGGGGCTGGATGTCTAGCGCGGAACGTCAGCCGGTGTACAGGGAAGACCTTACTCACCACTGCAGGTACCACTGGCCAGGATGGAGGATAGTATCTGGTACCTGGAACTCCCAGGAGTCGGTACATCTCCTCGCCTCTTCCCCTATCACCGGCATAGGGATACCGGTTTGTATTTTGCAGGCTGCTCGCAATCGGGATGTTGAGGGGTACGGGTAAGCATTTCGCGTCTTCGAGATCCTGAATTTGGCAGTTATCGTGAACGGCATGCGAAAATCATCATTCAACGTTTCCGATCTGAATCAGAGCCGGTATCATTGTCTGAGGTGTTGGGGGTTATGTCACTAAATGTACTTCGACATTCATTGTCGCTGGTAGTGACGATAATGTGTTGTCTGTTGGGAAGAGCATATCGGGAACTTCCTGAACGCGAACGCCTCCCGCGTTTTGTGCGGGTCCTTCCAATCGCCTAGGTTTGCTCTTGCTGAGATATGTAGCCTTGGCTTGGGTAGGTGAAGTTCCGTCGTGAGAAGGTATATGCATCATGAAACTGCGATATTGATAGGCGGGAAGAAGGGAGGTTTTGTTCCTAACGGCGAGTTTTCTGGACTTCTGTTGGATAGATCTGGATGAATTTCGAGAATTGAGAGTCGCCCAGACCACCTCAAGAAACGAGAAAGTAGCTGGTACTTTCTTCAAGTAGCTGGCAGCCCCTCTTGCTTATATTTCTAGATGGCGGCTCTCGGAACATCTGTCCAGATCGGAATACCAGCGGGAAGGAGGTAATGTAAGGAGTCGGTACCGACGGCTACACAAGAGCACATGTTGGGTTTGCGATCACGAGAAAAGAGGCTGCTGAAACGATGCAGATGGTCGTAGGCAGCTCGTTGATTTTCGACCTCCTTTGCTTACATGCCTTGCCTTCTGCAGGAATGTAAGGAATGCGGGCTTCAATTCATTGATCCGGGATGTCACGGAATTTCGATGCCGTACCAAGCTGACGGCATAGCCGAACCTCTCGTGACGATTTGTAATGGTTGATGATGGGTAATTGCAATATTGAAAAATATTTATTGAAGCCCGCTGCCTTCGTTTCAGCCGTTAGGAAGCGGGCAGTGAGGCTTGTCGTTTCAAGATATGCGAGATCCAGTGATTTTTTGCTTCCAACTCTCCTCTTAGCTGCTTTAG
Source organism: Arthrobotrys sinensis (assembly GCA_036971225.1). Lineage (NCBI taxonomy): Eukaryota > Fungi > Ascomycota > Orbiliomycetes > Orbiliales > Orbiliaceae > Arthrobotrys > Arthrobotrys sinensis. Next base: position 81,167 of record JAJTTV010000017.1, on the reverse strand, counting down.
CGAAACAGTATTGTAAACAACTGCTTAGCTTATGTGAGAATTGATATGCTTGTAGACGTCGGCGGTGACATAGGACAAGTCTTTTAGTATCTTGAAAGCCTCATGAAGCCATTTTCTTTGTCGTTCTTGTGAGGATTCCAAAAGGTTCTGCCCCTCCAAAGCGAGGGAAGTCTTCCCTGTCCTTCACGTTTCATGAAGCTCCACCTTCCTCGTGTATTGTTGACTAGATCCCGGAGCCTGGATCCGCCAAGGTCGATGCTGGCCAAACTTCCCTTTCGGCAAGGGAACAAAAGATGCCAAAATGGCGAGTAAAATCGTCTTCCGGCCCTCCCATTGACAGCTTTCTGGGAAATTAGAGGTGCTAGGGACCTGGTCTCGTCGTTTCTAGGCCTTGTTTGACAAAGTCTTTCTCTTTGCAAGAACAGCCATCCGGAGGCGAGGCTTAACCCGCTTGCTCTCCTGAACCCCTGCGTTTTGTAGACCGCGCGCAGAACAATGGCCGGACAATACACAGCTTTGTCCAAAGCATGCTTTTCGGCCCTGCATGCATGAGATCCAGTGTCACACAAGGGAAAAAATCAACAACCATGAGGAGTACTACATAGTGGTACTCTCGAACGGGTGGGTAAATAGATCTATAGATGGTTATTTTGGCGCGCGATTTCTGCAGAGCCCCAGGAAACAGGTGATTCTGTCAACAACCGTTTATTATTTTCTGTAAGTGCTTATTATTGAAGCCAGTAAGATTGTTTGTAAGAGACTTAGCTTAGCTAGAGAGAGAAATAGATGAGATGAAAGGCATCGAGGGGAGTTTGCACATACCCCACCTGGTTGTTACACTCCCCAATGGCCGAGCCTGTTGGTAGTCCTGTGTTCATCTTGGCCGTCGAGCTGGCTTGTCATACCGAGATCCCTGATGATTCCTTTGACTAAAGTCACTTTCCGTGTCCTCCTTTTTTCCCATTCACGTTCGAAATTCCTGCACGAACCCACCCCACAAACCACGAGGGCTAGGGGTGGATCGTTGGCTAAACTGACAAACGCCTGGCCGCCGCGGGTTCCTTGTCGGGTTTGCATGTTGGTTGGACAGAACCTTGCATGGGTACTTTTAAGATGTTTAGGCCCAGCTCGAGGCTAGCGGCGCCCAGTCGTCGCCGGATGTCTTGCAGCCCCTTATGCGGATATATAAGAAGTTGTCTGAGTCCTCCGTAGACGGACTTTTTCCTGCCTCTCCTCCTCACCCATCAGTCAGGTCTTTGCGTCTGCTTGCTAGCCCTAGTGCTTGCCCACATTCCTTTCGTGTCGTTTTTCTTCCGTCGTTCCCTTAATTGCTTGCAATTTTGCAACTAGCATTATTTCATTTCATTGAATACCCGCCTGCAGAGCAGTAACAGCAGTAACCAGCGTACTCGCCACAGAGATATTGAAATTTTGCCCGCAAAAAGCCACCACATTCCTTTGACAGGACAACGCCGCCCATTCAAAAAGCACGCCGGCTCGATCGTCTCGAAGACCTTTTCGTTCCCGACCAACCTCATCTTTCTTTCTATTTTCTGTTCTGTTCAGACCAGTTCTGAGCAAGAGATATCTCCATTTCGTTTCGTCGTCTTGTGCTTGTCCTTGCCCAAGTTAAGTGGCTGTCGAGCATAATCCAACGTCGTCCAACACAAGTTCGAGATCTTACACATCCCGCCCTTCAGACGAGCAAGCTCTCGCCATCCATTCCTTGACTTCGACATCGCACCAACCCAACCTCATCATCATCAAACCTCCTAACCTCATCTAACGCCCCACAATCTCTCACATACCTCCAAATAATCACGATGAAGCCATCTACACTTCTAACTCTCCTTACGTCCGCTGCGACCTTCTCTGGTCTCGTCGATGCAGCATCCAAGAAGCCAAAGCGTACTTTTGGTACCTTGAGCTTCGGCGGTGGCAAGGAGCTTACCCGTTGCCGTCTTGATCCTATCGTCAATCCCGGTGGAGTAGCTGGACACATGCACTCCATTTTCGGTGGCAATGGGTTCACCGACCTTATGCCTGGCGATTATGCATCCACCCATTCGACATGCACAAATGCCAATGTGAAAAATGACCACTCCAACTATTGGGTGCCATCGTTATACTTCCAGAGCCCCGATGATGGCACCTTGTACCCCGTTGAGCTGTTCTACGCCAAGGTGTACTACTTCTTTGAAGCGACCAATGACGACATTAAACCGTTCCCGAAGGGTTTCCGCATGAGAGCTGGTGATCCGACTCTTCGACATCCACCTAACCCGGCCAAGAACAACTTGGACTCCTCCAAGGGAGCTATTACCCCCGCTCAGTGGACCTGCCCACGCGATAACCCGAGCACCCCTCTCTACCCACCAAGCTCCGATGGAACCAAGGGCGTTGGTGTTCAAGATCCCAGCAACGGCGGTCAAGGTTGGGGCTTTCCGGATCAGGAGTGCGACGGATACGCTTCCCCCTTGAGAGCTGATGTTCACTTCCCATCTTGTGTTAACCCAGAGCTCGATGTTGAGGATTGGAAGCACAATTCTGCTTACCCTAGCAGCAATGGTCAAGGTGGTGAAGACTGCCCACCTGGTTGGATCCACGTCCCCCACGTCTTCATGGAAGTGTACTGGAACACCTTGAAGTTTAAGGATATGTGGAAGAAAGGAACCGGAAAGCAGCCTTGGGTCCTCTCCAATGGTGATACCACTGGTTACTCCGTCCACGCTGATTTCATCAACGGCTGGGATGAAGCCACTCTCGCCTACCTCATCGACAACTGTGACCCCGGTCACGCCGGTCTTGCTTCCTGCCCCGGTCTTCCTGGCGGCGAAACCTCTGAGGATGAGATGAAGGCTTGCAAGCTCACCTGCCCTCTCGCTGAAGGTTCTTCCGATAACTTTGGATCCCCCATGCCCAACAACAAGCTTCTTGGTAACAACCCTTTCTCTGGCTATCAAGCAGAACCATACGCCGTCCCTGGAAGCAACTCCCCAGCGCCTGTCGAGCCCAAGCCTGCACCAAAGCCCACCACCTCGAAGGCTGCTGTTAAGCCCGCCACCGTTCAGCCACGTCCTTCCACCACCCTCAAGGCCGTCACCAAGCCAGCTCCTAAGCCCGTCAACACCCCCAAGCCCGTCTACAACGCTCCAAAGCCGGTTAACACTCCAAAGCCAGTCAACACTCCAAAGCCAGTTAACACCCCTCCTTCGTACATTCCTAAGGATCACGAGGTCAAGACTAAGGTGATCAAATCTACTCGCCTCCACACCGTCACAAAGACCGTTGTTATCAAGGGCAGTGCTGGCCCCAAGACCGTTGCACCCAAGCCCAAGCCAGCTGCCACCAAGAAGAAGGCCTGCAAGACCACTCGCAGGCCAATCCGCCACTACCAAGCGCATCATCACCGTAAGGGAGGTAGCTACTAACTGTCTTCCTCTTATTTGTGAGAGCATAACTTGTACATTATCTATTGTTGTTCCTTGACAGATTGTTTCGGACCTCTAGAAGGGGGCGTTTCTTGATAACTTCTTTCTTTTCTGACTACTATTACTACACATTACCTTCATTCATGTATTCCTTACCTGGGTATGGAAAACGCGAACACACATTCTTGTTAACTAACCGGACTTGCTCCGCTTTCTTTCTTTCTTCTTTTGAGGAAAAACCGCTCGTGGCGGTTTTACTTGAATAACTATGCAACTTTGGTCGCCGCCTGTCCATGGCAGTCTTCCCCGAATTGCTTTGAGAGTTCATTTGACATGATCCCTGAATGACCGTTTTTTATTCTTTCTTTCTATTCATTTAAAACAATGCAGCGAGCGGCTTTCTTCTTCTTCCTTCTTATTCTTCTTCTTCATTAGCATCATTGGATTCGAAAAAACTGTAAATACCTTTGATTGTTTTCTTCGTCTTTGTTCTAAGCATACAAAAATATGACGACCTGGTTATGACCTTAGTCTTTCTTTTGATCGTAGTGTTTATGTGTAGTATTGTGACCTTGTGGTAGGAGAGGGGGTATGGGGATGGTCCGATGGGCGGGCTATCTTGGTAATTAAGGCTCCATAATATGTGAATATGTTGATATCCACCTACAACGGTACAGACCGGGATTGAAGTATCGAGAGCAATACCAGCCCAGATACATCTTCGAGTTCGATACATCTTCATTACAATACCAACCACCATGAAACCTCTACGCTTCCGTCTGGCTTCCTTCCTCTTCTTCCTCCTCCTCGCCGACTACCCGCTAGTATCGCCTTCACCGGCGATTGTTCCAAGAGCGCAAGACCAGAAACATTCCCTCCAGTTCGGTAACCCGATCACGATCTCGGCTTCTCTATCCCTCGGGATCCCTCCTCCTCCTCCTTCAAAAGACCCACCCCCAGCGGTACCACCTCCACCGCCGTCCAGTATCCCCACATCTCCATCCGCATCCTCATCTCCACCTCCTCAACCACCAAACGACCAAAACCAAAATGGAGATAAAACCGAAAAAGACGCCGCAACCAGCAGCATCCTCTGGCTCCCCCACAGCACCGACCCCCATATAACCCATTCCCCCAAATCAACCTGGATCCAAGACGACTACCCCCCTCAACCACCCACCAACACCTCCTCCCCCCTTCACCACCTCCTCCCCACCTCCCTCCCTTCCGGCGAAACCTATTACAACCTAACCTGCCGCCACTCCCCCTACCCCTCCCCTCAATCCCTCAAAATCTGCAACCCAAAACTCCTCCTCTTCTTATTCCTAATCTTCTACATCGTCATCTTACGAATAGTCCTACACCTCCAACACCTCAGCGCCCAACAAGTTCTAACCTTAGGAGAATCCCTAGCGCGACATAGAGATTCTTATAAGGGATATGCCTGGTTTTCGGGACGGGGCAGTTGGAAGATTAGACAGCAGCCTGAATTACCGGCTGTGGCGATGTTGAGTGTTAATGATATGGAGAGGATTACTTTGGCAGTTGATAATGAAGAAGAGGAAGAGAGAGAGAGAAAGAGAAGAAGGAAAGAAAGGGGGTATGGAACTATGAGAGATGAAGGGCTGGCCAGGCCCGAGAGGATTTATTTGGAGGATTTGGATTATAGGAGGAAGAAATGGAGGGGTGGGAATAATACACCTGAGGAGGTACCGGGGTCGGTGAAGGGGAAAGGGAAGGCTAGGTTGACGAGACAGGAGGAGGAGTTGAGACGGATTAGTAATGATAATTTGGTATCGAGGGGAAGTGATGAAGAGGAAGAAGAAGAAGTACAGATTGAAACACAGGAATATCCAACCACAGAATCACCATCGAAGCGTGAAAGCGGGTTAACGCCAACTCAACAGAGGGAATTGGAGGAAAAGAGACAGGAGATGGTGAGGAGGACTCATATGAGGATGTTGAACGATACGAAGTCTAAGAGAGTTGTATACGGTGCCCTTGCGGTGTTTCTGTCTGTGGGAGTAGCGTTTATGGTTTTGGGGATATTGTTGATGATTGTTTGTAAGCAGGTTTTGAAGATGGGGAAGTGTCCGTTTGAGGAGGTTTAGGATTAGGAATTGTGGATTAGTATTGTGTGGAGTGGTTTGGAAGTATTAGTGTGAATGGATTCGATTAGTCTGATTATCCATTATTCTATCTCATTTGGGGCATACTCCATAGACTAAACATACAGAACCGAATGCGAGGTATAGTAGAATAACTACTTAAACTCGCATTCACTCTTCACACAATTACAAAGCCCGCCCAAAAAAGCGCCCAGTACAATCAACCCAGCTCCATAAGTCAACATTGTCGTCAAAAAATAACAAGCCGTCTGATTAACCCTCTCTTGTCTACCACCATCATTATTATTATGTCGATTCCGGCCTGGTTCTCCACAAAAGCAATTTATCAGCCACATGAGATTGTTACGGAATCCATTATTGACTGTGGCGACGGGTGGGTAGATGTATATACCTGTTTCTCGGTTGAAAACGTGTGGTGGTAAAGACGCCGAATGTGGTGGAGGAGGTAAAGTTGGAGAACAACAGTTTAAGGTGTCGCCGTTGTAGAGGATGTAGGTTGCTAAGATGTAGGTTGTTAGGACTATACTGGGGATTACGATTGGATGGCAGACTCCTTGGTAGGTTTTGGGGATACGGCAGGGTTTGGAAGGGTAGTAGTAGTCTGCTGTGCCTGGGTGGTAGGGATCGGGATCGGCTTCTGGGTCGGTGGAGTCGGAGTAGGAAGTTGGTGGATAGGTGGCGAAGGGGGGTTGGGTGTATCCTGCTCTGTAGGGGTTGTCTCCACTACCGGCGGCGTGGGGGTATGCGTATGGAGGGTGCCAGCGGTGGGTTGTTTGGGAGAATAATGGTTGCGGGATGTAGACGGTGACCGTGGGAGCGGTGGGTGAAGGGGTTTCTTCTGTATCCTGTCTATTTTCCATATTTTTGTCCCGTTTGAAGCGGTATGTGGTGTATGCGGTGGGGATGGCTAGACTATTAAAGTCATTACTACTTCTCCCATCATGATGATTCTCTGCTGGGATTGGGTGACAGGATATATCGAATGCGCAGCCGCCTTCGAAGGTATTGGGGTCTGATTGTCCGATATTGATGGGTAGGCATATCATATCCGGGTGAATAATTGAAGGGAAGGCGGGAGGGAGTGCTTCGGATGGAATACTCTGTGCTGCTGTTGCTGTTTCTGGGGCCTTTAAGATTGATCCGGGGGGGATGTATGGCGGGACTTCTCCGTCGACGGTTCGGAATGCGGGTTGCAGGCCGGTGGGGTCTTGGTTATGAGGGATCCGGAAGGCATTGGCGGGACTTGCGGTGGGGAAGAGCAAGAATATTGATACCAATGTGATCAGGCCGAATCGATGTCGGAGAGGACAATTATACAAACGCCCTGAATGCATCTTCATATCGATATATCTCTTATGCCAGAATACTACAGCTGTAGTATTCATACAGTATTGAATCCGAAACCGAAATTTAAAGCCAGGTAGGAGGATATCGATATCGACGCCGCGGGATAGAATATACTTGCTATTATAGCCAGAGAGAAGAGGGATAATATAATAAATATGATATATCGATAGCTATCATAATTATGGTAGAATTATCATCATCATGATTGTCGCCGGGGTACCAGAGACAACGCACAAAATACCACAATCCGGGCCAGCAGCAGTAGCCAGCAGCTATACAGTGCACCGTCTACGGCATCGAAGGCTTCAATTGGCAGCCAGAGGAAGGCCCGGATGATTTTTAAGATTACGGTGTGGATATATCCCCATCTTAGGTCTGGATCAAGGAATAGGCGTAGATCGAAGCTACTAGGCGTATCTCCATAGGCACCATCTAGGCGATCTAGCCAGCTAGGTAGATAGATAGATAGAGATAGAGATATAGATGAGTTGGCAGCTGGAAGCTCAAGCTCGGCTTCAACCTGCCAACTTGCACAAAGAAAAACGCCCTATCTATCTTCTACTCCATCCATTTCGCTCTCCTCCATTCTGCACTCACTCTTCACCATCCATCCTTCATCACGACGCGTCGAATCATCTCCACGACATCACCATCGTCATCAAGCCGTCGGCATCATCAAATCTACACTCATCTCTCTCTCTCACACACTCTCTGTAAGTTCTGCAACGTCTCAAAAAGCTCGCCGAGACTTTGACTTCTAGATAGCTAACCAGAGCGCTCCACCTAACCAACCTCATCACGCACGCTTTGACAGCTCTCTCTTCATCACTATCAAAACCCGCAAAAATGAAGTTCGCCTTGAAATCTCTTAAAGACTACCTGAAAAGGTTCAATTATCCAGGCCACCTCGAGCCAAAGCCCGCCAAGCCCAATGCCATCCCTCCCAAGGGATGCCACCCCTATCAGTTCTGTACTGGCTACTGGCTCGACTACTGCCCCGACCCCTTCAATTGCCCATTCGGAGCTGTCTGGATCAAGCAAAAGTACTTTGAGAAGCTTCACTACGCCACTGGGATCCAGAGGCCGTATATCTCAGAACAAGAGCTCCGTGCCTCTTCGATCAAATTCAGATATCGCCAGGAAGACGTCCCAGAGATCACATCTATCCTGCCGTCTCAGCCCGGTGACCTCGTCACGGAATTTCCATACCCCTTGCCCTTCGAGGCTCACAGAAGAGCCTACTATCGTAACCACCTGCCAAACTATTACGCAGCAATTGATGCCGTTCGTGAAACCTCTCCACCGAGCACCCGTTGCAATTCACCACAGCTGGCTTCAATACTCACCGTCCCCCCTTCTCTGAAATCAACCTCCATCCAGGACTCTTCAATTCCTGGGCCATCGGGTTCTCTTCGTTCGGATAATTGCCTTCTCGCTCAAGGTCACGTCGTCGAAACCGACGACGTTGAAACGGTCAAGCCGCTCACTGCTGCTGATATCACCCATTCCAAACTTGTTAGTATCAAACCTCCTCCTCCTTCTTTTCCTCTCCCTCTCCTTCTTCATCCTTTTCTTCCTCTTCCTTTTTTTTCTTCCTCTCCCTTTCTTAGTTATGGAAGGTTCTCTGTTTTTGCCTTTTCTGGCTTTTGTTTTCCGGTGCTGGATTCGGAGCCCTTTCCCTTCCTCCTCCCCTCTATAATTGGCATCATAGCTAACATCCCTGTGCTCTTTCCAGCGCATTGTCGAGGTCGAAGATCCCTCTGGCAACGGCCAACGGCAGATGAAGAGAGTCTCACTCAGACTCCAAGACGCCTCTTCTCCCGCCAAGGAGGTCGTCACCGAAGAGGCGATGAAGACCGCCATCGACAAGCCATCGACAGGCTCTGTCGTCAAAGAAGAGCCGGAGCCAGTTGCCGCTCCGAGAACGCTTAAGATAAAACTTAAGCTCAAGCAACAACCCTCGACTGGCCCCGAGGCCAGCGGACCTGCTACCGCAGCGGTCCCTGGTTCCTCCCAGCCCGGTTCCATCCGTTGCTGTTGGACCGGTTGTGACCGAACCTTCCCAAACGAGCCGGCGTCCCTCAAGCATGTCACGGACGACCACATCAAATACAAGAAGGATCCCGGGTGGGACTTCACCTGTCGCGTCAGGTGGTGCGAGTGCAACCGAACGTTCGATAAGCGAGATAATATCATCTCGCATGTCACCAACGTCGGCTTCGACATCCGAACCGCGTTTTGTCGATACAGGGAGTTCGACTGCCCCGTCGCACTCAAGCGCATTTGGGACCTCGACCGCCACGAAACCGGCTGCAAGTTTCGACCTGACGGGTATGAGACCCCGGAGGAGGAGAGGGCCGAGAGGGCCAAAGAGAAACTTAAGAGGAGCAAGAAGAGGGGTAGGAAGGAAGGCAAGGCCGCCAAGGCCAACAAGAAACAGAAGATCTAAGCTCCCTCGAGGAGCGTGCCTTTTTGGGTTGTCTTGTCCTCCCTCATCTACGCTTCTTTTCTGATCGTGTCAACCATCGTTGACACTTTGATTTTCTATTTTCTTTTCTGGGAATGGGTGCTCTCTGCTTGTTTTTACTTTCACGTCCTCTGGCTGTTTTTTTTTTTTCGCTTTGCTATTTCGCCTGTTTTACCAACAGCGTGCTGTGCTGCCCTTTTTTTCCCCTCTGTGGATTTTTTGACACTTCACGCTTCGCGCCATCACTATTCTGCTTCACGCATATCTTCGGCGTTTATCACCGGCGTTTACCATCTGCATTATTACAAGGCGTTTACGGTAGATTTTTACTCCCCTCACCGTAATATCACTTCCTCATCGTCATTCTCACACACACACACCACACCTTCTTCCAGATGGAGACACCGTTTATCGAACCTCTATCTGCAAGAGATCTTCCGAGCCTTTCAAACTCCCCCGCTACATACCTCCTGCCCCATTTTTCTGTATTTTAGTAATGACAGGAATGATAATGAGGTTTTCTTTCTTGAACTTTGATTAGCTGTCTTGATTATGTGTAAATATTCGTAGAAGTTTGAAGGTGGTGGATGTTATTGAACTAGGCTTGTGAGGCCTAGATATCGATGATATGATCTTGTCCTAGATTCATAAGGAGCGGTATATGCGGTATGAATTCCGCGGTCGCCGGGATAGTCTATAGAAGGAAGGGAGCATCGTAATCGGGGTATGATCGGCGTACAACGGGGTGTGGCTGCTATACTCGTAGATCTAGGAGATTTGTGTTTGGAGGGTGGATTGTATTTATATCTGTTTTATATTCGGTGGGGGTCACGGGTATGCAGCTCTGGATCTTTATACCACCTGCACGCCGTAGAATCGTAGCAAAGGAAAATGATATCTAGTAGATCACTTTAATCTCCACCTTCGATCATCATGTCAGCATCAACGAAGCCAAAAAATCTAGTAATAGAAGAAACCCCCATACATACCTCAACTCCAGAAACCTACCAGCTAGAAAATGTCTCAAAACCACCCCCTCCGCCGAACCTCCAGAACCTCCAACCTCCGACCCCCCTCCACAGTATCCCCACCAGAAAAACCTCTAGACCTCTCCGCCCAAATCCTCGAATTAGTAGATGGTCGATCACCCCACGACCTCATCGAACACGCAACCCCCTCCTCCCTCCTCCCCCTCCTCTCCCTCCTCATAACCTACAAATCCAATAACGGCAATATAGCAACCCTCTCCACCATCACCCAATTCCACACCTTCACAACCCACTGTCGCAAATCCGCAAACCCTCTCAAAATCATCAACTCCTTACCTCTCGATCAAGCGATAAAATACAATAACTTGATAACAACGGTATTAAACATCCTCGTGGAAGATAATACCTCTCTAGAAGTTCTAAAATATATCTTCCACAATGAACTAAAGATCCCTGAATTCGCGGAGGAGACGAAGGAATTAATATTAACCGTTCTATCCGACCTACCATTTTGTATCGAAAACTGGCCGAATCTGTGGATAGGATTGATACAAGGTATCTGGGGCGCCATATGGCAGACAACGTTATTCGTAAGACGCCTACAGCGAGGAAGAGTTTTGGGGAAATCCAAAGATTGGATGATAGAAAAGGAGGGGACGGAATGGGCGAGGTGGAATATCGAAAGGAGAGCGGCGGCTGCTACACGTGTGAAGGATATTGGTAATTTGCCACGAGACGGGGTATTAACCGCCACTACTACTAGTGATAAACCACCTGAAGTTGGAAAACCGGAGATATACACCCCGCCGCCACTCCGGAACTGTAAAAGCCCCGAAACGCCATTTCAAACGCCAATTCCCGTGGTACCTGTACCACCGCCACCATCGCCAGCATTAGAAGAAAGAGAAGTAGTAGTAATAGGCAAAAGAAGAATCCCCTCTCGCAACAACCGCCGTCCCCAAGCAGTCTACTACTCCCCGCCATCACCCCCCAAAAAACAATCATCAAAAATAGACTTAATAGTATCAAAATACGCACAACTACCAAGGTTGAAATGGGATAAAGAAGCAGATACCCGCCAACTACTCGCAAGAACTCAAAAATCAGAAGAAGAGTTTAATAAACAGCTTAAACGTAATTATAATGAAGCCAGGCTTAGAGAGCGGTTAGAGGAATTGGCGGCTACGGGATTGTTAGGGAATGATGTTAGTCAGAGTTGTATTGAGAGTATATTCTTTGGTGAGAATGGAAGAGGAAGAGGGGAAAATGAGGAGGGGAAGTTTGGAAAGGAGGAGGGGAAAGTGGATGAGTTGGTGGCTTTGCATAGACGCATTGTAGACCAGGATCGAGAGATTGAAGACGACGAGTTTGAAAAGTGGGCGGAGAGATTGTTGGAAGAGGGGCACTGAGACATTGGGCCTTTTTGTACATATATACTTCATACACGTGTGTATTGGATTTTGGGAGCTTGCTGGTCTCATAAATCAGCCCCTCTATGTACAGAAGTGAAAACGAGCATGTAACACATGGAATATTCCGTTCCCAGGGGCGTGGTTGCCTTTTATCAGGCAGATTATATAATTTCTTAAGTAATATTACCCTGTAGGAATCTAGAAGTTGCATGCGGTCTAGACGATAAAAGCCTTATTTTATACGTAACACAAATCGTTCATGGAAATTCGATGGAAGGCAAACCCTCCCCAAAAAAAAACGTTAACGTTAGCCTTTGAAGAAAATAGCGGCAAAGAGACGGTGTCAAATTCCGGAGTCATTGCCTGTTTTGTAAAATGTGGCTTGCACGAGGTATGTCTTAAGCCTGGCCAGCCGGTGAACTAAACTTTTGGGAGGCGTCGCAGATAAAAGGGTACCGAAAGCCCTCTCCTCTCCTGTCCTCTGTAGCTCAGCTCTAACTACAGTTTTGTTTTTGGTGTCAACGAGCACGAGCTTCAGCTTGTTGGATTTTTCTTTTGGGAAAGTGGGAACAACATGTGAAAACGCCCAAGGAAAACCCCTGTTTCAGACAGACGTACGTACGGATGCATTTTTCGCCACGCGCAGGTCATTTTTTGGTCTGATTATGTACACGTATATTCCACGGATTAAAGGTACAAGTATATACAATAGAACGGCAAATAACTACGGAACACCTGGGAAGACTGCTAATATATTAATATTAAAATGTTCCAGAAGGGCAAAAAACCTGGATGAAGTATACGTGGAAAGGGGAGCGAGTCAGTCGATAGTAGTCTGCGCTCGGGCAAACGGCCATGCGATGTTGAGACAAGGTCCATGGCCAATGCCACGACCAATTGGCGGTATCAAAAACTCAAAAAAAAAGGACATCAAAAGACTAGCTCACAGCTCATTAGTTCGCCGGCATAATTTTTCCGAATGACGCCAAAAAAACATGTATCTGCTTCTAGTGTAACTCTCCTATCTCTCAAGTACATTATTTAAGGTTACCGGCGTGGACAATTCTTGGAATCAAAGCGTTCGAGCTCGTTGTTGCGGCGGCAGGGTCCTTATTGGAACGAAAATACCACAAAAACTATTAACTCTCCAAGAAAGTTTTCCAGAACCGTCGTGAACCACAGACATCTGAGGTATTTATATCACTGAACCAAGATCTGGGCCTTAAGCTTCCGCCCCCTTATCTACCGCATGGACTTCCTTTGAAGATGTAGCCTACGTATTGAGCCGTGCCTCGTGGCGATCCCTTCATTATCCTCGGATGAAGGGTAGGGTTTCAAACAACACAGTTTTTCCGTGCCTTGGGTATGTACATGTACACAGACCCTTCCTTTGCGTCCGGTCCAGTCAGGACAAGTGCCACATTCGGGCCACGATCTTTCCACGCGACCCACTTACCTGGAGCTTGGGCCTCTTCAAGTACACAGTAACTATGGTTGACACCTTCGGTTGACGAAATTCATTGTCCAACTTTATTGGTTAGCCGCTCGGAGACTCCGGTTTCTACCATGTTATCAAGTTGCAAGAAAAACGTTTGATAATATTGTTTTGAACCCACGAGGCAGCGCAGCTAGCTTTCTTAGCAGCTGCTTGGAACCATGCCGTTCAAATTTCCAGACCTCGCATAAACATCTGCATGAAGCAGGGGAGATTTCTAGCTAAACTCTCTCCCTCCCCGCACTTTATGGGTTGGGTATCCACATCGTCGTACGACGATGAGCCCTTTTGAACTCTTAGAAACTCCCTTTCTTCCATTTTCCTCTGTAATGACCCTGTCCATATAATACCCATCCCATCCCCCGCTACCCCAGGCCTTGGAACGTTTGGGACTTTCTCGCTATCGAAGGTTTCCGATCAAAGAAAAAATCTGGGGAAGATAGAAAAAAATAAAAGGGAGCTCTCACCTGACCGAAAAACCTGCGACACTATACAGTTTAAACCGGCCTTGCGTCTGCAGTTTTTTCTGCAGCCAGGCAGAAAAGGGAAAAAAAGGAAACGAAGTTTCAAGATGGCAGACAGAGGAACCCGGCCGCCGCCAGAGGTTCTTGCATCATGGCCAGCACCGAATTATGTTAACCCGGAAAATCAAACGGCGCAACTGATGGCTATTGAGATCACGTTGTGCTCGATCACTACTGTTGTTATGGGTCTACGGTTATATAGCAGAGGTGTTCTTACAAAAAGTATTGGATCGGACGACTGGTTGATGACTGGAGCTTTGGTAAGTAAAATACTGTCCCAAGTTTTGTTTTCGCATATTTGTGGTATTTTCGTTCCGGTTGCGTTGCGAGGTTCGCCATATTCCAGCATGGAGTAACCCTCGTGCTCCCGACGTCGACGTTGGGAAAATCCCCACACCATCATAAGATCTTTTGCTAATGAATCCGCCTATAAAGGTCTGCGCAATAGGACTTACAATAGCGAACTGTCTGGCACCGCAGTGGGGCTGGGGAGTGCATTTGTACGACTTCAAAGCCGAGTGGATCGTTCCCGCTCGAAAAGTAAGTTTAACCTCGGTTACGCAGGTTTTCCCTTTCACATTATACCCTATATCAACCCCAAATTATTACCTCCACACACGCATGTGTGCACACCCCGACCCGCCCCGCATTTTACCCCAAATTCGCTTTCATATGAAATGAACATACACACACACACCTCTGCAAAGGGAAAAAAAAGAGCAAAACTAACCGAGGGATTCTTTTAGCTTGCCGTTGCGACTGAAGTTCTGTTCGTGCCGTGCGTAGGTTTGACCAAGCTATCCATTTTGGTCTTCTACCATCGGGTATTTTCGTCCAAGTCGTTCAGGTGGTTCGTGTACGCGGGTGTTGCTTATGTGGTCGCGTATTCGATTTCGTCAATTGTGACGGTGTTCCTGCAGGCGATCCCCCTGCGTGCATATTGGGATAAGACTATTCCTGGAAAGTTCATCGATGGGCAGGTGGCTTTTGTGATCTTTGGGGTGCTGAATTGTTTAAGTGACCTTTGTGAGTGGGCCTTCTCTTTCTTCTCCTTCTTAGTTATAAGTCTTTAGCATTGGGCATCGTTGCTTACGATAAACCTTTAGATGTGTTCTTCCTTCCCATCAGAGAAGTCTGGGGGATCCAGCTTCCTAAGAAACAAAGAATCGGTCTCATCCTCGTCTTTGCTTTGGGTTCCGTGTATGTTTTTATCTTTACCTATCTATTGAGAAACCTTACTGACCAAGGCTTCGCAGAGTTTGTATCGCTGGTATCGTCAGAATATACTACTTATGGGTCGTCTTCTCCCCCACCAATTGGGACTTCACCTGTAAGCCCTTTCTTCCCCTAAAGTATCTACCACCTTAGTCGCCATAGCCACTAACACTTCTTCCCCCACAATGAAGACCAAGGTGGCCCCCTCTACATCGCAACAGCAATTGAAGGCGACCTGGGTATCCTATGCGCCTCACTACCCGCCCTAAAGCCTCTAATCCACCGCTTCGCCCCCGGTCTCCTCAGCTCAGGCCACAGGTCCAGACCCTCGGGCGTATCTCCAAGCTACCGCCTCTCCTCCTACGATGCCGACCGACGGCGGGATACGCGAAGAATAGCCGGTGCAGGCGGGACTGGTATCGCTAGTTATAAATTAACAAACAGCGTCACCAGCCCCACGATGTTGAATAACGATAGCGAAGAGAATATTCTACCATTACAAGGTCAAACTGGCCATGGGTGGGATTCTGCAACGGGATCGAACGACGGGAGTGCCAATGGCATTGGGAAGAAAGTAGAGATTGAAGTTACCGTAGAGAATATTCCGTATAATTCCAAAGATGATTTGGAAAAGGGAGGAGACAGAGGTCCGATGAGTCCTACTGGTCATAGAAGGATATGAAAGGGGATTCCTTCTTTTTGTTGTGTGTGTGTGTGCGATGATTTTACTTTGTATTTTATGATCGGTTTCTTTTGTTCCGTTTCGGTACCGGTATCAGCGATCGATCGGGTGGTATTTTCCAAGGTATACTTGGGCTTTTCATAATTTAATTCTAATTCAAGAAAGAACAAAGGTTCGGAACTTGCTTGAATGTGTTAAACATAGGTACTTATCGATTTCGCAGGGAAGAGGACGATATTGAAAGGTATAATGAGGACCAAGCGATTTCAAACGCCAAAAAAACTCCGATATGATATTACTGCAATACGCTATCCAATTATATATACAAAGCGGTTCAGCTAGCCTGCCCATCAGAACTAGCTTCTAGGCCCACCTCCCTGTGCCACATAATCATACATCATCTACAGCCCCCTCTATTACCATTACTCTCATAATTAATTACCCTTCTCATTCACATGGGTAATCTCCCCCGTCGTATGTTCAATAACATCATGATCAGCCGGTCTACCAGCGGTTCTTGTGAAGTAGGCCTCAACATGCTCGCTCCAGACAATCGGACATCCCTCATCAGCATGGCCCTCCTTAACCTTGCTCCTGCCTTCTTCCCACTCAGCTCGCATCTCTGCGATCTTCATCTTATAGTCCTTGGCAGGATTGTACTGCTTGCCAATACCCATCCATCGCTCCCAGACGCTAAGATGCTTGCTGTGCACGGCAACACCGCAGTATTCCTCACCACGGCCCTGTCGGATATATCTCCATCGTCTCTCCTGCTCTGCAAGGTCGAGGCCGGTGGTATCGGGGAGCCAGAGCCAGGTCATAAGAGCGCCGCCGAGACCGAACCATGGGACAACATAGAACTTGGTTTGGGTGTCGATGTAGCTGTACAAGATGGCGGCGGCAACAGCTCCGAGCTTACCAACGGCAGCACCGAAACCGTGGGCGGAGGCACGAACTGAGGCTGGGTAGACCTCTGCGGCGACGAGGAAAGTGACGGAGTTAGGACCGAATTGGTTGAAGAATGAGGAAAGGAAGTACATGGCCTGGAAGGCGTAGATATGTTCCCTAGAGGTGAAGTAGTTGAATGCGAAGGCTGGGATGATGAAAAGGATGAAATCGAACATGAAACCGACGATTTGCATCCATTTTCTGCCGTAAAGCTTGTTATCGATGAGGAGGGAGGCGAGGTAGTAGCCCACCATCGACACGCTGACGTTGACAAGATTCCACTTCCAACCGGTCATGACGGAGTGGTTGTCTGGGGTAATGACTTTGATGAATTCGGACTGGAAGAGCTTGTTGCCGTAGAAGAAAACGTCGTTGGCAAACCAGGTACCGGCGGTAGCTAGCATTCTGCCGCCGAAGTGGGTGAATGTGAGCTTCAGGGATTCAACATCGTAACCGGTGACCTTGGACTTCTTTTTCTGGGAATTAAGTTCCTGGTTTGTATTCTTCAGGAACATTCTGTGCCATACAAGGGCAGCGGTACCGATAGCGGGGATTGCGAAGCTGACTCTGAAAGCGATTTGGACGGCCTTCTCTGAGTACGGAGGGTGGCCGGTTCCGTTGGCGATATAGAGCACAACCATCAAGATGACAACGTTCCAGAATTGACCCCAACCTTGCATCAAGAAAGCGGATGTGACCGAACGGCCACGGTGTAGACGATCTTCCTTTGTCGAAACGACGCCAGTGCCGGTTCTGTTCTCCATACTTAAGGTAGCTGTCATAGGATACTCTCCACCGACACCGATACCGTAGATGAATAGACACCAAGCGTAACAGATAACCCAGCCGTTCAGGGATGTTCCCCACGAGGCAGTAAGTAGAACGAGACCCAAGAACATCACTACTGCGTCCTGTACGAGACCGAATTTTCGACCAACCCTATCATTGTGGTTAGCTAATAGCTCAGAGTAAAATCTTGTAGACTCTGCTTACCAGTCACCCTGGATTCCGACCAAAATCTGACCGACCATGATACCCGCGACTTCGAGGTATTCAATCGAGTTCACCCATCTTGCATCACAAACTTGATGGGTGTCCCAGCACTCTTTCCAGACCGCCTTGAACAGCGGTTTGATGTTTCCGATAGAGAAAAGAACGTATCTTCACAGGATTGTTAGCAATTGATCTCTTCATTGGTAAGCTTAGGGGATAGGAGCTCCTTACCCTTCCAACCCCAAACCAGCTCCGGGAAGCACGGCGCTCCTGAAGTAGCTGATCAATGGGGATAGAGGATTCTTCTTGGCGCCCTCCCAGATATCGCCCAATTCCCTCTTTCCCTCAACGAAGAGGTCATAGTTGAGAACGAATCGTATCCGCTTAGCCAGCGGCAGGTCTGCCCAATATGTGCCATTGACATCGTAGCTGTCTGCTGGGAGGAGAATTGGGTCGAAGATAGCCCTTTCCGGAAGACTGTCCGTACTTGAGCTGTCGACGGAGTACGCTGCAGCCTCGTTGGCCGCTTTTAGAGGCGGAGAATCGGATGGCGAGCTCATTGTGTGTTTGTTACCAAGACTTCGAACTCGTGAGAATTCAAAGGATCAATAAATAGATGATCAACTTTGATCTCCGAAAAACGGACGAAGATCTGTGCGACACCGGCAGCACCGCTTGAATGGCTGCTGAAGTGTAAGTAACTAAATAGTTTTGGGCCGCAAGAAGATATAGATATATAAAAAAAGGCTCCGTGAATTCTAAATGCCCTGGACAGGATAAAAGCCGGACAGGGTCAGCGGAGCGAGAATTGGCGGACTACGTCTAGACCCTGAGGTTGACGAGGAGGATAGCTAGTTGAGCAGTCGAGAGAAAGATTGAAAACCGTCCGCTAGCCCTGCTATATATATAAATCCGGCGTGTCTACCTCGCGAGGAGGCTGGCACAAGTTGGACCCCCCCATCAACCGCCACTCCGAACTGCCCCTCATTGTTTCTGCTCGGAAAATGAGAAAGAAAAAAAAATTCCAGGCAATTGATCTGGTGTCGCGTGAGCTCTATTGACCTCATCCCAGGAAGCATCGTTAATATGCAAGGCAGTATAAGTTGACGTCTGGTTGTGGCAGCCGAATGCACGTTATTTTCGGCGAACTCAGAACAACGGTGCAGGTCGCAAGCTAGATAAGCGACCAATATCGAAGAAGAGTTCGAACACGTTGATGAATGCTGTTATGCCATTGGCTGCTTTAACTTCATCGGAAACTTGCTCTTTCCCACGATTATGGTTAGGACGGTGAGGGGTAGTCGACTCCCAGCCCGATTTCGCCTCAACACATATAATCTTTTGCCTTGTTTCGGGATGCCGACTTGCCTAGGCGAGGTTAGCATTGGAAACAGATGGGCCGGGTAAGACAAGCAATCTTGGATGTTCTGGTGGGCAACGAGAAGCTTTTGCCAAAAGGCCATAAGGTTCTTGGTGAAATCTTCTAGGGCACACCCTCGACTCCTGCAGGGGTCACTGTCAAGCAGACATGGGACTATCTGCTACTGTAGCTTTCGAAGGTGATTCCAACCGCCTGTAACTACCCATAAGGTCTAAGAATCGCGGTCTGCCTATGATCTAGAAGGCCAAAGGGAAGCTGGCATTGGTGGATCACACTTGCATTGATCTACTATCCGCCCAGATCAAAGACACATCGGTGATGTGAGCCCTCCATCACAAGCCTCGACTCCACATCTTAATCGGCACATCATACGATGTGACAGAGTGCGCTAGGATGCATCCCAATGCCTCTCAGTGATATACACCCAAAGCATCGACGTCCCTGGATAAATGATGTTCTGATCCACTAGGCTAGCAGTGACCCGAATCTTCCCGCCGCATCCACATGCAGTCTCCGCGGTATCAGCATTTTTTTTTTCCCACCTTCAATGTTAAAAAATGCGATTATCGATAAAGCCATCCACCGAGACAGTCAAGAAAAAATTAAAATTATTTCTCCGGGCGAGCGGGTTCGACGTTCTATCGTCTGGTTCTGGAAGGTGTCAGTGTTAAAACTCCTTAAGCTTTCCCTTACCCGGTCTTGGAAAGAGCCTTGGCACGACGTCTAGGAATGGAAGATATGGGGTTTCCGGCTTGGTATTCTGCATGAACTACGCAGCTGCCCTGCAGATACCGACTCTGGAAATTGCTCACACGACACTCGAGGCGGTTCAGATGATTGGTTGGTCCGGGCATCGGCCTTTTGCGGAGTGTTTGGTGTGAAGAAAAAAAAACTGTGGGCAACACAGTGGGGGCTCCAAAATAACACACGATTCGGGTAACGAGCAGCTTCAACGGTGCACAGTCTGACAAAGTCAATTGGGTAAAAGGCCCACATAATAACTGCCGAGGAGAGCTCGACCGTAAAGTCTCGAAGAGCACCTCGGGAGAAATTCCATATCGCTCCCGTTTTTCTATCATACGTCGTGCAATCGGTTAGGTAACTCCGGGATTCTCCACGTAATAGGCTGGATTTACGCGAGCTCAACAAGCACAAACCAAGCGCCGCGCCTAGCTTGGCGTCATGGCGAATTCCGTGTAGCCGTCGATACCTTGTTGAGTCCGAGCTCGAGGTCGGGTGTTTCTCACTTCCAAATAGAGGAGGGGTCTCATCTCATAATATATTAATAAGGCGGGCTCGAGAAGTCTATATCGACAATTACGTATTGTGCCTTATATACAAGTAAACTACTTCACATCTTGACGCTGCCGATTTTCTCATTGCGATTGCCTGCCCGACGTACCAAGCTCCTAGACGTTCTAGATCTAATCTATCTTCTCCAAATGGATCTCTAGTTTGCCGGAAGTTCGGAGACGCGATAGTGTAAAAATACCAAACATAACTCTTTCCTGCTAGCCCTAGGGTCCTCTAGTCTCGGAATTAGGTCTCGGGGACCCTTCTACAACAGGGAAAGGGTCACCGAGACTACTCTTTACCGCTATTTCCAACGTTTGTCCGGTCGCATTGAAGCACCCAGCTTAAGGGTTCACAACGGACGGTCTGCACATTTTGAGAGTTTCCTCCTCGACAACTGATCAAGTCCTTTATTTCCCCTCAAAATGCACAGTCCCAGATCCGGCGCTATAGTATCAAACCCTTCGATGTCACATCTCAATAGGCTGCTGGATTGGACATAGTTGACCGGTCGCCTCCGGAAATCTCGACAACCTTTCCCCCTCTCATAGCTATCCTTCCTAAAGTTGATGTTCAGATGTGTAACGTTTGTGAACGGGTACTCTCTAAACCCTCTCAACCATTTATTTGATAGGACACCGTCGTAGTTCACTACCCGCGTGGTCTCGGGCGGGGTGATAAAGAAGGATGGGTGGAAAAGTTTGCCTTGAATTGTTAAAGTGTGGAGCTTTGGTAGCTGCTTGATGGTAGTTTGGAGGCTCTTTAACGACGGCGATAGTTTAAAGTCCGTGTATCTTCTTCCGTTGTCGCGGATTGAGCGGATGGTAAGGAATTTGAGGTTAACAGCTTGGGAGAGTAGGTGAGTGAGGATCCCTGCGAGTCGCGTATTATATTGACTAGTATCGATCTGTATATTAGGTGCGCGTAACCCGTCCGAGGCACCAGGTTGGTCCGACACGGTACACGGCCACTCCCCGTCGTCGTTTATATCATGAATATCATCTCCTGGGTCGGTAAGGTCGCTATCGCTGTCCTCCCAGACACCAGATCCATTGGCATGGGTATACTGGCGTTCGTCGGTTTCGCAGCCCTTATACTGCCAATCCATCTCCAAGTCGAAGGAAGTTATTTTCTCGAGATCAAGAACCTGCTCATGCATTCCGGGCTCCAGGAAGATGGGATTCGCGATAACAGCCATCGAAAACTCTTCTGGTTGCTTTCGTCGCGAGTATTCTCGAAGATGGCGTAGGAACCCGAAGAGTTCCTCCCTTTCGGAGTCCGTATGCCATGATACTACATCAAAACACGCGTATCAGTGTATCGAACCAGCGAGAATGATGGGTAGTGATAACCAAAACACGAGATCGGATATCACTTTCCGTTTTGCAGAAAAGCATCGTACTTACAATTATACCGAAGCTCCAAATGCTTCAAATTCAACTTCCCGCTCGCCAGCAAAGTCTCCAAAATATGAATGAAAGAACTTCGCACAAACCCGTTCGTGCAAGTTAACGAATACCTATGGAGCAGTATGGCCCTGATATGCTCCACGCCAGTATTGTCGACACCCCGGGTGTTAATAAGCCTGGCAAGCTTATAGCATATCCTACCCCGGTCATTGATTTTAGCCTTATCGTAAAGGCGTAGCGTCGACCAGAGGCTTTGATAACAAACGGGGTAGAAGAGCTTGCATGTGAGGAGAAGGGAGAAGATATCGGAGGGGTTGAGGTATTGAAGGATTTCGTAGCTGAGTTCACGGATTGCCCCGATTGTTAGTAACGAAGCCATCCCTTCGCGTCGCAGTTTGTAGAGATGGTGAGTTCATGGTGAAGAGGGTGTAGCAGTTGGGATTACACCTGTCGATGTTAAGAAGGCTTTTTTTTATACCAACGGCCAAAAATATAATATGCGCCGGCCCGAGGTGGCGGAATATATCAATCCAGGCAAAGAGCTGGGTATCGTGGGCTAACCGTCCAATGATAAACTGCTCCAGTACGAGGTTAATGCACGGTGAAAATACTATCACATTTTTTTTGCGCAAAGTGCGTGAGGGGATTGCAGATGATGGCCAGCTGGCGCGGGGCAAGATATATGCATGCTCATCAAGATGGGCCCTAGAACTTATAGAGGGGTTGGCCAATATCGGTCTCGACATCCCCTTAACTGGCAGGTTTGGAAGGTGCCAGCAAAACATGCCTTGCATGAAGACCCTTGGTTGCCTCCACCCATCTTGTCTTTTGATTGGTGAGTTTGACGAGGCTATCTCTGGCCAAGTCGGCCAATGCTCCGCCACCACTTGTGGTATTTTGAAGGGCAACTCAATACGACATTACGGTGTTAGATCAACGTTTGGAATGGTTCAACTTAGGTGAGGTTGGTAAAATGAACACTTAGGGTCCAAAAAATAGTTCTATTAAGCATACAAGATCTAGATTACCACCGCCGTGAACAAAGACGGAATAACTAGATTAACAAGAAGTACACAGGTAAAATCAGGGTGGCAGGAGATATCGGGGCGCATGAATGAATACCATCGAGGGCTTTCATGGAGACATTTAAACTGCAGTTTTAGTGACCCCTCCATCGAAAGTAAGCCTCTTCCTCACCTGCATCATCATCAACTTGTTACCAAGTCGTACTACCTTCTCGGAACCCC
Source organism: Arthrobotrys sinensis (assembly GCA_036971225.1). Lineage (NCBI taxonomy): Eukaryota > Fungi > Ascomycota > Orbiliomycetes > Orbiliales > Orbiliaceae > Arthrobotrys > Arthrobotrys sinensis. The sequence goes on along the minus strand of JAJTTV010000017.1, from coordinate 58,205 downwards.
CTCGATAATCGACCGTCATGAGGCGAGGACAGTACACAAGCGCCTGGCCAGCATTCAAAGACATGATTTGCTCGAACGCGCTGGCCGCTTGTTCATTCGTCTCGCGATCTTCGGTGGAGTTGCCAGTCTCAGTGGTGCTATGGAAACCAACGTGTTTGCGGAGGGTACTAAACCATCGAGGACTGTCGAAACGGTGCATGATGATGAAAGAAGAGAGCTCAAGTAGTTCTGGATGGACATGTGGGTCTTGAGTGCTGATGACGGTTCGGAGACCGAGATGTCGCTGGAGACGGATATTTTGAATGACTGAGTTGGCGAATTGTTGGGAGGAAGCTGCTTGAGACATGAACTAAAACGAAAATTAGAAAGGCACTAACGAGAAGACGGGAGATATCTACCTTATGAGCTTCATCCAACGCGACGATTTTGCCTGTGGTGGTGCGGGTGGAACAAAACAGATCGAGGCAGATTGAGAAGAGAACGTATGCAGTCTCGGAATCGACGAATGGGCAGGTGAGGTCAACGATTGTGATGGATCCCTCGGATGCATCGAATGGGCTTGAGTTTTCCTCTGCGCCGAGGAAAGATTCTAGAAGCTCAAGTCTAAGATCGAGAAGAGCCCATTGGGCTGCGGAGAAAGGTTCTAGAGCCAGCTGGGCCTTGAATTTCTCATAGTTGAAGCCTCCATCAGCAGCCATATCCCTTAAGATGCGGGTGACAACTTGCAAATAGAGGGCCGTGTTGTCTTCTTGGACCGACATGAGGTGCAGCATGGTTTTGGAAGTCAACTGGCTGGCCTTCAGAAGCAGTGGGTAAACGGTAACACCTGGGATCTTTTCATAGACCTGTTTCATATTGGAAAGGTTGGAGCGAGATACCAAAACCGTGACCTTTCTCGCACGGTTCTGATGAGCCTGAGACGAAGTGGCCTGGGTAGCGGAGGGGACAGCTAGATACGCGACCTCACACGGTTTTCCGGCGTCGAGGGGCGTGAACGGGGAAAAATAGAATACCACCCCAGCAAGCGGACGGTTAAGGATCCCAACACCTGGGTTCTGGATAACACAATTTTCTGAAGCTTGAAGTTAGAAAACGGTTTATATATTAATTCAAAGGGAAAGAGACCCATACCCATAATGACGGACAGAGAATGAGATTTACTAGATCCTTGTAATCCACAGATGAAGGTGGTAAATGGCGTATTGGTGTTGAGAAAGACCATATCATCTTCAAGCTCTTCTTCGTAATGATAATCCGCCCCCGAAGCATCCCTGTAGCTATGGAGCTTGGCGAATATTGCGAATTGGAGGCTGTTCTCTGGTGCATTATCAATGCTGGGATCAACACGGATGATATCTGAGGTGAAAAGCGGAGCGGCAGAGATAATGGGCTCAGTACCGGTCTGGATAGCCCCGTCGTTGGCTGATGGCCAGTTGAACATCTCAGCAGAGATCTTGATCAATTTTTTCGTTGACATCCTCCAGCCTTCCTCAGTCTGGGTTCTGTATTGTAGCGGTAGTTCGCTGGTAACCTCGGAGTTGATCGCGATGGCTCTGGCGTTATACGCTACATCGATAATCAGAACGCGTCTTTCTTCCGGAAGGATGCAATTGGGGGACGTACCGGTCTGTCTGAATGCATGAGCCCTCATCCTGCGAGAGCCTGATGTCTTCCCAGTATTCTTCATGCTAGAAGCCGGATCTATCGCAGGGATATCTGGTACTTGGGTTTGAGATGCTCGCTGAGTTGATATAGGGATATCTGATAGCGTATTTGGGCGTCCAGCCTGAACTTGGGGAGATTTGGCTGCTGGCGGGGTCGCTGGATTCTTCGGGACAACAGGGGGCGCTGGTGGAGGGCCGGTGCGATGCCAGAAGTTCCAGTGAGGGAAGAGTTGCTCCACAGAAGGGTCTCCTGGAGTAGGTGGGTCACGAAACTTCTTGTTCCTATCAAATCTTCAGTCAGCCGAAATGTTACAAGGTCTGTTGAACCGGCTAGGTGACCTTCTTACAGCAAATCATCTCGTAGCATTTTTCTATCAAGGGAAAGTCTACGCTGTCGAGCTTTTTTGGTCGTTTCGCATTTTTGACCTCTCTAGTGAGGTCTTTAATCTTGGGCTGTCGACCTTGTGGAATATGCTGGTAAAAGGCATCGTAGAGCCAGCATCGCAAGAGGTTCTTAATCTGTGGCTGAATCTTGACGGGAGATGACGACATCTTGACGGTAGATGGTCATCGATGATTTTTAGAGGGTCGTTAAAGGGGTAACACTTTGGTAGTTGCTGACAATGTCGATGGTTGATGGTATAAGCCGTTGCTTGATGTTGGTGGAGGTTAGGTGGAGCGTAAATTATGGCGCCTAGGTTATTTGAAGGATGTAGAAACGCAGCTCTATCATCCCAGCTATAGTAGCAACATACAACCTATGTTAATAGGACTTCCTTAAAGCAGGACACCAAACTTTAAGACTTCCTAAATCCAACCCTGTTGATATGGCCAAAGTCAAGTGTCTTCCATTGCACAAGTGGTGCTTCGTATCATGCCAATTACGGGATATCGCAATTAAGATCCTCGAGCTCTTCGAAGCTGCAAGGTCATGGTTGGTAGGATGATATGGGACCAAAATGGCTAACCTCTCGACCTGCGCCTGCGAGCTCAAAGAGAATGTGGTAATTAATAATCCAATCCCAAATTACAAGGTTATATATACAAAATAGATGGAATGTTGATACCTGGGTATAACATGATAAAGGCTTTGGTGAATGCTTTAAAGATATTTGAGAATACATGTTACCGGGTAGCTGGTGCATTTGTATCTGCTCCAGATTTCTCCGGGTCCGTCTCTACACGGTCAATTGAAAATGATAGATTTGGTTGTAGCTCGCCGCTTCTGCGCTCCAGCACAGGGCTGCAGTTGGTAACCTGCCTCTTCTCGTCATCCAATTGCAACTGTCTCTCCAAGTCATAGAAATCGACTATCGATGAAATTGACATTGTGTAGCCCGGCGAGTTTGGGCTATTCGCCTGATACTCAGTATCGTGGCTCTGTCTGTTGTATGCCGACACGGGCGTTATTTTAGGTAGAATATACGTAGGTCTGGATGGATACCGCTCCTCGATCTCGTCATGGCCCAGCAGCGATTCTATTCTCTTTGGGACTCTCTCCAGGTGGCTACTTTCAGCTTGATCGAATATAGTGGCATCGGACTGCGGTCTTGAGCCGCCATCTATTGTTCCAGATTCGCTGTCCGCATCGTAGTTCTTCTTCCTGTCGCAGCTTATCCTATTTTTCCAATTCCTGAGACCACACCCCCTTGTCAATCCTTCGAGTGCCGGTGCACATGCTACACAAACGCATAAGGTTTGCTCGAATACCGCAACGATCCAGTTTGTAGTTGCAGAGGAAGACACATAACCGAAGACTATTACGGCGACAGCGAAGGTTATGCAAAGGAACCCCAGAGCAAAGGTGATGCCGACCCCGATCTTCTGTGGTGTAGGAAGTGGCCATGGGAGGGCTCTGAGAACCGAGATCGGTAGAACGTACACCATAACGTCTGTCAACAGATGGAAGACATATCCGACTATGGAACTGGCTATGGAGGCCCGTCCCGATGAGCAGTCCCCATTTGGATCCCTAAGGAGTGATGGAATAAGCGGTTGGCCGAATGGAACTTCGAACCAAAGGATGAACCTACCAGTTTCTCGACATTGGAACGCAAAGGAAAAGATTAAGTAAGGTACCAAGGGTGAAGCCTATTGCTACCGTGGCGACCGTTATCCATAGACATAGTCGCGTCCTCTTCATAGTTCTCGGAATGAATCTGGTGTAGAAACAAAGCATGGCCGCCTTAACGGCGTACATGCCAAAATAGTAGGTCGTGTTTTCAATGTAGAATATCTGACAGCAGCCCTTGGTTAGAAACCTTCATGGTAATATATTTGGCCACCATAGCTCACCTTTAAAGCTCTGGTATCCGCAATGTTCCTATCAAACATATCGATTTCCGGAGCATCCAGCTTCTCATTGAAGAATCCCATATCGTATAAGACTGCATCCATGGTCACCTGGCTCAGGAAGCATAGCCAAGCTACCACCACGAATCCATCTTCGAAAAGTGATAGGTGTGCATATCGATTCCGATGATAGAGCCGAAGAGCCACTAGGAAAAGGGTCACGGCTATCATGGACCATTCGAACGCCTACAATGAACAATCCCGTAGGATGTTAGCACCCCAGCTGGCCGACTGCTCATACAGTTTGGCTGAAGAAGGATATTACAAGTATATCGAGAAAGCGAGGCATTGGTCGGGAAGTTTGGTCAGGTTTGGCGCCTGTATATCGTATATGTTTGAATTGTCCCTCAATTGCTCAATGCTACTTCGCAAATTTGGTAGGCTGACTGTTTTCGACTTAGATGTGAGGCTTCCTCGTACAACATCCTCCCGACCCCTCACCCTCCTCAATAAACTGTCGGAATTGTACTGAAGAGAAAAACCTAGGAGGTCCAAACAGCAGGAGCACCTGGGATCGTGAAGGAAAGGAGGAAAGAAGGGTTGAATGCGACTCGCGGGCGAGACATGCATTTGTAAGAAAGGGTCGGCTCGTCGGACATACTTCGGATCCACGCTTGAGAAGCGGGCAAGCTTGAGGTGGAGCTACAAACTCGACGGGGGAGTGGATAGAGCAAACACTCATACATGCCATCAAGTGATGGTCCTCCACCTGCATGGAAGCCATCCTGCATGCAAGGCACGCGTTACAGCCCCTCTTTTCGACTCGAGTTTGTAGCAAGAAAGCTTCCAAGATCTCGTAATGTTGTTTGCTCTGTGTTGTTTGCACAAGCAGGGATCCTTGTTGGAATGTGGAGACAATATCGAATAGGGCTTCGAGAAGAGCGCCACATATGGAACCTGACTGCAGCTTCGTGGCCCAAAGGGGGAAAGCTGGCGGGAAAGTCAGGCACGTTTTTGCTTCTCGAACGTGAGGGGTTATCGATCAAGGAGGTCGGTGGTAACTATGGCCCATTTGCAATTTTCCCACCGAACGGGTAGTTGACATGTTTGTTCGCTCGTGCATTTCGATATATACTTAGATTTTTTTTATTTTTTATTTCCGTTCAGATAGAGTACATCCACATGTCTTGAGTTAACTACATTTTGACACCCCATTTGAAGCATGATGACCTTGACTCAAGTAAAAGAGGCCTTGGTAGATATCAAAAGGATAGCGGAGATGAATGTGTTCACAACTTCCACATTCATCTACGCTATCTGTCCGATATCTACCGAGACCTCTTTTAATCTTGAGTCGAAGTCAACCATCAACCCAGAATCAAGTCTTCAAACCCACTCCCCAAATTATTCTCCTGATTGTCTAAAACATCCACCGATGTCCTCCGAATCCTCCAGCTCTCGACCTCTTGGCGGGTTAATTATCACGATATCAAAATTTCCACCCATAATTTTGGTCTGATACATATTGATATAATGTAGACTGTGATAACAACCCGTGTTATGTTTTTATAATATATTCTGCGTGAGTTGTTTTATCACTTTCCGCCGCAAAATGATCCGGTTGAAAACAATGACGAAAGTTGCAAAGATGAGAAATTTCCAGAGATGGATCATGGGGTCCAACCATAGCTACACAAGCTAGGACATGAAGAAAATATGGCGATTATTTAACACCCGTTGAAACCTAATACATGTAAAATCGATTTAGATTAGCTTCAGTCTAGGATTAGCTTGAGTGAAGAAAGGGAAGAAGAGGCAATTCATCAGCAAAGCCAGAACAGCTGCCGATGGATGGTTCGCCATATAGCTGCCGATGCTACAGGGGTTTAGCGAGCAACAGAAACCCCACTACTCCCAACCTGCCCCAGCCTGCCAGCCGATTGTAAGTGACCAGCCTACCAGCTGGCTGGCTGGCGCGCGCAGCCGATATGCCTCCCTTTTCTTTGGCCAGGCGAAGCTGGCATGGGAAGGCCAGGCTGTGGTTGGGCATGGGAAAGGTTGTGCTTGCATCGGATGGTTACCCGATACAACTAATACTGGAATCTTTTCTGCAGAAGTTATCGATAGTGTCATTACCTTGCGATAGCCTGATGCATTAAAAGGACCTCTGGCGAGTAAACAATTGAGGCCATTGTCTTGATTATTAATCGTTTGCGCTCTTTGCGCAAACTCGGAAACGTCTTTTCCAACTTCTAGAGTATACGGGTATAATTTCGACGTGCGGGTGCCATTTTTGTTGTAAGGAATTTTGGTCTGAGATATATCGATAATGATTGCGACTGCCACGTTGGGGGATTTCGGTGATTATTTATATGAGGCAAACGTGGGCAAAAATCCCCTTTTGTGAATCTTATTTGGGACTTGCAGAAAAGAAAACAGAACTTCATTCACGTGACTTATCGCACAACTCAGATCTTAGCTACCTCGAGCGCCTGGATTCGAGACAAGATCTCCCACCAGTGGCAATTTTAAAGTGTTTGGATTCAGAGCCCATATGTGTAGAGCCCATCTACATATACTTGTTTAGAAACGGCCTAAATCTTAAGATTGGCGGTCCCACCCAAGCCTGCAGGCCGAAGTCAGTTCGAGGCATCGCAAGATGGCTTCCTGTTGGAAAACTCGATGTGTTGGGTGTTGGCAGTCTTGGGCGGTACAAGCCTGTTGCCGGGGTAACTGATAGGGCGCCGACACAACAAAGCGACCATGCCTTCAACCAGTCCTCAAGACGTCTACAGGAAAGGGTCTCTTTCAACGAAATATACATCTACAACTTCAAGATCAATAAAATTCAACCACTACCACCAATTAGTATCCTTTTCAGGTGAGAAGGGGCCAGATGGAGCCAAGAGACGACGACCCAACACCGAGACCAAGGCGCCAAAGAGATATACTGAACACGGCACCTCCACCTTCGGGTCCGGTTTTCACAGCTACATCCTCAAGTCAAACAAGTCGATCCCTAAGCATAGTACAAGAAGACCAAATTTCGACATTACAATTTGAAATCTACCAGCCACCACCGGCCCGAGACACACGTTCGGAGTCTTCAAGTCAGAAGAGGCGTCGGAATCACACTGGGTCGGAAACGAGCGATAGGAGTAAAAGAAGAAGGGGAAGACAGGCTTCAGAGGCCGATTCAGTGTCGGCGGCCTCAGACGATATTAGAAGCCAGAGTTCGGATCATAGTCGTAAATCGACAAGCTCGAGAGGATCGGTGGCCTCTGATAAGAGTAAATTCTCAGACAGAACGAAGTGGGATGTGGAGCGGCTCTCCGAAGAGAGTTGCTGGATATGTGGAAACCAACGAACAAGTCTAGATGTTTGCCATGTGATCGCGAGGAAGGATCCTGGTGTGAGTTTTAACTTTGCTCGGAGGATGATACTAGTTACTTGGATATTTGGATGTGGATGAACTAACCTTCATGCATTCTGTATAGTTTCACGACATATCCTCCCGTGGAATCGTGCCTTTTAGCCATCGGGGCGACAAAGCGAACGCCATCCCGTTATGCAAACGTTGCCACGATGGATTCGATTCAGCACGGCCTCAGGTCATCATCCTACCCGTCAACCTACAATATTTTCTCGACGTGGAAGAACAGGACTTCCGTGAACGAAGTAAAAATGCAGAGGGTACAATCAGACGCCGCCTATGTCCATCCGGCGATCAATACAGAGCCCATTTACTCAACAGTCGGCCGAATTGTGTGGAAGAAAAATATTTGAATGAGCTAGAGGATTCAGATCTACCGGGAGGACTCTACCAAGCCTATCTTCGAGAAGACATATTGGGGACTCGGCGGCACCCCATTCCGCTAGGAAAATACGACGAACCTCGAATATGGCACGGAAGCCCCACCGCAATTATCGTTCATGCTCTGCAGGCGTTAGCGTGCGTCGATGATACGAAATGGATTTCGGAGGAAACACTTGACACTCTCTATGCGATAGCACGAGCATGGAGAAAGGAGCCCTTCTTAGGCGATGCTGGCCTGGCGCCACTCGCCGTCGACCAAACTGTGGAACGTAACCCTGGAGCTTCAGGCTCCGCCTCTACCCAGAGTAATTATTCGAAACAGGAATCGGGAAGTAAATCAGAGACGAGAACTCGAGCGGATGCATCACAAGTAAATGATGCCTCTTCAGCAACAGATTACGATGACGAGATTCTGGATTCTGCTGGTTGGAAATGGGGGCCGTCATTTACGGCAAACCAGGTGGTTCAAATCTTCTCTGGGAATTCTTGATATCACGATGTAGCTCCGGGGCGGGTTCTACCCTCGGATCGAATATTACGACATATAAACCTTTATTGCGGAACGTTTCCCCCTCCATCAAAACATGTCGCTTGCCGGTGTCGTACCGCTCGAGCAACCCCCGGGCTTCCCAGTCTAATCATCTAGCTACGGCAAGCACGACCTCCACATTGGTTTCGGATGGGGCTTGCCCAATCAACCACAACTACGGAAACGTGATAGAGCGGTCATGCAGAGTTGGCTACGAAACCTTGCCGCAGGGAGCCCGCAAATCACTCAGGATATATGGAACCAGTATGCCCATAGTGCGCCCAGAACCCTGTGAAGGCGACTGGTGATAACTCAAAAACCCACACTCTAGAGAATCTGCAATCGAAAATGGGCTGCCTAATTCTAAGGATCTATACTTGGTGGTTGTGATGCTTTAGCGGGAGCATCAATCCTCAGGCGGTGTCAATGAGAACGCCATTGCATTCCCGACAACATTTTGTTAGTTAAGATGAATACTTTACCACAATTAAGTATCGATATGCAGAGTTTGCTATTAATGCAGACTCCGTTACCATTGTCAACGCTGTTCTCCAACCGTCCGAACCAAGTAGCCTTGTGCCGAGAGTGTAGCCTTGTAGCCCCACCATCTGAAACAGATTCCCAACACCGTGCACCGATCAATATCAACTCCACATCAGTATCTTGATATTCTCAAGACCAGCGCTGAAATATCCCGTCGAGCTGCAATACTTTCAAGTCTATGGAGCTAGAGGCTGACGATTATACCGTTGGATGGATCTGTGCTCTTCCGATAGAGAAGGCGGCCGCAACTGCCATCCTGGATGAGGAACATGCTGGACTCACCTTATCTTCCAACAACGAAGACACCAATTCATACACACTTGGTCGAGTCGGTCAACACAATGTGGTTATAGTGTGCCTTCCAGCAGGAATGTATGGAACGAACTCTGCTGCAAGCGTCGCCACTAATCTTAGCAGGAGTTTTCCATCCCTACGGTTCGGGCTAATGGTTGGCATAGGAGGAGGAGCGCCGAACGATGAGAACGACATTCGGCTCGGTGATATTGTTGTTAGCCAGCCATCACATGGTACCAGCGGGGTGGTTCAATATGATTTTGGCAAAAGAGTAGCAGAGGACACCTTGCATCGCACCGGATATCTGAACGGACCTCCTACGATCCTATTGAACGCCTCTGCCTCGCTCCAGGCGAGCAAGAGCCCACTCGATCTAGGGAAGAGTATAACTACCATTACAATGAAGGCTGAGGAGAAGGACGAGAGATTCACGTACCCTAATAGCGAGGATCACTTATTTCGCCGTGATTATACACACGTTTCAGGGACCGGTCGTCAAAGAAATACATGCGCTAAGTGTGACCTGTCACAGCAAGTACATCGACAAGCCCGTGAACACGACGATCCTATCGCCCATTATGGTATCATCGCATCCGGAAACCAAGTTATTAAAGATGCCACCGTACGAGACAAAATTAGTAAGGATACAAATGCCGTATGTTTCGAAATGGAAGCGGCCGGCTTGATGAATTACTTCCCATCCTTGGTGATACGAGGGATCTGTGATTATTCCGATAGCCACAAAAATAAAAGCTGGCAACCATACGCCGCAATCACGGCTGCCGCGTATGCCAAAGAATTGCTCAATCATGTGCCAGTTTTCAGCGGCTCAGGAAATAATGCCTCCGAAGATGCCAGAACAGGTATGTACAATTGTTTCTTTCCCCCACTAGATCTAGTCTACGTATGCGACTAATCCAAGCGTCTAGATGTTTTAAAGAGTTTACAAGCACTCTCATCAGTCTCAAGAGATCCGGAGGCCGAAAAACTAGACGTTGAACGTCGGAAGGATAAGCTTGTAGATGGTTCTTACCAATGGGTCAAAGAAGATGAGCTTTTTAAGAATTGGCTCACTACCGGGCCTCAAATATTGCGGCTTATTGGAGGGCCAGGAAAGGGAAAAACAATGATCATGATCGGTATCACCAATGAGTTCGAACTCGGCGCAAAATCTCACCGAGGAGAAAGGTCTGGATGTGAATACCAACCAATTTTACGTCTACCCCCGTCGGCCCACCTTTCATACTTTCTTTGTCAGGGGACCAACGAACACCTCAACTCTGCAACATCGGTCCTGAAGGGTCTCCTCCTATACCTTCTTAAAAAGAATCACAAACTTGCTACCTATCTAAAGAAAGAATATGATGTGATTGGGGCGGCCGAATTTGGCAAAAGGGTAGATTTGAATTTCCTTCAGCTTCTCTTATTCAGCATACTCGATGATCCCTCCAATCCGGTTTTACTCTTTGTTGTCGATGCTTTGGATGAGTGCCTCATTGGCCGCCCGGACTTGATGGCCTTAATTCGTAGGAGCACCGATCATTCCCCGAGAATTAGATGGCTGATATCAAGCCGCCCTCATGAGGATATCAGGTCGTCATTCGCAGCTAGGGGCCTCTGCACCGAAATCATACTCGAAGAGAACCAGCGTTTTATCGACACCGCGATCGGAACTTATATCGATTTAAAGGTCTCCGAGCTTCACGCACAAAAGAACTACAGGCCGCAGGATAAGCAAGATATTGAACGAATTCTGAAGGATAAGTGCGGAGGGACTTTTCTATGGGTTCATCTAGCATGCAAGGAGCTCGAATCCTCAGAGGCACTATCCTGTGAAACAGTTTCGATTCTGGATCAGCTACCTTTGGAGCTAGCTAGTGTTTATGCCCGAATGCTTGAGCAGATCAACGACTTGAAAGACACCAAAGCTTCCAGCCGATGCCTAGATATACTAGCTACAGCAACTGTTGTATATCGTCCACTGCATTTAGGGGAAATGGGACTTATGGCCCTGGGCACTGATCATTTACCCGACGTTGAGAGGCTCGTGAAATTATGCGGATCTTTCCTCACCGTCGAAAACGAATCTGTCTACTTCATCCACCAATCGGCGAAGGATTATCTTGCCAGTGACTCCTTAAACGTAGGCGTATTTAGTGCGGGCGGTACGGCAAGCCGACATCGGTCAGTCTTCAAGGCATGCATCGGAACACTTTCGGACCCACACCGGTTGAAGAAAGATATCGCGGGCCTTAAATACCCTGGAACATCTTATACTGAAATAACTGAAGTTCAACGAAATTGTGTCCGCGATATTAGGTATGCCTGCTGTCACTGGGCGAGACATCTCGAATCATCAGTGCCTACTGTGGTTGAAACCACGATGGTGCTGGATTTTTTCCAAAGTTATCTTCTATATTGGCTCGAAGCACTTTGCCTGATAGGCAAATTAGCTGACGGGCTCATGCAAATTGAGTCTTTAGAGGAAATGAAGGTTGTGAGATGCCTTTCGTTTTTGGACTTAATTGCTACTATTGGGACTAATGGCTGACATCGATGGGGGTAGCACCTTCAACGGCTGAATGACCAGGTACAAACGATCGTGGTAGATGCTGGGAATTTCCTCAGGCATAATTATTCAACAATTGAGGCGTCACCTCTTCAAATATATTCCTCTGCTCTCATTTTTAGCCCGGAGCAAAGCCTGACTAGAATAGCGTATCTCCCCAAACTTTCCAAATGGCTGTGCGCGGGAACAGGAGGTTCGATCGATGGGACTTGGGACCCTCGCCAGAAACGGCTGTTGCAAGGCAATGCGCCTAAGGTCTCCGCTCTAGCCTACTCGGCTAATGGAATACTAATCGCATCTATATGCTGGGCCAGTGGTGGTACCTCTATTGGAGTCTGGAACGCACTGACTGGGCTACGCCTACACACCTTTTCAGTGGATCACATGTCCGCCTATAGTACGCTATACTTTTCGCCAGATGATAGGTTCATTGCGACTTTTCTAAAATCTGGAGCCATCCAGGCGTGGGATACCACTACAGGCAACTGTACGACCCTGCTTGAAACTGGATTGACGGATATTCAAGAGGTGGTATTCTCGGCGGATTGGAAACTGTTAGGGCTTAAATACGCTTTCCCAGGGGAGCGGAACTTCGGTTATACGAATAATTCCCGTGTGAATCCCCGACTCCCGTTCTCCAGGTCGGCCCAACTCTGGGATGTAGCGGCCGGAAAATGCCTAAACGAGTTTCTTTCTGAATACCTAATCGAATCATTAATGATCACGCCCCAGGGCAAACTGATCACGTTTTACAGAGACAGAACAGACGAAATTCGACTATGGGATTTACAAGCTGAAAAAGAGCTTAGTCGTGATTTCGTCGCACCAATAGGGTTCTTGCGCGGAAATGCCAATACGATATTTCGGAGTTCCGCGGCCGTTTCGCCCAATGGCAGTTTCATCGCATTCTACGGGGAACTTGGTATTGATGTGTGGGATGTCTCGACCTATCGCCGCCACAGGGTTGTCGAAGACCCCGGGGATCCCTCCCCAATGGAACCTAGTATCTATGACTACAATCTATCATTCTCCGGCGACAGCAAGCTCCTTTTAATTGTGTCTAGCGGCGGTAGCGTATCTATATTGGAAACTGCTACTTGGGAATGCATTTACGTTCTGGACTATCCCACGACCTCTAGATTCCATATGGCGGCATTTTGTCCAACAGACCGAACTTTGATTACTACAGCCTCTTCTGATGGGACTATTCGAACTTGGAGTATAATACCAAAGCAATCCTCTCGTCTTGATCAAGTTAATGATCCTCGGTATCATATTTTCAGCATAACAACTTCTCCGGACAGCTGCTTTACGGTGACAGTCGCTGGGACAAAACGCCCCGGGGGTTTCAGCCGTTCCTCATATCGGAGGTCTCCTTTAGGGGTGCAATATCGGGCGCTGATATGGAATACATTTACTGGTAAATGTTTACATGGCCTCGAAATGCCCCTTACAGTTGGGTTTCTGAAGGTGATGTTCAGCCCAGACAGTGGGGTACTTGTTGGTCCCTGTTCTGATGATAAGATACGGCTATGGGATCCTGAAACTGGACGTTGTCTTTCATCCTTTGACCCCTCTGATTATTTCCAGGGGGGTGACAATCATATCATTATTTCCTCTGATGGTTCGATGATTGCAACATCCAGTGGCCCCGGACAAACAGCACAGGCCGTGACCAAGCTCTGGAAGGTAGCCACTGGTGAGTGTCTGCGTACGTTCGACGCCGGTAAGCCCCTAGCACCATGGCAGCCCAAAGTTGACGACGCACCGATGATGGAATTTTCTCCTGATGGCGGACATATCGCCATCAGTCGTTGGGACGAGGACCCGTCTGGTTACTATTATCGTGTCGGTACCTTGGAGCTACGAGATACCACCACTGGGAAGTGCGTTGGAACGTTTGGTAGACATTTAAGGAGAGTGACATCGATAGCGTTTTCCTCGCGCGGGAACTTGATAGCTTCTGCTCCAGGGGGCAAAGATATCCAACTTTTTGAGCTACCGGCTACCCCGGGCGGGCACTGGCAAGAATCAGGGGACGAGGCCGCTGTTGAGCACCATGAGTCTATTCGACGTTTTGCAAGTCACTCAGATGGTGATGTCGGAAGCGGGTATGTCACGATGGCATTTTCGCCAAATGGAAAAGTTCTTGTTGTTGCCAGATCTTGTAGAACTATTCAACTTTGGGATATCGCGAGCGGGAAATGCTTTCGACGACAGACCTTTCGACACTTGAACAGCTACGACGATCATTTTCGTCCCCCTGATCACCGTATCGAAAAAATCGAGTTTTCAGACGATAGTGAACTCTTTGTCTGGGGTCTCAGAGGCTCGAGGATCATTATTCCCACCTCCTCCACATGGCCCGATAGAGCTAAGGATGTTGGTGAAACGGAACCAATGACCGAAAATTCGATGTTTCTAGATGACGATGGATTGTATGTCCATGGACGCAAGCTTCTCTCTATCCCACCGGCATTCCGTCCAACGGTTTTCGACTATAAACATGGCGTATTTTCTATAGGGAGCTTCGGCCAAGTCTACTTTATCAAACTTGAGCTGGACCGCTTATTGGAACCCACGGTCTGACACTTGATCCAGCTATAGCTCTATCCAGTCTTGTAATCAGAATATTAATTTTACCTTCCTACGGCATGAGTCCAGGGGTTGAGTCGTAATAGCCCTGGTTGTTGGCGGGGGACAGGTCTTGTAGATAGAATATATAAGTAGTACTTGCATATAGGTCTTGGAAACTCGTGGTTTTTTTATATTCTTCCCTGGTTTCAAGCATTGTATCATTTCGATAGGGTAAACATTGCCGTGCGTAGAACATTATCCGTCGGGTATCTCAGCCATTATACTCTAAAGGTTTGATGGATTCATCTCCAACGTTAACGTAATCAGCTTTGATGGTACCGGTGAGAGTCTCATGCACGTACAAGTTACTGTGGTGAAGTTCGACGCTCGGTCTGTTCCCGAAATTTTATAAAGTTGCAATTTCAACCCCAGCCCTGTACGTGTAATCAGCTACCAGTTAGTTACGCCCCAACTACTCGGGCCAGCCAACGGTGTAGCGAAGCAAGGCGGGAACTCAGATTTGACAATTGGGTACTTCTTCCCGGCGTATCAATCCGTTCTGGCGATTGAATGCGAAAAGCTTGCATTATGGCATCTGCCAAAATCGCCAGAAATCTATGGAACCTGGGGGCCGCAGACTATGCAGGGTGGATGCAGGGTGATTTTCAACTGCTCCAGTAGCTGAGTTAGTCGCTATCACCCGATTGCTATAGGTTCGAGAAGCATAACGTTTTTTTTTTTCGAAAGCCGTTGGTGACAACTGAGAGATCTCATATGCTAAATATAGATTTGAATTGGAAGGCAAAGGGTACCATTGTCATCGATGGAAACCCTGATCACTTGATCGGAAATCACCATTTCTTGAATTCAAGGAAATTGAGAGGAGAGTGACTTGGAAGGTCTTGGGTCTTTCCTCCTCCGCAATTTCTTGGAGGTTGAAAGTCTCGATTCTGGTAGTTTGTATTGGTCTGTTTCGAGTTTGAAGCCCCCTTTTTCAAGGCTGAGTTTGGCGTGAGTTGAGTTGGCCTTGATCTGGGCTTGGCATCTTGAAATTAAATTGGCCGCTCTTCCGGCCGGCACCTCCTTCTCTTCTTCTTTCCTTCCATCAACATCAGCAGTCCATCGACATCATCGAGTTACATCTGTCGTTTTTTTTTTCTTTCCTTCATTCTATATTTGTAATCGGCTTCGACACACTCCTTTGGTCACATTTCCCTTTATCTCCTTCCGTCGCGTGCAGTTCGTCGTTTTTCCCGGTAGTAATTAGAATCGAAAACCCTCACTCCAGCTGGTCTACCATACTCTCCTTTTCAAACGGTTCTTCTTGCCCTTACAAACACAACTGTATATTCGATCCAGGACTTTCTCTCCACATTACTACGACATACGCGTTCGAAAATAAACAACAACTACTACCTAACATGCTCGCGAAGAGTCTGCTTCTCGCTGCTGCGGCGGCAATCTCGGCGGTTAACGCCCAGAACGAATACCTGGGCTTCAACTATGGCGCAGCCAAGGCTAACGGCCAGACTAAGGTCTACAAGGACTTCTTGGAGGAGTTTGAGCTTGCCCAGAAGCTCGCTGGTACCGGTGGCAAGTTCAGCAGTGCTAGATTGTACACTATGATTGTAAGGACTTTGAGGATGCGAGGGGTTATCTCCCTCTCTGTTGTTTTTATATTAACCGGTTATGTTCGTTTTTATAGCAAGGTCCAAGCAAGGACGACCCAATCGATGCCATCAAGGCTGCCATCGAGACCAAGACTACTCTCTTGCTCGGAATCTGGTGCTCTGTTCCAACTGAGCATGTCACCAACGAAATCAACGCCCTCTTGAAGGCCATCGACACGTACGGCACGGATTTCACAGACCTTGTCGTCGGTCTCTCCGTCGGCTCCGAGGACTTGTACCGAAACTCGGTTATGGGAATCGAGAACAAGTCTGGAATTGGTGCTGAACCAGATCAACTTGTCACCTACATCAACATGGTCCGAAAGGCCATTGCCAACACCCCCTTGAAGTCTGTGCCAATTGGTCACGTCGATACCTGGACTGTCTGGGTCAACGGCTCCAACAACGCTGTTACTGAAGCTTTGGACTGGATCGGTTTCGATGCTTATCCCTACTTCCAGTCTACCATGGCCAACTCCATCGAAGTAGCTCCTCAATTGTTCTGGGAAGCCTACGAAAACACCCAGAAGGCTACTGGTAAGGAGGTCTGGATCACCGAAACTGGCTGGCCCGTTGCCGGTAAGGACATGAACCTCGCCAAGGCCAACACCAAGGACGCTCAGACATACTGGAACACCGTCGGTTGTGCTCTCTTTGGCAAGTACAAGACCTGGTGGTACATGCTCCGTGATGCCGACCCAACCCCACCAGAGACCGAATTCGGTGTCGTCGGTGCCGACTTGAAGCCTTACTACGATCTCAGCTGCAAGAACGCCAAGCCAGTCCCAAGCCCTGTTGCCTCTACCTCTACCACCGCTGCACCATCAAGCACTAACGCTCCATCTACTCGAGCTCCTGGTATGTCTACTTCTCCCACCTCCTCTTCCTCCTCACCCCAAACCCCTACAACTCCACCCCCTGGACCGACGAAGTCTCCACCCGGCATAAGTTCCACTACTGGCGGCCCTGGATCTACTTCTGGACCAGACATTCCCCTTCCCTCCTCTTCTTCAAGTCCTGGATCACTCACATCTTCCTCTCTCCTCCTCCTCCCCCCTTTGTCGAATGCCGATACAGAGTCTACTATAGATACAACGCAGGAAACTTTAAGATCTAACAGTATTATTTCAACGTCTACAGGAACCACATTTGAAGTCGAATCATCCACCCGCGGATCTGGATCTTCGCCAACTGACTCCGCTGAAGGTGCTGCCCAGACCACCGGCAGCGGCGCCCCATCCTCTGGTTTCGCGATCAAGGCGACCATGGGTTTCGTCGTTGCCCAAGCCATTGCCGCTGCTTTCTTCCTTTTGTAAAAAACCTTCACCTTACCTTGACTATGATATTGGTTTTGTATTAAGGGAGCAAAGCGTGGTATATATATATCTTTTTATCTTTTTCTTGTACAAAAAAAAGAAATGGCTATGCATTTAGGACAATATTGGGAAATTTTTAGCATCGCAGGAGACTTCATCGTGTAATAAAATAGACTCACTCAGCAGACCCTTTGTTTATATTCATTCTCGTTGGCGTTGTATTCGCTCGCAACCACCCCTAAAAATATCCTTCTTACCGACCTAACGGCTACCTCTTTATCCACCGTTTTCGTGGAGGTGAATCGATTCATATATTCTCGGAATGATTCCTTGTCGCATAGCATACGATCCTTTGTCGGCGGTGAAGGTGTGTTGTGAGGTTCCGAGGATCTCATCACCGATACACCGATACACCTACCTATGGCTATGCCCAAGTGCAACCTGCTTGCTCTGTTGAGGCTGGTTTACGGGACTAAAGGAGGGTGAAGCTGAAGCTGATCAGAATTACCGTCTTGTCTCGCCACCAGAAAGTGGGAAGCTGTAGACGGTAGAATGTAGAATAATCAGTAGAATGCAGGGCACGCGATGGTCAGACATGGTCGACACTTGGTCAGCCAGATCTCGCTTACACCCGTCCCCCGCTGCTGGGCACCGGATTCGATTCCGGCTGAAGTCTGGATCTGAATCAGGAACACCGACCACATTCCTCCTCGCAACGCCCCGTCGCTGGTGTAGATTAATTCCAACATAATTGAGATCTCGAGCATGCAGAGACGGCACGATGCTGCTTCCCAGTTTCCAAGTTTCCAAGTTTCCAAGGGGAGCTCTGTCCCTCAAGTCGCCTCTGATTGGGCCATCATAAAACTCTTTTTCGGGCAGCTCACAAAAAACAGTCGAAATTTTCACCAGACCCCTGCAATACAATACAATACAATACAATACAATATCGATCGAGATGCGCATTTCAAGCTAGTGCCTGGCGCACACACACACACAAAAAACCTGCCGCTTCCCCTCTTTCCATTTCCATTTCCATTTCCATCCCAGGTTTTCACTCCTTCCTCTTCATTGAACCCTGGGAATCCTTTCCTTCTTCTCGTCTACGAAAAGCGACAAGAACTAATACATCTGAACTGCTGCAACAACAAGTCGACGGTATCCATTGCCGTCGCACAACCCATCAACCACAATTCACCGAATCACTTGATTCACCTTGTTATTGGTCCCAAGGCTAAAAAAACAAATACAGTTTTTACAATATACAATTCATTATTATTTCTACTCTGATAGCTCTCTATCGGAAATATCGTCACAAAATGGCCGCGACTGCGCCTGCAGAGCCGTCCATTGGCGTCGTCGATTCCAGAGTTCGATCCGTCGACCTCGATTCCAAGTCGCCCGCCACGGTCGCCCCGGATACCATCGAGGATGACTCGTCTCAGGAGACTAAGAAGAAGTCCTTCTTTGGCTTCTATACCTCCAAGCGGTTTTGGATCACACTGGTGATGGGGTATGTTGCCTGGTCCCTTCCACGCGCGTGTGTGCGCTCAAGTAGAGCTCTTGTTAATTGAATGTTTTCTGTTGGAATTTAGTCAATTCCTGGCCCTGTGCATCACCAGTACCAATACGTTTACGACCCTGCTCTTCATGGCGGGCACTAGCTTCCCGGCCTTCCAGACCTTCATCAACTACTGCCTCCTCAACCTCTGCTACACCAGCTTCACCATCTACAGGGAAGGTTTCAAGGGGTGGCTGAGGATCGTGTGGAAGGATGGCTGGAAGTGTCAGTCTTACTAGCTCTCATCTCCCTCCCCCTAGCTATAACCATGCTGATGTAGTCGCTGCGCCCAGATTTCATCCTCGCCTTCTTCGACGTAGAGGGCAATTACTTCGTCGTCCTCGCCTACCGATACACCACCATCCTCTCCGCCGAGCTCATCAACTTCTGGGCCATCGTCGTCGTCGTCATCCTCTCCTACTTCCTCCTCAGGGTTCGGTACCATTGGTCCCAGGTTGCCGGTATCCTCGTCTGCTGCGCCGGTATGGGTGTCCTCATCGGTAGCGACAAACTCCAAGGTGGAGACTTCCACAGCGCGGCGGATGTCCTCAAGGGAGATCTGTTCATGCTGTTGGGTGCGACATTCTACGGTTTCAGCAATGTCACCGAGGAGTTCTTTGTCTCCAAGACGCCACTCTACGTGGTTATCGGTCAGCTGGGGTTTTGGGGTATGTGCATTAACGGTGTGCAAGCTGCCATATTCGATAGAACTTCTATCGCCACTGCCGTCTGGGATGGGAAAGTTGCGGGTTACCTTGTCGGATATAACCTGGTGCTTTTCATATTCTATACCGTCACACCGGTGCTGTTTAGATTGTCGTCCGCCGCATTCTTCAATATCTCCCTCCTTACCGCCAACTTTTGGGGTCTGATCATTGGGATCAGAGTCTTTGGGTATAGAGTCCACTTCTTGTACCCCGTTGCGTTCGTGCTCATTATGGTTGGGTTGATTATTTATTATATCATGGATGCGAGTGGGATCGGTGATGATAGTGTTAAGCCCTGGTTGGGCGAGGATCAGGCTGCTGGGCATGAAGGTATTGGAACGGCGAAGAGGAGGATGAGGACTCGGGTTGGGAGGGGGGTAGGCGCTGGTGCTGAGGCTTGATTAGGATGGTTCCCTCTGTCCAAACTCAGGTAGTCTCCTCGAGACTACAAACTCAGCCCAAGAGTTTACCTGACTAAACCTCAGTGTGGAGACTACGCTTACGACTCGTCTATCTCTAAAACCCCCTCGTCCGTTCGTTTACTTCACAACATTTAGCTTTCTACCTAGACATCTACTATCTGTCCTATCCTTATTTGGCATTCTACTTGAGACATCTATTGTCTGTCTCTATCCTTTGGCAATTGCACGCACGTGTAGGATTGCCATTGGAACGATACGTTTTTGTCTGAATTTAGATCTTTCAATACATATACTAAAGTAATCACTAACTACCAATTTCAATTCACCATACACACCTATATTCTACGCTCGTGCAGTAGTCAATTACTAGCCTGCGTAAACGCAATAGCCACCGGCTCACCAGTCCGGCGGAGTAGTCTTGTGTCGAGTTTCTAGATTAGTCTGTTACCCCGGATTCGAGCATTGTAACACAAGCTAGCTCGTCTCCTACGAAGCTCACTGCATTAATGCATTGTATTACACAGCCTACAAACCAATCTATTGACTTGCTTCGTCGTTCGGGTGGTGGGTGTAAATAAAGCTTGGATTTGTAAGAACAGGAACTACCTTGTCTCGTAAACGAGACTCAGACCTTCGAGAGGACTTCCGGTACATGAACTACCCCGAGTCATTGTCCCTTACCTAATAGGAAAAGCTTTAAGCCAAAAAAGCTTAAACGGGTCTAATACTGCTTTCCTTCAGACCTACTTCCTACAATCGATCCTACCTTTCTGTTACTAAAGGTCGGTTGGCTCGGATTATGGTATTGGTTATGTAATTACTGATAAGCTTACGGGGCTCGATTGAGCCTTGGCTTGGCTTTTTCCTGTAGCTTGGACCCGCGCCACGATATGGGTATGGACATCCTTTGTGGTATCTTATTCGTGAAAAAAATACAACATTTGACAACAAATTTTTTGGTGAAATATGGAGATGGATGGTTCAGCCGCATGATGACTAGTTATGACTTGGTAGGATTATTGGGGATAAGCTGGTTTGGCAGGATGGATTGTCAGCTTTCAGGAATTTCCGGGGTTTACATCTGGAAGGAACCTTTGAAGGGGATTGCATATAAAAGGAGGCGTGATAGTTAATGTTTGGGTATTGATATCAATGTCTGCGCTCAGAGTATCGATTCCACTATCGTCAGAACGATATCAGTATCTTCATTGAGAATATAAATCTGCTATCCTCAGAACGCTATCAGTATCCTCACCCAGAATATCAATATACTATTCCCAGAACGATATCAGTATCTTCACTGAGGATATCAATCTACTATCCTCAGAACGCTATCAGTATATTTACTCAGAATACCAATCCACTATCCTCAGGACGACATCAAGTTGCTTTCATCCATACCAAATCCTACATTCTTATATCCCATCCAAACACTTTCAACCCGTCATCGGAACACCTATAAACACCCAAACCAAACCAAACCTATAACCAAATAAATATTATCTCGCAAGCCAGAACACCACCTTCGCACTTTAAAATAAATCCAACATATCACATTCCTCAAACATGCACCTCTCCACCACCCTCCTCCTCCCCTTAACCACCCTCATCCACCTCTCCACCTCCACAATCCTGATCGGAAACCTCCGCCTCGGACAAAACACCTACACAGTAGCCTGGAACCCACAAGAAGACCCCTGCACCGCCTCCCGCGTCCTAAACCAAGACCCCAACAACCCTTGCGGCGTCAGATTCGATGTGAAAGATTATTTCGGGGCAACGCTTGAAGGATGCGGTGGGCCGTTGTTTATCAATGTAAACGGACAGTTTAATAGTAATTGTAGAGAGGATAGGAAGTTTATTCCGAGTTTTTGTGGGAATCCCGGTGGGGGGTTTGGGTTGGGGCAGGTTTTTACGATTAATCAGGGGTATGTTTGTGAGTGAGATATAACGATTGGTGCTTCGATGGTGGGTGGGTAAATTGGGGGAGGTAGCTGGGGTTTTATCAGTCTCGGAACCAATATGGTCACGAGATTGGGTTCCTATTTTGTTTATTTTTGGTCTTTTTTGTTAAGGGAGGGGGCGTTTTGGGGGTTACGTTAGTAAAGTGGGTTTAGGTTCGAGTTCGAATTTGGTGCAGAGTATACGCTGGTCTTTGGGGGTTCATGGACATGTAGTGTAGTGTACTGGAATGACTATAAACTGTCTTCACAGGGATCGATATTCGTGATCTTCGTTAAACACGTAGACTTATAGCTTTTGTCAGCCGTAGACCGTTCTCTCTAAGTCTCGTCTTCGAGAGAAATTCGAGAGAGGAGTGGACCAACCATATTAATATTCCCATACACCGTTCCGATAAAACCAGCATCGTCTATATCAAGTAGTCGTATTAATATCATTACGGCAAGCTCCACGGTTTACTAGTCCACTAGATCGATTAAATATCTTATCAACTCTGGGTTTCGTAAAATCACCAGGCACATTATCCTCTAGCTCAACCCCACCTGAATCGGATTTTTAGCTTCAGGATAATTATGGACGGGTATCATAAGAATAATTTGCGTCGTGATGCCGAGGTTTGATTAATTATCGATATCACGTATAATAAATTGTTAGCTAGTAATGGTATTATATTGTTGTTCTTATGCATATGTCCCTTCCAGCGATCGGGTTAGTTGCTTAGCTTTTTGGGAACTGGTGAAGGTAGGTTGGGATTGGTCTCGTAAACCAACCTCAACGAACACACTTCGTGTAGGTTGGAACGGGGTTTGTGTGTTAGGAGTATGGGGAGATGATCCGGAGTTTGTGGTGGTGGAAGCACGGGTGGGTGATTTGAGGCTTGTGATGCTAGATATATAGAGTTGACTTGGGAGTGGAGACTATGGTGGTTCTGACCGCAAGTCGGCAGGGTCGATGTCGCCGCAGGGGTTGGGACTCCGGCGGGGGTATCCTGGAGATCCAGCCCATAGCATTGCCAGCACTAGTTAGGCAGGTTCTTTAATACAAAAGCAGGTTAAAGTAACCGACTCTAGATGTACTGTGAGATATATATCTCGCAGATAAATATAGAAGCCTATATATGTATATTAATTAGCAAATTCGGGCTTGGAACCGTCGCCCGCGAGTGCATAGGGTTTTATAGGATCGATGTCGCATTCCTTTATAAATTTACAAGCCAGTCCTTAGATCGGGGTACAGCGCAGGTATTCTTTTCGGCTTGACATCAGCCGTCACAGCTATTAATATCGACGGAAGATGGACCTAAGGTCCGATTACCAATGCCGACACCTAGATTCTGAGCGGTGGCGGAAAAACGACGTCGACGGCGAGAAGGCCAAGAGTTGATGCAACCATTGTGCAACACTATCAATGGGCCTACAACTTGAGTGGAGGTACATCTATAAGTGAGCCGCTAAGATTCATGTATACCTCGATTGGGGGGATGGTAGAAGCATGAAAAGAATGGGAACATGTAAAACAATGTCGAAGGAAGAAAAGAGAGAACCGATGGATCGACTATGGAGGATGCGACCCCGGTACTGATATCTTCCTTTCACACCTATCTGCTATAGCCTGGAATTGAGGCGGACATTTATATTTACCTGGGTATTGACTGGAGCTTGCACATATGGATTTACGGGAGGCGGCAGCTTGCCACCAAATGCATGGTTTGTGCGGTTGCTCAGAATTTAGGAATTGATCGGGATGAGCGGATGGTCCAGACCACGCTGTTGTAGCTAGTAGTTAGGATGACATCGCAAACTTGTATGTCTCTAACATGGACTTCGTACTTCAGGGTAACATATTCCAGCGGTAACCTGTAGCCTTTCTGATTCTGAAATCAAAGTATGTTGTCCCTGCGGGTTTTGAGGGCCGTTGAAAGTCTAGAGATCTCACACAATGACACATGCAAGTTTGGTCCTATTAGAACGATCGATAGACTCTGAGATACAAGGGATATCATAAGCTAGCGGCAGGAATAAGAAAGAAAATAAATACAGGAAATAAGTAATCCACATCTACATGAGTGCTACGAATTGCGCAACTTGATCGAACGGTGGGATACAGAAAAGAACTGAGTGATGATATGATCCGGGAGACCAGGGTGTTTAATGCCATTCATCGGGTCCAAAGTATCCTTTCTCTGGAACACCTTGTTGGATGGCGGTGCCCTGGGCATCCATCGTACTGAGACCCACGGTGTTACCCCACCATTTTGGAGGCTCGGTGTTTGTCATGGAAAGTGTTAGGAAGATGATAATTGTGCAAAGAGCGAGACCTACATCCAAGCCAGCGGATGTAAGGTAGTTGTAATTAGACCACCAGCCCGAAAATCTCTTGCGGATGTGGTGGTTGAAGACGAATCCGACGATACCCCAGGCAAGGTAGTTGAGAGGGGTAGCAGGTGGGATAAGACCGGAGCCGGAGAAAATAACTGGCCAGTTGACGTATCTGAGGAAGCTCTTGGGGAACTTGCGGGTGAGGAAGTAGAAGACAACTGGAGTGAGAGCACCGATGAGGAAGAACCACATGAGCCCGGAGTAGATCTGGCCGGGTGAGAACATTCTTGCGGGGCCGATAACACCCCAGACGATGGAGGCGTTGAAGAAGACCGTGGCGTTGGGGCAGGTGAAGTGGTTGATGGCGGCTTTAGTGCAGATACCGTCGATGGCTCCGAGAGCCCAGTACATCACAGCGACCTGTACAACGGAGGTCCACATGGCGGCCGTAACCTGGGCCCAGAACATAGTTCGTGGTGGAACTTTCATGTAATGGCCGAGTTTGAGGCCTTGGGTGAAGTTCAAGGACTGAGACATGGTAATGTAACCGTAAGTCTTGAACATCATCATGGCGATAGGACGTCCGGGAGTCATGTAACCGATGATAAATTCAGTGATGACGTTAAGACCAATCTGAATGTTGGTGACAGCCTGGATCATGCCGACTGGGACGAGCCATACGACGGCAATGATGATGGAAATCAAGAATGCCCACCATTCCAAACCGGTGTTGAAGGCTAAGGAGGCAGTGAGACCTAACGCCAACATGACGAAGAAAAATCCAAGGTACCACCAATCCGGGGAGTCCTTGTATTTTTTCATGAGTTTCATGTGGATATCGTCCTCCTGGTTTCTAGCTGCCTTCATTCGGAAATATATTTCTTTTCCATGATATAGGGCGGTATGGACAATGACAGCGGCGATGGCGGCGAAGGAAAGCCCATATGACATAGCAAAGGTGGTCGAAAGGAAGAGAGGGGAGTAGGATTCGTATTTGGCAACATCAAGACGATGGTTCTCATCGAGGATGCGAGAAACGTTGTACGGCTGGGCGGTATTGTCATAGGATCCGGAATCCGAGATTGGGAGGTAAGCGGAGTACCAAGCACCGCTGTAGTGAATGCCAATGGTAATAAGGACATAGAAGAACACAGTACCGAAGACAGTGTTTCCAATGGCGTGCCATGGTGGGATAAGAGGTGAGCCAATATAACCGGCAATCTGGGTCCAATCGAATGTAATAGGGACGAGAGATACGCCTGTCCAACCGCCGAACAGTTGGTTCACGATGACGTTGTTCGGGGCAATAAAAGTAGGGAATGCGAAAACGCTAAGAGCCTGGAATAGCCAACCGGGGATCCAGTACCAGCAAAACGCACCGATAAGGACATAGAGGAAAAACCTATATCTAGAGATACTCCATCCATTGGCTGAAGCAGGGCTGGCTTTGGAGTGGTCGTGTAGTGCGTAAAACAGGGATGTATTGACCAAATTTGCGGGCCAAATCATGGCAGCTGGCCAGACAAGGAAACGGCGGCACAATCCAGCAAGACCGAAGCCAAGACACTGGGTAGAAAACGTCAGGAGCAGAGCGAAGCCCCAGCCATAATCGAATCCGTATCTGGCAATTTGGGCGAGCAAGATATCAGTCGAGTAAGCGGCGCCGCCACCAAAGGAGACATTAGCCATAACGACGGAGATCACATGTTCCTTCATGTTGAAGGGGCCCGGGACAAAGGACCACTCGCGACCAAACGTTGTGAACTTCTTCTTCGGCATGACGATATCCCACGCACGGCCCATTGGATAAGCGAGCAGCTGGGTGACGATGGATGTAATGAGGATGGATGGAGCTCTCATCGAGAACAACATGTTGATGCCTGAGAGAAGCGTGGCAAGGAACAGACCGATAGCCCATGCGCGGATGGTGTTACATGGAACATCCTCGTCATAGTTTCGAACAGCCGCTCGCACTTCGAGATAAGGAGAGTTGTCTTCGGTACTCTCAACGATGGCCTGCTCCTTCTCCACATCGTGGTTGGCAAGAGCGGCACCTAAGTCATCGAGCTTCTCCGTCGGAAAGTTTGGGTCGTATTGGTGAGAGTTGTATACTTGGGAGGCACGCCTCTCTGAGGGATCAATCGCGTCGTTACCGGACGCCGTAGCGTCGGTCGACCGACCCCCAATCGATGTCCTAAGGTTCCGAAGCATGTTGGTGGCTACTGATGCTGAATATCCGCGTCTCTCAATTAGTTCATGAGAGTATTTAGCTCTTTTCCATAGGAAGAAAAGAACCGAGATGCAGAGGAAACTCTCGAGATGGGAGCGAATAGACAGGAGCTTGGAATTCTTGGAAGAGAATTCCGTCGCCTTATATACGCATTCCAGAAGCCCCTTTGGGAAGGCAAGATTGTCCGTCCCGTTATCGCTCACATACCCAAGGGAAGGCAAGGGTGGCCCAGGAATTGAGAGTTCTAGGAGATACTTTGGAGGTTCCAGATGAATTCTAGCGCGAGCGGGCAGCGGGGAAAGTAACTATCGATCAGTGTTGCATTCTGGCATTCGTGCGACAGGCAGATTAGCAGGGTTATTGTAACAGTAGAACAGAAACTAGCTGATAATCGGAGCAAGCGTACTCTTTCTCGAGCGATGATCAGGCAAATATTACAGCCCGTGATAGTTGCCCGGCATATTTCACAGGGTTTGAGTAGAAACCACCGCCGGCAGGGGGCAGGGGTACCTGTTCCTAACAGGAAAGACCGAACAGCGACGGAATCAAAAGGAAAAAGAGGATTCCTACCAGAAACATGTCGACAATAATGTTTTAGTTTTTGAGATCAATGGCAGCTTTGTGATACGGAAAATTGGCTCTCGTGATACAGTGAGTATCTGACAATTGGCCGGGTTCTGTGCAACCATCGGCCGACGCTCTACCCATCTATGCCTACGCTGCCAGGACTTTGCCGTGTCGACCTTTCGCACGAACGGTTTGGGGCGGACGTAAAGGAACAAAAGTGTTATAGATAAGAGTCGCCCCGCATTGCATGGTCTTACGCCTTTCAAAATGCACGCACTGATTGAGCATGATGTCTGAGCTGAATCGCTTGATCCACGATTTCTCAACACAAACTTACAGGAGCGCTCTTGGGCCTGTTGGAATTTTGGACCGCCCATCAATTCCGGAACGGGCAAAATCCAGGCAGCAGGACCGCTGGACTGACCAATCAGACGCACTGAAGACTCGCCAGGCCTGGCCTGGCCAGCTTCTTGATTAGATGATTGCAGAGTTGGTAATACCACACGAGACCAGATAGAAAGCCATCGGAGAATCGGCAACTCGACAGCGTTGCGGTTTTTAGCACTTGGCCAGGCTGGGCAAGAGCTTAAATCAGCTTAGCTATGTTCCCAAGACGTCCTGCCGACCTTGGAGACGCTGGGAGACCGGATGTCAGGCTGCCTGACTGTTGGAACCGAAGCAGGACTTTGAACAACTGGGGGGTTGCAGGTGAGGGCTACCGAGACGCGATCGAACGGTTGTATTATCTAGGCAGCAGTATTTTCGAAAGTTACGTGCCGGTGCAATCATGTATCGAAGTGGCGACGAGAACCGCGAAACGAGATTTAAGAGATAAATTTCCCATCATTTCGTCGACATTTCTCGAAGCAGAAGCTGTCGCAACTGGAGACCATAGGGTTAACTGGAATTTTGGACCGGTCGCCTGTCAGATCCGCCATTTACCAGCAAGGTGACCATGCATGCATGGAAATAATAGCTTTGCGAGCAGTTTGCTGAAACCTTTGTTGATGTTCAGTTATCAGCTAATTACTACGTATACTACCTATTCGCCTACGTCAAGTTTATGTGCTACCAGAGATAGCTCGATCTCCGATGCGTTTCTTACGCGTAATCTGACCTCGTTTTGTAGAGACATTTCCACGACACTCTCGGGGAGTGTCTATAGATGGTTACATTGCAGACTCTCCTCAAACGTGGGCTCCAAAATGACACAGCTTACAACACATACTCAGCCATTTGTGCGTTTAAACGTTTAGAACAAGCCACGAGACCAAGTTCCTGGACGACTCTATATGATAACCTTGTCAGAGATTGTCACACCCCATGCTACTATTAAATACATCAAGGCAGACACATCCCGGCTCTTTACTTGATCGATACCTATCCGTCCACTAGTTTCTGGGTCGCACGACCGACACCTACGCCTGACTAACCATGGTCGTCTGCCGAATGAATACGAGGAATTTCATTATCTACATACCGACCTGCCGCTTTAGAAGTCATCGAAACGGAACCAAAGGACAGGTTGGCATCGAGATGGCCTAAGATTAACAGGGCGACCCGGTGCCTCCACTTATCCGTGGGGTATCTACCCAACAATACCCGAATTCGCTCTTGAAATTTATACCAATTGATTTTGGAGTGGTTTTCAACGCTCCCTTAGAAGGAGATCGTCGTTTTCAGTATAGAGGTTGTTCCTCTAAATAGCCCGGGTTTGGGGCAGGCACACTTACAACCAGGGCAGCCTAGCTATCCATCCTGCCGTTTTGACGGGTTGTGTCTGTTCAGCCTCCAATATCTCTGAACTAAGATTTGGAGCTTTAGGTGCCAGTATTGGAGTTCGGATGGATACCATGGGGTCGGAATTCCTGCCGCCGGAGTTCCCCGGTTCCTTACGGCGTTGTGAACTGGTGTTAGTGTTGAAATTTCCAAGCTCGCCTAAAAGCTTGATACGCAATCTCGTACCAAAGAGATATGCATCCCTCTGCTGTAGAATTCCATCTGTAGAATTTGACATAATGAAACGTATAGGTGGCTTTCGAATTACGTCCCACTGATAAGCAAAAACCTCACATCCTAGCTACAGGCTGCAATCTTTACAACACTCGAATTTATCTGACGAACCAGTTTTAGATACTCGCCCCCTGTTCTTATGAAATTCCCTACCAATACTACCCAAGAATCTTACATCTACCGTTCATCGCTAGACCTGCAGCCTGGATAAGCGGCATACTTTACGTACGGCCTGTTAACATGTTCAAATCTATGTGGCCTGATGCATCTGACGTGAGGGCTTCTTGAACCCCACATGTTATTTCATAAAACAAAATTATGGTAGGGTACTAGAAGGATACAATGTGGAAGCCTATCAAGAACCGCGAGTTCGATGTAGACATGTAATCTAATCTCGTAGAGCAAAGTACATGCCAAAACCAAGCCGATGAGTTAGTAGGCGTCCCTGTTCGAGTGCGTAAGTTACTCTGGACTTTATAGGCGCATTTTCGGCGTTCCGGACGTTCCGGGGACAGCCGACACCTGTCAAAGTCAGAACCTCTCGTGCTAGGGTTTCCAGTGCGTACTAATTCTGGTTACACAATAGTTGACGAGTATTTCAAGACTTTTGTTGCATTTTCGTTGTTGCAACACAATCCTCTAAACTCTCCGGTGAAGCCTGGTGGTACATTTGAATACTACGAGACTACGCTTGGAAATGGATTCCAACTTCCACATAGTAAACTGTTAAAATCTTTTAGACTCATTTGAGTAACTTCTATTTCTGGAATGGGATTAATGGAGCTGGCGCAATAACTCATTTGCGACGGTGATTTTTCCAGGCAGTTACCGACATGTTACAATCCCAAATGAGTATGTCACAAGAACATCTGAAACAGGGTCGATTATGCGAAAGTCAACATGGTTCGATTTCGGCGCAACAGGTGTGTTACGCGCCATAGAGTGGCGGCCATTGGGCCTCATATTACGAGCTGGTACTTAATGGTCTTGTACCCAGTCAGTTCTCCGGCCCCCCTTTTCTGCTACCAGGGCGGTAGCTACCGAAGAACCAAGTGGGCTTTCAGAGTATGATCTGTTACGTGCATGAACCGAAAGATCGGATGGAGAAGCCCATTTGAGATTGCCTTTTCTTGGATTGGACCCGATACCCTTGTGAAGTCGCCGTCAGCTCGCTCTCAGTCGAGATGAGGCAGCTCCCCTATCAGATTATGAGTTTCGAGAAAGGCCGGCAGAGATCTGAACCTTGGAGCTGTCTCTCGGCTGGAGCCTGGCCCCTGCGGAAAGTCCTATGGAGATTTAAATGAATTGCGTATTTATGGTTCAGAATCCACGGAATTGCTGGTATATACAGCCTGGGTTCTCCGCCGATCAGTTTAAGTGGGATTATTTCTCAATTCGAATATTCCGGAACGGCCTCACTACGAAGTAAATATTATCATCTGCAGGTCTCTCATGATTTTATTCTAGTTTTAGTCATCCCCGGGTCACCAAATGCCAGCCTTTTGAACAACGACCAGACATATGCTGTTAGCAGACAAGCCGGAACGTAATCTTCGAGTTGATAAGACGCCGGGCAGAAATGGCGTATAGCGCTATTGTGGAGCAATGGACGGAATATGGGATTGGGATGGCAATTTTTATCCTGCGGATCATCGCGAGAGTAAAGATCGTCGGATTTAAGGGCTTCAGTGGTGACGACTATCTTGTTCCTTTTGCTATGGTAAGCGCACACTTAAGTCCTTGTAAGATCTAACTTGCGTAAGCGTCAATGCTAAAAAAATATTTTATGGGTAGTTGTTTTACACTCTCCAGCTAGTGTCGCATCAGATAATGCATGATAACGGACTCATTATTGCGATAAAACCCGATACGTACAATGAAGACTTCACCGACGCCCAACGGCAGAGAGCCCAAATCGGGGGGAAGGCAAATATTCTATCATGGATTTCGTACACGTCACTCATTTGGACCCTTAAAGGATGCATGGTATTCCTGTATTACCGGCTAACGTAGGTCTTCGGCCTTCGTACTCTATCTGAAAATGAGACTTTCAGTACTAAGGCATCATAAATCCTCTAGTGCTGGACTAAAGGCTAGGAAGTTTGTGCATGTCACCGCAGGGGTTATCCTGGCCAGTTATATCGGCCTGGTGCTCATGATATTGCTCAACTGTCGACCGTTAAGTAAGAACTGGACTTCGCCATATGGAACGGAATGTAGGTTATCTTGCACGCTATTCGTCAACCGACCAATTTGTATCGCCTTGAGTATAGATCGCTGACTACAAGATAGATTGTGTCAACAATATTCCCCATTTCGCAGTAATAGGACCCATCAACGTTGTGTAAGTGACATACCCCGGAGGACCTAGGATCATCGCGCTTATAACATATGTAGGACGGATATCATGCTCCTCTGCATCCCGCTACCACTCATAATACGCGCTAAATTGCCTCTGAGAAGGAAACTAGTCATCAGCGTCCTTCTTGGTGGTGGTTTCTTCCTCATCATCGCGGTCATTCTCAACAACCTCTTCTCACTAATGTATAAGTTTGACGGACTTTATGGTACTTTCAACGGGGATTTCATTCAGTTTGGGATAGAGAACCCGAGCTTTGTTTTAAGTTGGGGTACACGAGAGACAGTAAGACTGCCTGAATCTACATGGCCGATAAAAAAGGTCTAGGCTAACATGACATCGGATATAGTTCGTCGCGGTATTGGTTGTGAACGCACCGTGTATTAAGCCGTTGATCAGTTCGTCGGTTTGGCTGAAAGTCAGGAATAAAACATTGACAAAGGTTTCGAAGCACAGCGTTCACTCGTTACAAGCAAGGGCCATACGGCCTGAACTACCTCCGAGCAGGGAGCTTGAGGAAATTGAAAGGGGTTCCGACTCGATTTCTATTATGTCGGAGTATAGGAGGGATCCTAGTATCAATAGTAAGAGGGCGATGTTATCCCCAGCGTCATCTACCGATGAGAGACGTTCGATAAGTTTCTTACCAGCGTATGAAGTTACTAAAGGAACATAGCCAATACTCTCCTGGATAGATAAATTGACGTTCACGTGTATCATATTGGAGGATATTACTTTTCTATCATAACAAGCAACCAGTACAAATGGAACATAAGACATACACTTCCAAAGCGCCTTAAAAGTTTAACATTTCCGAGCATTCTAGTTTAATGACGACGAATATTAACGAATCCACCCAAGATATCTTTTCCCTTATCTAAACTATTGGCTAATCTACCTAGGGCCCCGCTGGTCATTTCCCTGGTGAGGATACTTTTTCCATTTTCTCTTCGCTCCAACTCAACGTTAGAACAGCGGGCGCAGACTGTCTCGATCCCCTCAAAATCGGACGTGGCACCAATTTCGGTCATTATATCGTCAAATTCCTTCACTGCGAACAAGGTAGGAAAATTCGGATAGACGGCATCCGTTTGCAACTCGTGAAGTTCGTCGCCGATCGTGAGAGCTATTGCAGTGTGGGAGCATCCTCGATAGAGTTTGTAGCGAATTGGGAGTAGGAATTGGGGCATTCTTGTTTGTGGAGGTTTTGGCCGTGCGGGTGTTTTCGGTTTGTACAGTGGAGTTCGAAGGGGGAGCGGGCGAGGGAGATGCTGACTCGCTATAAAGATTTCTGTTCGGGGTGGTGGGTCTCGAATTCATGCATCGTATTCAAATTTGTGTCATAATGTTGTTGGTAAACACGCAAGGAGCTAGTACAATCCTGCCTGGTATCCAGATTCAAGTTGGGAGAGATGAAACTCATTTCGCATCTACGGAGATCCCATCTCGGCTTTTCGTTAGCCTAGTAGGTTGATCTTGATTATTGCGATTTGTGGCGGAGCTGATACTTCGGCGGTGAGAAACTTTGTCTACTAGAAAACTTGTCCTCCGGGACATTCTCTCGCGGATGGTTGGCCGGGGTGTAGTAGGGTTCATTGATTGCTGTTCTGTGTGGGTATCAGGGTCCTCATCTACAGGGTCCATCGGCTTGGTCGGAGAATCCTGCATCCCAATCAACTTCAGAGCGTCCTCATGGCCTTTTGTTCTTATTGCAAGGTCTTTTTCTGCTGCCGTGACGTCATTGATCCGTTCGTCGATCGTTACTTGAAGGGATTCTAGAGCTTTGCTTTTCTCGTCCAACAATTTTTCTCGATCTTGGAGATCCTGCTCTCTGCTGGCGAGTTCGGTTTGTTGAGTCTTTAGGGAATCCTCCAGCGTCTGTAGTGATTTGGCGCGCGCTTGTAGGAGCTGTTCCCTTGCTGACACATCGTTTTCGAGGCCTACTAGGCTTTCTTCCTTCGCTTTCAGTTCTTCCCTGAATTTTTTCTCAGAGGCGATATCCTTTTCGTACTGAGAACACCGCTGCTTCAAGTCCGAGAGTGAGCGCGCGAGCTCGCCAAATTCTCGATTAAATGACCCGCGCTCGTTGCTCAGCTTTTGCCGAAGCTCTCCCAATTCGGTCCCAAGGTTGAATTCTCGCTCGGTACGGTCCGCTAGCTCATTAGTTAGGAATGACAACCTTTGTTCTAGCTCTGTCCGCACTTGTTCGGTCTTCTGATGTTGTTCTTGAGATTCTGAGAGTCGAGATTGGAGCGATTGGACAAGTGTTGTGTGTTCGGTTCGGTGATGCTCCATCGTTTCAAGCTGAGAGCGGAGGAATCGGTCATGTAACTCGTTTATTTCAGATTGGCGTTCATCGAGATGTTGTTGACGGGTGGCAGCTTCGGCTTGGTTTCTTTCTTGCTCTTCTTGTAGGCGTTGACGCATTATGGAGTTTTCCGACCGCTGCCTTTCGACAATTGAGCGTTCCCTAGCGACCATATCGCGAAGTTTCTGGACCTCATGTTGATTTTCGTGCAAGGTAGCGGCGTCTCGTGTCAATTGGTCGCGGTCAGAGGCTAGTTCTGTGTTTTGATGCTGCTGGGCTTCAGCGGTTTTGTCGAGAGAATTCTCCTTAGTCGTAAGTTCCGCTGCACGGCTGTTGAGAACATCCCGTTCTGCATCCAGTTGTCGCTGTTGACTTTCAAGCCTCTGCGATTTTGAAGCTAGTTCAAGATCTCGCTTTTGTAAGGCGGCTTCTAGGGAACGAAGACGAGCTGCATTCTGGTCCGCTTTTGTCGTTGACTGGTAGGAAGGGGGTGGAGATTGAAGGAGGACATCTCGAATGAGTTGTGCTTTTAGGAGAATTATTGCCGCAGTCTTTGAGCGTCGGGTTAAAAGCGCTATGACGACATGGGCAATATAGAAAAATGGCGAGAGAAAGAAGCGGATGGCTGCCCGGATCGTGTGCTCCAGCTTCGAAAATGTGCACTCGATACGATGAGCCAACGAGGTTATCATGTTGGCAGTGAGATTAATTCATATTCGAAAATCCAATCGGCTGAAGCAAATAAAAATGCCTCGAGAAAGGTGTGGTCTAGGACTTTTAGGGAGTTACTAGAACTCCCTGGCGAGTGAAGGGCAGGACGACCCATCGATATATAGCTCAGGGATTTCTTGAGGCAATCAGGGATTTCAGCACATATCGTGTAATGCAGTGTGACTTTGTTGGCAGGCAGCTTGGTGACGCATGCAAGCGTCCAGAATGCTCTGTTGAAAAACTAGCTGCTTCCAGGCCAATGGCAAGGGCGGGACTGACGGTGACGGCAAGGGATCATGAGATAAGCGATCGAATCGGAGGCCCAAGAAGCCACCAACATGTCACATTTTCACATGCGAATTATTTCCGTTCCTCGAAGGCACCCCTAACTTCCCCGGTCACGGCCTGAATATTGCCTCTCGTAGTACCGGCTTCTTGCTGTTGATATTCATAGCATGCGGGACAAAGTCCTGCTATCTTTGTTGAAGTTCCGCTCGTTGCTGTGCTGTCTGGCTGGTAATACATCCTTGCCGAGCTGCTTTGTCGAAGATGTTGGCCTAGATCACCCTCCTGTACCAAGGAAATGTAACACTCATCCTCCTTCGCTCCTGTTGTAACGCAGCCGATATGGTTGCAGGAGTAGTAGAAATACAATGTTGGTCGGGTATTGCTCATCTTTGATTTGTGATATATCGATGGTAGTAGTATATGATTGGGTGAAATGGTGGAAAGATAGGGGCGCCAATGCACAGAGGGTCATGGCTTTTATACTCGGAAACGCCAACTCATCGATGCCCCACTGAAACAACATAACAAGCGTCGCCTCAACCTCAAAGTGGTTATAGCAGCCCCAATTATACTAAAACATTCGCTCTTTTGAACTTTTCTCAATGCTAAGGGCAACTGGATCATCGCTATTGAAGACTTCTTCCAACTCCTCTAATGTACGCCCTTTCGTCTCCACAAAATATGTATTGATGACGGCCTAGTTGGGTTCAGAATCCATGGACAGAAGAGGGGACAAAAATTTTTTTTCTTACCGCTTCAACGAAGTCCCATACACAAAATAGAAAGAAAAACATTGGCCCAAGCCTGGCCATGGCTGTCGGCGCAATCAACGTATTGAGCTGTTGTGGCCCATCATCAGTGGCGTCATGAAGGACGAGGGAAACGACACTTACACATCCAGCCGATCCTCCACACATAGTTGCTACGGCCATGCCTCGGGCCCGCATATCGTTCGTCATGACTTCAGCGGGGTAAACCGGCTATTTCAAATTAGATTCACGGCCCTAGAAAAGAGTTTATTTGCTCCTTACCTGCATGCTTGTGTACCCCGTCGCGAAAATAACACCAAAAGTATAGATCGTCAGAAGGGAGAACACGGAGTAGAGAAACTCTCCAGTTCGATAGTACATGCCCATAGATAGAGCAAGAAGGCCCATACAAGTGGCAAGACCGGAGGTACAATTATAAAGCCTACATGGTTAAATGCGGTTGGACGAGAGGAACTTTGTTTAGGATTGAACGAGTGACCTACATTTTCCGCCTACCATAGTAGTCGTGCAGTCTTGCACCTACCGCAGCAGCCGTCCATCCGATGATAGCGTAGAGCCCATTTAGGTAGAGTTTTGTGCTCATTTCCTTAATTCCAACATCGTGAAGCATAGCCGGTAAATAGTATGAAATTATCTAGATCGTATTAGTTATAGGTACTCAAGTCACCAGCAAGGAGGATATATCGAGTTCTCACGTTGTTGCCAGACATCTGCCCGAATAAGCTCATGCATAAAAGGATGAAAAGACGCCGCTTCCTTGATTTCGTTGAATACAAAACGCTCCAACCCGTGGGCATGCCATCCCGCTGCCTTACGTCTGCTTCCATCTGAGTGAATTCCTCCGAGACTTTCCGACTGAGTACACCATTGGCGTGGAGGCTTGCCATGACGTCGCGGGCTTCCGAAGATCTGGAGTTGGCGACAAGCCTAGGGAGATTTTAGTCTACAGGATACTATAGTTGAGAGATAGATAAAATACCATCTAGGAGATTCGGGTATGTAACGGACGCCGGATGCCACAATGGCAGGGAAAACGCATTGTAGGAGTACTGGTACCCTCCATGCGGCATGTCCATGATAGAGAGACTGGGAGACAAGGACAGCGAGGGTGGCCAGGATGGACCCTAGAAAGAATAGAGTGTCTGAGGTCTATTAGCTAAATCTAACTATTTGTTCCTGAGCATCCTTACTGTAGAGTCCGGCGATAGTTCCACGGCGTTCGGCTGGCGAGATCTCGATAAGGTAGATCGATGAAGCGCGACAAGCAAGGGTCGAGAAGAAGCCGAGGGTAAATCTCCCAACCATAAATATCCACACTGCAAAAGGTCAGCACGATGGATTGGTTTCCACGCAATTGGCCGCGGTCCACATACTAGAGCGTGAAAAGGCTTGAATGAGAGCACCACAGATTACACCAATCGAGCCAAGCTGGATACAGAAGAGGCGACCCCTGCTATCCGCAAGTCTGAGGGTGAAAGCACCCAAGATGCCACCGACCTACTGGCGCAGCCGGTCAGCCCTAACTCCCTAATACCCAGCAAGCCTCCAATATCTATCACCTGCATTGATGCAAATATTATCCCCGTGGTGGCTTTCGATGTACCGGTACCGAAGAACGACTGGAAGGAGGGGAGCGTGTTGAGGTTTCCAATGAGCGAGGCATCAAGACCCGCCATTGTCGAGTCTGCACGCAAGTTAGCCAACGACCATCGGATATCGAGCCTGAGCAGGGGCCCTACTGAGATAAATCAAACCGCATATTGAATACAGCTTGCTATAGCTGACGCCGTAGCGCGTCTGGCGGGATAGAAATGATAGCATTCGGCGAGGAAGAATCTGGGGTAAGGTGGTTTGGTGTTTGTGACACGAGACAGCTTGCGGAATACGACACAACACAGTATGCCGCACCAGCTGCCACCAAATCAACTCAGGCACGGACAGGGACTAACTAGCGGTTAAAGACAACTATCTCGACAAACTGATTGAATCCATGCCTACTCGAAAGGTAACCGATCGCGATTTTTCGATAATGACACACGCCACTAGTGCAGTGCAATGAACCCAGGCCTGGTGTTATCTAAGCATCAGGGCTGAGCTATAGACTAAACAGAATATCAACTAGTCTCGGAGAATCTCTTCAAGACTTATCGGAGGGTTGACAACAGCCACTCGGGCCATCCGATTGCGATTTTGGCTAAGTTGAAATCACTAGTTCCTAGTCTCACCGCGCCGACGCAATGATCCCTGATATGAGGCTCCGCGTGCAGCTTTGAACGGGCCGAAGTTGACAGTTTGAGTCTCCAGTAACCAAAATAGCATTCCTTTCTCCATCGAAGACGTCACCCAGATATCGATAACAACGTGCAAAGCAGATACGACCCCGACCACCGCTAGCATGTCCAGCCTCCTCTCTCTTCCTGCCCCTTCCTTGAAAACCAACGACTTTCGCGAAGACTTTGAGGGGCAGACTCGGAAATTTAGGGTATCACCGGGGGGCGGACTCCCTTGCATCAATCTGCCAAAACAACCACAAGAAACCTAAGGCTCAATGAGTCGGAGCGGATCGACGAACTGTGCAAAATTCCAGCGGTTAAATACGGGGTTTTTGGGGTGCAGTTCCAGAGGCTGTCACCGAGCGCCTTACCGAACTCGAAGCCGTGTCCGAGACCTCAACTACTGCTAAGAATCGGGAAAATAATATCTGGGTCGAACTGCCAGGAATTAAACCCTCAATTCTTCATTATCGAAGCTTGCCGCAAACACAAATCCCCCATATACCCATGAGAAGAGTACATGAGTTTACCCGTGCCCCAAAAAACACCATCAAAAAAGCTAAACAACCCTACCTTGACTCCGAACCCACATTCCTTAAATACCAAGATATATTCTGGGAAATCTATTAAGACGGAGACGACCGCTCGAAATTCATTACAACGTCAAAGTACATTCATTCAGTAACTCGAGACTCCAATTTCCCGCGACCCACTCTAGGCGAATAATGATTCGAAAAGAAGATTTCATGGTCTAAACAAACTCTAGCACCGAGGTTCACTATAGCTGCATATTGAAGGGTGCCGTAACATCACCTATCTTCCGTCAGATTACGAGTCGCAGATTCGTAGCCCAGTGGCAAAGAACAAAGCTCTGAACAAGATCATGTAACCGTAGTAGAGCTCAACCATAAAAACAAAGCTCTTGATCTATCTCCCTATGGATGATTCTCTACGTCCTGGATCGATTGGAGGGACTACGATATATTCTCGACATCGATGGTAATCATTATCTGATATGCTTTGGTTAGGTAGCAGGTGCAGCAGAAGACGGCCATCTGAACAGCAAATAATTAGATCCTGAAGTTTCAGCAATCAAGGTACCTGCTATCCCCCTCTATGTCGACTGGAGTCCAAAAGACTGCAAGGTCATGATATATCCAGTCTCGGCATCCGATCTATCCTACACCGGGTGAGAGCTTAATTAGCGCAATGCTTCCAGATTTAAAATTTGAAGAAATTAGTTGTTCGATCCTTCTGGTTTCGACCTCTCGGGATTGGATAGCAGCTGGTATATGGGACCAGATAGCAGTATTACCATTATTTCGGCCTGCTTTCCGGTCATCAGGCACTTTATTACTTCCAGGGAGAGGATCAGCCCAGAAGCATTTCTAAACTTCGGGGCGGTCAAGCGTTTTAAAGATCGATCAACTTTCACCATGCAACTGTATCCTTAAAGCACGTCGATAAGAAGGGGAGCACAGGGCTATGTCTATAGTATTCCACGGCTCTTAAGGGTGGCTCATGGGCGATAAAATACCGCAACTGGATGGTATATCGCAGATACCTGCGATTATTGGGCTTGATGGATTTCAAATTATCGATATCAATATATTCTCGAGAGCCACGAAGAAAACATTACCTTC
This sequence comes from Arthrobotrys sinensis, assembly GCA_036971225.1. Taxonomy (NCBI): domain Eukaryota; kingdom Fungi; phylum Ascomycota; class Orbiliomycetes; order Orbiliales; family Orbiliaceae; genus Arthrobotrys; species Arthrobotrys sinensis. The sequence goes on along the minus strand of JAJTTV010000017.1, from coordinate 18,805 downwards.
GACGAAGAAGGACGCCGTCTATTTACTCTCGGGGGACTCCTGGAGGGCGTTCAGATAGGGGTTAGGTTCCAACGAGGCTGGATTACCAAGAGTCAAGATCCGCATATGCATATCCAGGTCGACTGGACCTTTTAAAGAGAGGCTAACCAATTACATTCGTATTCACGACATGCAGTCAAATACGAGATATATTGATAGCTATTGGTCTGGGATAAATTCTGCGATATTGACAAATTCTTATGTCAATTAAGCCCGGTATCTGCACGGCCAAATATAAAGTCTAGCGGCATGCATTGGAGAGTATCTTATCAACACCGCAGTACTGAATCTAGAATCAATCTGACAGCCACCGAAGATTTCGAGGCATGCTTGAGTATCGAAGCGATGAAAGGCTGGAAAAGTCATCACGGGTGATCATAATACGGTCCTTCCAGGAGGTATTGATAGTCTTTTACTTATCTAAATCATAGTACCACCGAGGTTTAGTGATATCATCACAAACACCCCAATGATTAACCGCAACATGCAGGGAAGACTGGGACGCTGGCGTACTCCTCTAGGCCTCTTATTTCGTGGGGTGCCAGTGCAATGGTAGCGGGGATGCCGATGACCAGGGCACTTCGGCTATCGTTTCCTCGAGGTCTCTTGCATTAGTTGCCTTACAGGACTGCTACGGCCGAGGGTTCTACAGCGTTCACTATACTGCCCTGGCCACATTCAGGAAACCTCACCTATACATATCCTGTGGCACTCGGCACCGACACGCCGATCTAGTTAAGCAGTCTTCGAACTGTTCAGCCAATGCCGGCATATGCCATCAATTGACCAATTCAACCGCAACACAAGGCCCGATCAAAGCCTGAATAGAAACATAGTAACGAATGCAAAGCGGGAGAGATAAAAGATACATCATTGACGCTGGGTATCCACTGGATAGGGTGAAGGGGGGGGAGAGGAGGGTCTGAATATCTGAGGCTCTTGACTAAATTGCAATTTGTGCGATCATCGTCTTAACCTTGCCGGAGGCCAGGAGCTTGATATCGACTAAAACTGTGTGTCTTTGTCCCTGAACGGACTGCAGCATGCAGGAGGACGGATCCTGGCGATATGCATGGGGACCCATGGATTAAAAGCTATGTAATCCAGCATTTACAAGTATCGTGAAGAATTGCAGGGCTTACAAACTGGCGGCAGGGATGGAGAACACCTTTGCATGACCTGATCTTCCAGCCTGGTTGGGACGCCTCCAAATATGCCAAAGGATATCGATATATCGCTTCAAGGCCCCACCTTTGGTTTCCTGATTACTTATCTCCTAATATGTTTCGGAGTTGACGAGTGGGCCACGGGGCAAGCCGAAAGCTAGTTGAGTAATCAGGACCGGCTATTTTCCCGTTGTCTTAGACTTGCGCCTCCAAACTCCCCGGATTGTGTGGACCTATCCGCTTCCGAAAACGAAAGCGAAAAGAAAAGGATTCTCGGCATATAAAATCCCTTCCTCGTTGGAAAATAGTGCATTTTTAACAGCGATACTATCTATGTGAGGAACCAACCCTTGTCGGCATTGGAGGCTGTTAATATGCACCTCGTATCTTCGAACTGCCTATAGCCATTCATATTGGCACGTACCACATCCCATCTGTTGCATTTGGCTTTCTTGCATGGGCATGGTACGTCCGCGTTACCCTTCTCGAATCACTAGAGCCGTCGAATTCATGAATTCAAAATTCTTCTCAATGACCATACGGATTCAATCTCGCTCGTTAAAACCCTAGCTTCGACCGGTTGACCCTGGAGTACATGAATTATCAATAGCCGGATTCCTTTCATTTGAGGTTATCACGTACGGACATGCAGAGTGATACGGAAATACTACAGAGTAGTATACCCTAAAGGTCGGAAGATAGCTTCACCGATCCCGGTGATAGTTTATCAGTCTCAACGCGAATTCATCCGGCGCTCTCCAGCAGCAAGCTCTAATATTTCAAATCCAACTTCCTGATTATCTCGAAGTTCGAGTATAGACAAAAAAAAACATAAATAGAGGCCTCCCGGCCCTGGAGCTGTCTGATCTCCAAAAACCATTACAGCAGTTCCAAACTTCAGCAGTATATCACAAATCTCTCCAGACAAATAATTCCTGATATCCCCAAGCTCAAACGCTCAAGGTTAGTTGAATCCTCTAGCTCTCGCCTCAATTACTCAAGATTATTACCCAAGGCCGTATACCTATACTGAAACATTGGTTTTCGGACAATCTAGAAAAAAAAAATCCTCCAGACAAAATGCAGTTCAAAGCCATCGCCCTCGCTCTCCTCACTTGCGGCCCACTCGCTGTCAGCGCCGCCAACTGTCAAGGAACTCCTGGCCTTCCAGGTGGGCAATGCGTCAAATTCTGGACCGGGGCGACCGGTTGTACTGGTAGCTTCCTCAGCTACAAGCCCGATTGCAGTGGAGCCTGCTTCAGATATGACAGCTTCACGGGCATCAAAGCCAGTGGTGATGGCCACTTTGGAACCAACTGTGCTATTTTCTCGGATGTCAATTGCCAAAACCAAATTGCATCCACCGGAAACAATGCCGTTGAGCCCTCATGCTTCAAAAAGGTTGGGAAGTCTATGAAGTGCTACTTCGCCTGCTAAAGGAAAGTCGAAGGCGGCACCTGTACCGGTATAAGGAAACTTGGTTGTGGGGTGGGGTACCGCGGTGAACGCGTTCCATCCATCAATTCTTGTATTAGAGCTTCGCCTGTATTCGGATGTTCTAAGGAGGTTGGGGGAGATGTTCGGGGACACAGGGTCAAGATTCTATTCTCCATTGTACTATCAAACAGACCGATCGAAATTAGAAACATCTTATAAACTTTGATCAGCGATAGATAAACGTAGAGCGATTATAACTCCAACGTTCGGGTTCTAGTTCGAGACAAGTTCTAGTCATCATACATCGATGAGGATGCGAATGCGTTGCGTGAGACATACAAATACAACAATGCAAACGGCGATCGGCAAGGGAGCAAGGGTATGGACCTATGGAGAAAACAAGGAGGGAAACTGACCTCATAGAGCTTGCGCCCTACCGTGGAAACCCGAGACAAAGCCAATAGCTCTTTCAAAGTTGTTAGCGGTGTTGTGGCATTGCATTAATCGCCATGCATGGCGCCAGCGTTGCAGTGTTGCGTTATCCCAAATACAAGCCGAAGTCTTTATTTCAGGCTCTAAGGGACGGGTTAGCTAGTGGTCCACCTTTCCCGCGATGCTGATAGTTCTTCGTATTCGATCTTAGCAATCTCGTTTCAGTATCTTACGCCTCAATTTGAACCCAACCGGCTGTGCGAATTAGGCGCTAGCGCTAGCTACTGTGCAGTTTGGATCACCACGACACTACAGGCGGAGCTGTGGTAAAGCGGAGCAGGGGACAGCGAAGTGGTTGGGGTTGAAGGTCTGGTACTATAGTTTACGGCAGACTGTGTTGGTATCTTCGTTCTGGGTCTCCCTGGAGGTCGTAGCTCTCCACATGGCAAGCTACGGCTCATAAGCTCCGTGATCGGAGCTAGACGAGCTCCACGGTGGGAGATCGCGATCAGCGTCGTCCGTTAACCTGCGGGTTGCGCGTTGCTCCACAAAGTTAATTACATAGATCGTCATCGCGGATTCTAGAATTCTGTGGGGTTAGTGTACTCCACCACGTGAATACCCCGACCATCGTTCATCCGAACTCGCAAAGGAGGGAGGGGAAACGTGCTGACTCCTGCCCAGATGGAGATGTGGAAACCAGTTCCAACAGCTCTCGGTGGAACTCCCACGTCGCAACACATCGCTTGGATTTCCTAATCAGACAATAATTCCCCAAAGAAGACTCGCTCGATCGGATAAATTTCGGAAGGTTTCTCGGGGACGCAGGTGCCGATCCCAGCAAGCCGTTCCCGATACCGAGGTTCTCCCACATAAAAGCCGCAAGCCTGCCTCTCCTCAATCCCCTATCAGAAATACTGATACCGATATGGCTAATCTTGAGAAGGACGCCGAAGCCATTGCCTTCGCCCGGACGTTGGACAACGTTCCGTGGTGTGAGGACTACGAAAAGATGATCTCCGGAGTCCTGTGAGCTGGCTATCCCCCATCCGGTGCTTTGAGCGTCCGTTAATTTGTAGATACAACCCTCTGGCCTCTGAACTCGCCGAGGGCCGTTTTCGTGCGCGGAAGTTGGTGCACAGGTACAACAACTACTTCCCTCAGGATGCAACCCGAGATTCCCTCACAGACGAACGGGAAGTGATGCTGCGGCAGATGTTCGGAGCGGTCGGCAAGCATCCTTTCGTTGAGCCACCAATCAACATCGATTACGGCTGCAACATTATCATTGGGGATAACTTTTACTCAAATTTCGGGTCAGTCTGCCCCAGTCTATTTTATGTCCTTAGCTAACCTGTGGCAGCCTTGTGGTTCTGGATACAGCTCTTGTCAAGATCGGTAACAGAGTGATGTTCGGTCCAAGCGTTTCAATATTTTCTGCAACCCACGAAACAGCCGTTCAGTCGCGCCGTGACTATATAGAATACGGAAAAAGTGTTACAATTGGGGATGATTGCTGGATTGGGGGTAACGTCACCATTGTGGCAGGCGTCGTCATTGGAAAGGGGTGCACTATTGGCGCAGGATCTGTAGTTACTAAAGATATTCCGGACTGGAGCGTTGCTGTTGGGTCGCCGGCGAAAGTTATAAAAAAAGTCGATCCGGTACCTGATATTTGATTGACCTTCATGTTTTGGGCCGGATTGTCTTTCAATTGCTACATCGTGGCAGTAAATAGCTTTCGTGTGTCCCGGACTCTGGGACCTGGAAGGAATATACCTTTCGAGGGGTAGATTGGGGGACATTGAAGCTTCAAAGGAGCACCCTACGAATTGGAAATAAGGAATTATTGAATGCCCCACGTCCAAGCTAGGAAAGAAGGTCCAATGCAATAGCCTCATCGTGTAAATCTAATTCGTAGTACCCGGAGTCTGCCCAAGTCATGTGATGCATGGTAATGTGTGCAGTAGAAACGGGGGTGGTTGTGAAGGTGTTATAAGAACGCCAGCTATGGGGGGTTGATCGGTCTCTGTGGGGCAAGATCGGACGACTGGTGCATATATGACGTATGAGTGTGGTTCTTTTCTAACATAGGACTGTCTCACCAGACGCGCAGGTATGATATTTGACGCACAATGTTCACGGATATTTGCATTCTCTGATTGATATTTACAAGGAGATAGAGGTTTCGGGGCCGAGTAGGCTTAGGGCCATACCGCGTGCCATGCATGTGTCCAGTATTCGCCCGCGACTCCCATTTCTTCAGTGCACTCTGAGAAAGTTTAGCCTTTGTACACGGCCGGTCCGGGCATTGTGTAATTCGTCACGGGGGGCCAGTAAGGATTGAAGTAGATTCCTGGATCGGTAGCTTTGTAGATGCCTGGGATCTTGCCGACTGGTTTGGGAGTACCTCCAGTCCCCCCGGAAACTTCGATTTGGGCGCATCCTATATAGAACTGAGCGCCCCCGATGGACCCCGACCCGTGAACGGCGATGTGTTCCCCCCGAAGTAGATATTGGCCATTAGGTATCGCCTTTGGTATGGTGAACGTATAGTTTCTGAATCCATCGCTTAGCCACGTCATAGAAGTGGTATAGGTAGCGAAGTCTTTGACACCGAGCTCATAGATCTTGAACCAGTCACCAGAGCCATCGTATGTGCTAACGTTGGCGGTCGTTGATTTGGACAAATATGCGTAGAGCGGGCCGGGGTGACCGATATAATCGCGGATGGTGAAGCCGACGGTGCTCCCCGCAGTGACTTTGTAAGTCTTAGTAGTGGCTGCGTACCCGAAGGAGCCAACGTTGCAGCGCAAGTCGTTGGATGTGACATCCTGAACAGGTGAATTCGAATTTGTTGTCCGACGAACATACTCGTACTCGCCCGTCACAACACTACCGACGATGAGCTTTTCAAAGTTGTAGTGTGCGAGGGCTTGCGGCACGGTGGCCGCAGCGGCTAGGAGGATGGAGAACACGAACTTCATCGTAATTCAGATGTCTGCTAGGTTGGCCCCGTGGAGAATTTAATGCAGTTGGACTTTTCCTAGGCCCTCGAAAATGATTCACCGGACTTATATACACATCTGCTCCGAAGTGGGTATACGTATACACCATAGTTCATCTAATCTTCGAGTCACTTTGTAAAGCCAATGCTCGAATAGAACCCGAAAAGCCGTCGGGGCGGTTCAGATTTTTGGTACTGGTGCGCGGGCCGAGGAAGCCAAAGAATATGAAGAGCAACGATGACGCAAAACTGACCGTAACGTCGCCACAGCTCGGGGCCTTTGGGTCCTTCGTAGTGACCGGAAGATGCAACTCAATCCAAGTCTGTACGCTTCCAGGGATTAGATCCTTGTTTCACAGCTTTTCGTTCGCTAACGCGAGTCATATCCGCTGGTAAAAGCGGTTCGTTTATTGGGTTTTGAAAGTTTGCCCATGGCACCAAGCCGGAATACCACAGAATCAAGCGGGTGAAACCACGGGACACCAGTCCGAGAATTTATAACTGAGACGTATCCCGGTCAAGCGACAGGTCGAGAGTAACTGTAATTGCGTACCCGAAAACATCTATCTAGAATCCAATTCCAGGGGCTGGAGCACCTCTGGATGCTCGGGAAATCACCCGGCGAAGTGCAATATTCGTCATTGCCGGGTCAGCAAGAACAACCTAACTGCGGCCACGCCCACTAGTTCTGAGACTACGCTAGTTCTTCTCCCTTTCATTCTCTCGGCCAAATTCTAGCTTGACGGTTCGTTCTGTGAGTATGGTTGCACTAGCTCCTTCAATTCCGGCTTCGTCTCCGCTACAAGTCCGTTAAAGCGTTAGCGATCAAGGCCGCCTCCAATCTTCCAATTATTCCACAGGCCATCCATTTCGTCTGTCACTCTGTTAGTTTCCTCCTCTAATTCATTCCCAGTTAGCTCCTGGTACCCGCTCTGACGCTCCTCGGCCTCTTCACTCCGTCTGTTTCTTGAATACCAGAAACCATGTTGCAAAATCGTCTTGACTTCATTCAATTTTCCCATGATTCTTTTCAAAGTTGCAATTGGAAAAGTGAAACTAAGTCATATCAAATTGGCCTAATCACATGGGTGCATTGGTATTTTATTGGTGCTTGGTTGTTATAGCATGTTTACGGGGATTACGCTATGGACAATACTCTGTAATGAGATCACACCTGTTGCTGCGAGAAATCATCGTACTTCCACCAACCCCTTGCAGGACGGGGTCTTGTGCTGTCGGAGATATTTAGTGATTACTGACGACAGGTTTGTCGCCCCGCTTTGCAGCCTTGCCACTTCTTACAACATATCTGCACTCTTAAGGTATTTTAAGTCGAAGCTTACATGTATACACAGAACCACCTTATCCCGCTCTCAAAGGTATACCAGAACCCAAAGGATCCAATCCTAGCAAAAACCTGATCAAGAGGCAGTGGGTCTTGCATATTTCCCTCAATCTCATCGTCTCCTCCGACTACTTTAAGCACCTCTTGAACAGCATCCTCGATTACATCCTCAACACTGTCCTCAGGAGCATCTTCGATAAGTTCTTCGATAACATCACCAACCTTGGGCTCAGTGCCGGTAACAGCTGCAACCAGCCAACCTAGTTGTGGTCTTTTACAGGGAGAAATCAGAGAAATCGTAATTGAAGGTTTGCCAGTAGTTACTGCAATACTTGATGTTTAATACACCCGCAATAGCGCCCATATCCAATCGACAACTCACCATGCCCCATTCTCATTTAAATAAAATCAAACTCAATATCAACCCTAGCCACTACCTCCCACAGAAAGTACACTGGCACCAGACAATAATCCTTACCTGCCAATACAGCAATATTATAAACACTCTCGCGCCCTTCTGGAAGCTACATACGGCTATTATCAGTAATAGCTACTATGTTGCATATAAAGATTAACGTTATTTCTTATCAGAATGCTTACATGATACTATTTTAAATACATGCTATCATGCTCTCGTTACGGTGTTGCTATCATAATAGTTTGAACTTTGTGGAAATCCTTTTTGTGTTGTCGTTTGTAAGTTGTAGAACTCAAGATGCACCGGCCATACGGTTCAATCGTTGTATGTTCCAGTCATCGTATTTTTGAACCATTTGTCCCGCTCGTTCTGCAACTTCCCATTCGTCTTCGTCTCCTCTTGAGCTTTCTGTGAAAGCTTTGATCTTTAGCTTTAGCTCTTCCCAAAGCTGTAGCGGTATGCAGGCGTCTACGAACTCGAGAATGTTCAGGACCCAGCCTCCGTCACCCCTTTCCCTCTCTAGTAGCTCTCCTATTGGGCCTACTGTCACCTCTGGGAACCTAGCGAGTTGTTCCCAACACCCTTGATAGGGAGGCCAGTTCGGGTCAGCCAGCCATGCTAAAAGTCCTTGTACATGCGGGCGCATTAGCTGCGGAGTGGTGGCGCGCTCCCGAAGGCTGCGTTCAGCAATGTAGTCGCTCTTGCTCTCGGGAACCCATACAGCATCGGGGTCTTCAATCATGAGCAAGAGAGATTCGGCTGCTCTTCCAAGACTTCCCCAGCCTGAGACCCCCGTTACCGGCTTTGCGGCTAAAGACTGGAGCGTTTGGCGATAATACAGCTCAAGTGTGTCTAATGGGAGGTCTATGAGAACTTCATAGAAAGCCACAAAAGCGGTTGAGAATGACTCAGCATCCTTGTGCAGAGGCTGCAAAGCAGCGACGACAGCAGATATAGTCTGAGATTCTGTTACACGTGAGCGGATGACTTTAGTCTCTAGGAACGGGCGCTCCTAGCTTTGGTGCTCTTCAAATATCCGTTTATTGACCGTCAGCAAAAGGGAAGGGACTCGGATCCCGAATGCCTCGGCGTCCAAGGTTTCAAGCATAGCGGCTACGCTCTCAGGTGAAGTTTCGTCCCGCACGCTCATGTTAAGGGTATGGAATGGCAAGTTCTTGACTGAGTGTTTATGTTTTTGGATGATAGTAGAGGAGGCTAGGTGGGCGGTGATTCTCTCTCGTCCGAACGAGTAACCGTTAATCGAATGGCTCTGATATACCTGAAGAGGGGAAACATCAGTACAGTTTATTACATTCACGCGTTGGACAGAACAACATAACCTCTGCCAGATCAGGAAGTAATTATGTCTGATCCCCTTTTCTGCTATCAAAAACCCTAACAGCCCAAATATACTAGTACTAAATTAAAAACGGCTCATGGGCGATATTATCAGTAGGGCGTGAGGCTAAACGCCACACCTCTGCATTGCTAACTAGCTAGTAGTAAGTTTGAGGTAGACCTTGGTCATGCCTCCATGCATGATTGTATGTATGAGCGTTGGATTGTGCATTAACGCCAATCATCCCATCTTATGATATACAAGTTGGTATGAATTGATAGGCTAGTTTTTCGGTCCTCGTTGGCCACGGAGTTGCCAAAGTCGGAACAAATGTTAACTGCACAATATGTTAGATGTAATGAATATTTTAGGACATGATTTTCCGAGAAAAGCAAACACTTACTGTGCCCTAACCGGTAGGTTTAATCGGCACCAGGCCTGGTGTCGATTTTTCTGATTGGTCGAGAAGGGTCGGCGGTCACCGATCGGGAAGGTGGGACGGTGACAAACACCCCAAAAAAACCTGAAAATCGACACCAGGCCTGGTGTCGATTTTCTGATTGGCCGAAAGCGCAACGCGGTCCGGACAACGCGGTCAAAATCAAACACCTTTCACCCCCTTTCGATCTCGAACTAATTTTGAGAATGATTTTTTTTTCTTCTCCCCCTCTCTCTTCATTTATCGTCTGTTCTCTCGACCGAATAGGTAATACGAATGAATAATTGATCGTTCGCCCATCTCAATCAATTGTTATCATCATCGTTATCACTACACTGTATACTGTTATATATATATATATACACACACACACACACGCACACATACGTGCGCGTTGATTGTATCGTCTTGTTTCATCTTATTCACCGTGCGATCGTTAATTGTTTAATCGTATCGAAAATAAACAGACCTAAAAATGAAACAAAGAAAAGGAGAGAGGAAATAAAGCGCGCGGAAGCTGAAAAAAAAGGANGAAGGAACCGACACGCCTCTTCGGTAAGAGTGAAACTGACGTTTCCGGGAACCGAAGAAGGCCAACGGCTGACGAAGAAAAGGGGGCAGACGAAAATTTTTATTTTTTCTTGTTCTATTTCGCATCTCAGTGTAAATACATACATGCATGCATGCATACATATATATATACTATAGATCGATATATTTCATATAATCTACTCATCTACGCGGTCATCTCGAAAGAGTATTTTCTGACAACCGTGAATAATAGTCGGTGCATCATCATAACTTACACACCGTCACATACGGCAATACATCCATCACCTAACAATGGCCTGCCCTTTTTCGATTCGACGAGAAGATATTGCAGATAATATGCGAAGTCTGCGGCATCGCCGTTCTACCGAATAGACTAAACGAACACTTACGAGAGGTCAAAGTTCATAGCGAGATGCCATCGATAATAAGACGCGGATGGGTTGAGAATTACAAGGATCTGAAAGCCGCCGAGCCCGAAAGCGCAGCGAAACAGCCGGACGGTCGCGAAGAGATCATCGGTCTCAAGACCGTCGAATGCTTTCGATGTCAGGACTGCGCTTCGAGATTCTCCTCGAGCAGGACCTTACGGGTTCACCGAATCAAAAAGCACAACGTAAAGGAGGCGGCCGGGCGGCCTCGAAAGACGTTCGTCGGTTCGGGATCGAAAGACGGCGACGGTGAATCTCAACTCTGGATGCAATCGGTGTTCGGGACGCGCAGCCCTCACCATCATTATTTTCTGGTCAACCGCGCAAGGTTTGCTCGCGGATCAGTCGCTCCCGCACCTGAGGTCGCAGACGGTGAAACCCCTGGAAATCTCGCTACCGACCGATCGGTTCGATCGGTGGCGGAAAAGTCAATGCGGGAGGGGATTAGCGAGATGTTCGCCAGAGCCGCAACGCAAAGAGAGAAGGACCGAGNCCCGCGCGACGACGGTGGACGACAGGGAGACTCAAACTCCTTGGATGAAGACGACCGGCTGGGTCGAACACCTGAAAGGTCTGGACTTGGAGGAGTTGACCGTCGCGAGCGCCCTGCCGGGGAAAAAGTCGACCGAAGAGAAGCTTCTGTCGGTCTGCTCGGCCGTGAGAGCCATGTTCGCAGAAACCAACGTTCGGCTGGATCGGTTGGGAAGAGACATGAGACAGTGGTGGAGAAGTCCCAAGCCGGACGAATTCTCCTATCGGCCGCTGGAGAAGCTCAGATCGACGGGCGCCTTCGATCGCTACATCGGGTACTGGCAGAGGTTGATCGTGTACTGCTGGAGAGTTCACAGCCTGTCTGAGGCCGAGAGAAGCGCCAGACACGGGATCGTGTTTGAACCGAAGACCGAGGAATGGATTCGGTGGATCAAGAAAATCGCCCGGTCCAGGGTCAAGGCGAAGACCGAAGAACGGATTCGATCCGCGGAGAGTTTGCTCGAAAAACACGTTTTCGGCTTCTGCGTAGAAGTTCTAAAACAGAAGTTTTTGGATCGAGGTTGGAACAATTTACTCGTTCACTTTACTTCTATCCTGGGCATAGACGAGCGCAGCGGTCGGTTGAAAGAGCCGGAAGACTATACGACTACCTTGGCAGGTTTGATATACTGCTCTCGGTTGATACTGCTGCGGGATTGCTATATCGAGTTGGACAGCGTGATCGAGGAGAGGGGATTGAAAACGGAAGTCGATCGAATCGAGTTCACGGTCAGGTATTTTCAGGAGTACCGACGAATGTGGCTTGTCAACGGTAGTTTCACGCCCGTCAGTCTGATGCTCAGCAATCTCGCATACGGGATGAAAAGGGCGACTCTTGTACCGGGTAGAGCTCACGTTCTGTGGGTCGACCCCGACACCAAGACGGAGCTCAAGTTTGAAGGACGATCGATAACCCGAAGCGGTCTGCAAGTTATGATACGTGAGCTGCTGCGGGAGACCACCGACTCGCTCTGGAGAGATCTGCTTTTTCTGGAAGACGACGGAAGTCGTTTCTCGGTGGATCTCACAGCCGTCGACGACAATATAGCTCTGGGATCGAGAGCGACCAGCGGTGCCTTCTTGAATCTCGATCGAACAACGGAAACGACGGCGGGCTCTGAGCTCGTGCGGTGCAACCTCTTCGCGAATCCAAAGGCGAGAGAGCAGATGTTCGATTCGAACGCGATCATCGAGGACGATTTTCGATCGGCCTTCAGAGATTCGGGTCTCAAACGGTATCGCAAATCGGTCGACAGATTTCTGAATCGGTTGTTCGTTCTGGTGCACGTCACGGGCGGAGCGCCGGCCAGGGGTTCCGAGATCGGTTGTCTGCGGTACCGAGACGGCGTGTCGGTCGACAGGAACCTGTTCACGATCGGAGGCAAAGTCATCTTCATCTCGCAGTATCACAAGAACCTGATCGTGACCGACAGATTGAAGATCGTACCCAGGGTGCTACCGAAGGCCGTGGGCGATCTCGTCGTCCTGTATCTCCGATACGTGCGCTCGTTCGTCGACGATCTCGATGCCATCTACAAAAAAGAAAAACCGGAGACGGATTATCTTTGGGAGACGGACAGGGGAGATTTCTGGGGCACCAATCGTATGTCGCGGTCGTTGGAAGACGTCACCGAGATGTATTTGGGTGTTAAGCTGACCTTGCGCTCTTATCGACACGTCGCTGTGGCTTTCAGTCGGGACGTCGTCCACCGAAATCGGTCGGCGAACGAGAGATTCAAAGATTTTCGGAACGAAGATTCCTTGCTTGATGAGGATGCGGACGAAGAAGAGCCGAACGACGTCGACGATTCCGAGTCCGCGCAGACGGTTGCGGCTCTGCAGACCGGTCACGGCATACGGTCCAGACTCAATCATTACGGTCAAGCTGTGAACCTGACGGCCAAGCTCACGTCCAACTCTCTAGAACTGTTCGCGCAAGTGAGCGAGGAGTGGCATCAGTTCTTGGGCATCGAGGAGGAGAAGGGCTCCGATGACAGAAAACACCGTCGACAAAAGTCCTCGATCGATTCTGCTGACGACCGAGAGCAAGGTACGTAAATTAAATTTAAAATAAAAATCAAGATAGATATAACCTTTGTTGTTCGAGTGCTAATGAGTTTATTCATACTTTCTCGTCGTTCGTCAGGTGACAACTTGAGAGCATCGATCGTGAAAAAATCTCGGTCAAGCGTCAATTTCGATCGAACGACGCTCACGTCGACTTTCGTCCCCGAGAGAGAGGACCGCGATCTCGAAAGCAAGGCTTACCGATTGTTGGAAACCAAGTTCGGTCACGCGAGTTTCAAATCTCAAGAGCAGCTTGAGGGAACGTTATGCGTTCTCGATGGACGACCGACGACCGTCATCGTTCTCCCCACCGGCGGTGGCAAGAGTCTTCTTTGGATGCTTCCGGCGATGGCCGACGAACGTGGAATGACGGCGGTGATAGTGCCTTACATCAGCCTGGCCACCGATCTTATCGAACGGTGTTCCGAGATCGGATTGAAAGCGGAACGGTGGAAACCGCACTCTCAACCTTGGGACTGTCAGATCGTTGTGGTGACGACCGATCACGCCGTAAGGTCCATGTCGGAAGATATACCTCACCATCAAACGTTCCTTCAATATCTGTCTATTTTGAAGGTCAACGGTTCTCTCAACCGGATCGTGATCGATGAGTGCCATACGGTGGTGACCGAGAACGGTTTTCGACTCGCCATGGGCCAGATCTTCCATCTCAATTCTCTGGACGTCCCGCTGGTGTTCACGACAGCGACTCTACCGCCTCGCATGATNAGGTGATTTCGAAGACGTACTGGCTCTCACCGACTGCCCCGTTCGATTCTTATCCTCGGGCTTGTTGCCTTTGGAATTGTTTGATTTTTTACCGACCATAATGAACGATAAAAAAATAAAATAAAAAAGTGAGAAAAAGGGGGGGGTAGAGAGTTTTTAGAAGTAAAAAGGTTTTCGGAGAGAAGAGTTGATAATGTAAAGCGGCTGAAGATCTAGGTGGGTTTTTACGATCGAGAACGGCTGAAGATCTAGGAAGTTTTTTTATGTTCTAGGACAGTTGAAGATCTAGGGGTTTTTTTTTGTGATCTAGGACTGTGGAAGGTGTGAAGTGTGGTGGAGGAGGAAGAGTGGAAGAGAAGTCTAGGAATTAGGAAGAGATTGTTATATAGATTCGGCGAGCATAGTAGAAGATGGAAGAATTTCTTCGTATTCTTCGGCCGAGCACGATGAAAGATCACGATGGAAGATAAAAACGTTCCCGCCGAGCACCATAGAAGGTGAAAGTAACGATGAAAAAAACGACGACGAAGAAGCAGAAGATTTAGAAGGATGAAGAATGCAAAAACGGTTCGACCGAGCGATATAGAAGATAAAAGTAACAAGAAGAAAAACGACGATAAAACATTAGAACATTAAAACATTAGAACATGAGAACATTAAAACATTAGAAGATTAAGAAGATTTCGAATAGTAAAAAGAAACATGTTGAAAAGATTTCGAGTGATAAATGACAAGGATGAAATTTAGAAAGATGTTCATCGAGCAATGTCGAAGATAAAAGCAACAACAGAATTGAAAAAAGTGATTGTAGATTCGCAAATTGATTCCACGGAATATATGATGTAATACGAAGACAAAAAAGAAGAGAAAAACAATGAAAGACGACGAAAGATGAAAGATAAGGCGAAGAGAACGAAAGCGAGCATGAACGAAAGCGAAAAACGATAAAAGAAAAAAAAAGAG